>CM055819.1:32478966-33078966 GCA_029582265.1 Zoroaster sp. YZ-2022 | reverse complement strand
TCTCAAGTTAGTTGCTTTATCTTGACCGCAGACAACTTACTAACCTCAATTCATGTTCGCTGTTGCATGACCGTAAGCTTTAGCTTGGGGCTAAAGGAGCAGTATTGTAGAAACAATGATCAGCCGGGTTGTTGTCTACATTTGATTTTACTCTGTTAAAATTGTAAAATAGCCTGAGCAAACCATAGGCTAAACACAAACCAATGTTTTACTTGCTGAACCAGGTCCCAGCCAATGTTGCTGGCTAGACTTCTTAGTGTTTTCACCGGGTGTATTGGGCAACAAAACAGCCCACCGCTAGAGAAATCCCGGGGCTACAAGCCACCAGCAACATCAGAAAATGAAGAACAACAGATCAGCAAAATCACCGCCCCTGGACACCCCAGCGTTGAAGTAGGGTGTTGTCCCTGTACCGTGAAACTAGCGAAGATCGCCCCTGTCACGTCCCGTATGTTCTGGGTTGGAAGCGGTGATGAAAGTAGCGGTTCCAGTAGTGAGGGACGAACCATGGGACAAATAGTGTCCGGAGCAAGAGAGGATTCCTTTCAACAACAGAAAACATGTAAAGTGAGTAGGCTACATCACATGCAATTTTATGGTTTGAAACCATTCTGCCCGTACCCTCTCGTTTGTTGTAGTAATTAACCCTCCTACAGGGGCATTTTTGACTGGTCATTCTGACCACCCTCAACAATACAAGAAAATGTTTTTACCAGTCAAATATACGGTCAACTCATTTTGACCTATGAATGTATTTACTACACATAAGGTTTGACAGTGTTTTCGACTTTAAAAGATTCAAGATTCAAGATTTTATTTATTGTCATGCAAAACATCACTGGATAAGGTTTATTGCAAATAGCGCTGAAGCAACTGCCGCAAAGCATACTGGGATACAATTTGGGGCATCTGTTTGGAGCGGCTTGTGTGACGTCAACAATATTTTGTTTGTTTGCGCGGCATGCAGTGGCGCTGTTGCGCCCACAGACATCCCATGATTCCTTGCAGCCGCTATTAGCGATAAACCTTATTGGCAAGTATATCAACATTTTGACTGATTTTTGACCCTTGCAGTCATAGAAGAGTACAGTTGTGACAGTTTCTGTATGTTTCAATTAATTAATTCATCAAAATAAATAATTCATTAAAAGTTAACTTTTTCTCACTCATTATATGTAATAATGTAATTGTACCTGCTCAGTAATGTGAAGAACATATGGGTGATAATGGACATATACTTCAAATTATTCCAGAAAATTTGTTCAATGAAAAATCAAGCGTTTTTTTGTATCCTCAGTGATGTCAGCCTGATCTTGCCAACTCCCCCATTAGTGACCAACAAGGTCATCATACATGCGCAGTGGCAACTATAATAGGATTCTTCTAATTTTTTAAGGGGAGGATTTCTTTAGAAGGGACATAAAGTCCGAAAACCATCATAAACGTGAATTTTAAAGATAGCTTTCCCTTTCTGTACCCTAATAAATCGATAGATCCTTTTTACAACTGGTTAGTGGTTGAAAAAAGTTTAAAACCTTAAAAAGTGGCGGTTGGATACGACCATTTTTCCAGTTAACTTATTTCCAATTGAAGAGTTCGCTTTCCTAAAAGCCACGTTAGAATGAATATGAACCGCTAATCAGCATGCATTTTCACTATTTTCTTGTCAAACTTCCACATAATTGGCTGTTTAATGTATTTCCTCGTTCAAAGAGAGGAACCACACTAGTAAAAACAGTTTTCAAACATTATCAATGTTGTAATGCAGTATAAATAAACGTCAAAACGTAACAATCCCGTTTTACATTTACCACTACCTCCATGGTTTAATTAAGTTGCAAAATGTAGCATGCAGACTAGAAAAGTATACATATAGCAAGTAAGATACAGATCTTCCATCTTTGATTCCCATGAACATTGAAATTATCATACAATGCTTTAATTTCCGTTTACCATTCCTCAATCATATTTGATCTCTCTTTACTCTCTACAGAGAAGAAAAATGGTGGCTAACAAACAAACATCAGTAAGTACTGCAGACCTGCACAGAACCACAACAGAATTACAGTAAGTATCTATTCACGTTAGTTAAAAGTTGTGTCGTTTAAAAGTATTTGACTTCTCATAAAAATGATCTAAATGCCTCGCAAACTTCAACATGCTGTAAGAATCTTACTGGTGATATAAAGGTTTCTCAAGTTAATGTCCACATGTTATATTTCTCTTTATACAATTAGAAATGGGCAACACGGCAACCCACAAACCTCATCAGATCCCAATCAGGATCAAGCCCTACCATATCCAACCATCAACGAGAAAGACTTGCGGCGAGCCAATAAGGAAAGCCGTCCTTTAGTTCTGGGCCGAGGGCAGAGTGGTGTGGTGCGCTTGATGCGGTACCACAGACGAGATGGGAGTGCATCTCTGGTTGCAGTCAAGCGACTGATGAGTGGTAGTTCGTCTAGTACACAGGCTGCTCTTAAGAGGGAGATACTAGCCATGACGGCGGTTGAAAAGTGTCCAATCTTCCCTGGAGTTGTAGGAGTCATCAGTAAGCAATCATTCGCTCAGGAGTTTATCGGTAACCTAAAGAGTATGGCGACATTAAGTATCACTAAGGTTTTCAGAGGCAGACCCCAGATATCACTTTTAAATTGGGTCTTAATTATTCATGATGTCATAGTAGGGTTATCTGAGCTCCACAAATCAGGATGGGCCCACTGCGACTTGCAGACTAATAATGTGCTACTGTGGAGAGATCGGAGTAAAGACGAGTCGACGACAAGATGGGAAGGACGAATCATCGACTTGGGGAACGCCAAGAGGCTGGAAGGTCCAACGAGTCGCTGTCTCAATTTGTCTCTTACCGAGAAGGAATCTTACTACCGTGGTTGCAGACACATCCCCGCCGAGGTTGTAGAAGGCCACGTCCCATATGGTGTCACCTCGGATATCTACAGCCTTGGGGTGTTGATGGGAGACATTGCCGCTAAGGTAGCGGTCATGGGTAACATCAAACCGTTGGCCTGCGTGTGCTTATCAGAAGATCCTCAACTAAGACCATCACTGAAGACGTTCCTGAAGGACCTAGACGTCTGGTGTTATGATCACACTGGTTGTACTATTTCTCAGTTAAAAAGTCAGATAATCACGTACGTGTGAAATAATAGCAAGTTTGTAAATTGTCAATTTCCTTGCTTCTGCAACACATTATTCTGCGACCTTATTCGTCAAAGTTCCTTTTCTACCACAAACGATGTCTTCCCAAACTACCAACTGGTTGAAAACAATGAACTGGCTTGTAGCATATCCGAAGTGCGACGAAGACAACTGACATTTTATAACACAGAATTACCAAAAGGGTGACTTGTATTTTTGAGATTCAAATTGATAAACTTTTTAACAGCATAAATATCATTTTTAACTTGGCTGGTACTTTTTAGAAAATTTGTAAATGATCACTTATGCTTTGTACACTGCCTACAATGAAATTATGTACAAATGTGTTTGATTTTCGATGGAGGTTTTTAACAGAGCCAATAGATTTTAACACTACAACAAAACCAGTTAGGTCCCTATTTTCTTAATGCACTTGATAATTTTTCAGAATCAAAACACTGTATTTTACACAATCTTAATTAAGTTGATTAGTTGTTTTTAAACTGAAATAATTCACAAATCAGTTCAAAGTAGGCAACATAATTGCTGAGTGCATTCTTGATATATTTCTGCATGGTCATTTGACATTTTTGGCAGATAATTTATATCCCAATCTGATATATATCCCATATCTGAAATCATGAAATCCAAAGACCTTCAGGAAAAAGAAAAAATGTTTGTCATCAAATGTATGTGAGGGAAAGGCATTTTCTTACTTTAAATTTATATTTTACTTAAAAATCGATGTACATGATAATACGTTTTTGAACAGTGAAATACCACTGCACTATTTTTTTTACTGAAATTAAGCTACTGAAGAAGAAATACATGTACAATGTAAAATGGCCTATCAGGTTATCTTTTTGTAAAAAAATGTTTCTCAAAACGTGTTTATTATGTATAAACAACGAACAGTTTAGGAAAATAAATCATGAATTTCCATAATGCGATTACAATTTTAGATTCGGAACTTTGCCAGTAGACATTTTATTGCGACCATTTATAATAATGTCGGGGGTTTTGCGTCATACCGAATTTATTTTCAACTTTTTGGAATTACATTTCTTGAGAACCGTGAAATACAGAATGAAACCAAAACAGCTCAAATTTACCCGTGTTTTTGCTTATTTGTTTTGTCTCTGATGTGTCCCTTGCGAGACGTCTTTGAAGGCTGATATCCCTGTATCTGACATGCTTTAATAACATCATCTCGGGAATCTTTCTCCAATACACATCCATTTCGTTAGCCGTTTTGTGCCAAGACACTTATAAGTGTGTCCAATGGGGGGTTAATGGGGTCTATGATCGTGTATCTGCATGTAAAATCCACCGCACCAACACGGCAATAGCTTCCTATAGATATGAAAAGGTGTTACTGCACCTGTATACACTGTGTGTGTCGCTCGTGTTGTTTGTGTTGAGGCTGTATGCCTGTAGCTATTTGGTGTCAATGGCATTAGAGGCGGTTTTATCACAGTGAAGAAGATGTAACATGCGATGTGTATTTTTTTTAAATATTTTTTTTATGCAATTCGCCCCACACAAGGCCAAGGCTACTCAGTCATTGAGTTGTTACAACGACTCCACACTGAAGAAACCAGCCCCTCGCACCGAAACAAGACAAGTTAATAACCAGCCTCTTCACGGTGCGAATAGGACTGGGAGGGGTAACTAGTCCAGAACAAGGCAGTTGTTAAACTGCCTCTGCCCCTATAAGCAATTATGGTTAAGTGTCTTGCTCAAGGACACAAGTGTCACGGCCGGGGCCCGAACCCACATTCCGCTGCTAAACACCAGAACTTGAGTCCGGCAAGCTAGACCGCCCGGCCACGACACTCCACATGCATGGGCGTCAACAGGTGGGGGACGGGGGGGACATGTGTCCCCCACTTTTGAAAGTGGGGGGGATATCATATCGTTTGTCCCCCCCACTTTTCAGAACAATAATTTTAAAAAATGGCAGGCATATGTTCGATTTTTTGTATCAATTGCTGACTCAAATAGAATCAAACTCGATATTAGTGAAAACAGCCATTTTTCGACTCATTATCAAAATCATCAAAAATTAGAGGCAGACGAACCGTTGCCGCCGTGTATGCCTACTAGGTAGACATATAACGTTACTCACGGAGACAGAGGAGGTGGACGCTTAATATTCCTGTACCGTACAGTAGGAACATATTAGAAGCCAGCCGCGCAGGCATGTTTTCCAACGCTGCTCACTATGCACAAACGGCGTGCGGTGCAGAATGCCAGCGACACTTTTTGAGACATGCGCACTGAAAGCCAAAGATCGTATTGCGTGCGTATGTATTTTCGCCCCCAGTTCATAGCGTTATACGGGGCGAGCAGGCGATTCGACGTCGCTTGTTTCTAACGTTACTCACGCAAACAATCTCTAAGGGCAAGGGGACACCCCCTCCCCTTAGATAACTCCCCAGGACACAGATCACTAATTGGGGCTCATGTCCCCCCCACTTTTCATAAGCTGTTGACGCCCATGTCCACATGCATGCAATTGTTCTTTAGAACCACCCATATCTGGGTAATACATATTTGTTGTTCTTGTAGTTCATAGGTGCGTAGCTACGGGGAAGGATTGTTCTCCAGGCGCTCATCCTGGCTTCAAAAACAATTACTCAGTGCAAATAACAAGAAAACCACAACTTCCATTTTTTTTGCAACAAGAAATATGTGACAACTGTTTCCCAGGATCCGAACCCTACATCGTCATGTGAATTATTCATCTGCTCGAGCCGGTGAGTAATAAATCACAAACCAGAAAATATATTTTGTAAATCCAGATCAATTAATCAATTCAAATTTTATTTCTGAAATGTCCTTAGTATAACCATGGAGGATTTCTTCCTCCATGGTATAACCATCAGAAAAATAAATCCAATAACATCTATAGGCCTATAAGTAACACAAAAATACAATATACACACAACATAAGAGTATAAATACAAAACATGATATGACAATGAGGAACCAAAATTGATGAGTAAAATCAATGAGATAGTAATGTCCTCTATGCTGAGGGTGATTTTTTTTTACCATTGAAATTTATCCGTTGATCTAGGGCTGTGCGTTTTCGGATATTTTTGGAACCGGATACCCGAAATCGGGAAACTTCGGATACCCGGTGGTGTACATGTACTGTAAATGGGAACAAATTGACTTTTATAATACAGAGGATACCATACTTAAATCGATCTTTTCTTTATTGGAGTGCAATCTCTTGAATTTAAAGATACTTGTAAAAATGTAAACATTACATTGTTCAAGAGTCACAGATTTCTGTTTGCACCGCTCAAATGTTAAGTCCAAATTTTAAAAAGTCGTTTACGAGTAATTGGAACTGGAACCGAAAAATGGAACCGGGTAATGACCGTTTCGGTCGGCCTACGTTGCGTTGATCACACAAAAATTTCCATTTTTTTTTTTTTTTTTAATTAAAAAAAATAGTAATGTAAATTAAAACAATAATAATAAAGTATATATATCGATGCAAACATGCACGGTTGACAAATACGTGAAATTGTTCTATTAATTAAGAACGAAGCATTTCAATTATCAAGTGTTATTCTTTCTGGATTCATGATCTGTTTGGATGTAATTGCAGATCGTACCGAGTTGCAAACTTCCTTGTCACCAAATCGATTTGTCTTTCCGTCTCCAAGAATCCCGAAGGGTTAATTTTCCTCTTCTTTTCACTCATAAAGGCCATTTCATGCCGACTGAAAACTTAAAAGTGCAACCTCGGTCGCTTTACAAAAAATATTTTGAAACATGACATAAAACAACCGTCGGTCTTGAATGACGGAGAGCGGGCATCCTTTCCCGAGAGTTCATTATCTTTCTTTCAACCGCACAGGCCAGCAGCTGGTAGAATGACGTCATAAATATAAATTGCATATAGAAACCTATAACTGGATGGAGACCGCGGCTGAAGTCACATAAATGAGAAATCCTGGGATTTAAATGAACTAACCGATTCTGATTTCCAGCGTGCAACATGAATACACCGGATTACTGCAAGACGGTGTCCCGAGATCCCTGTACACACTGACATTTTCTGGCATGATGAACTGAGACTTCGATACCGTTTGGAAAGCTTATAAGCTGCTTAAAGAGAAGTACTGGACGTGCTCCAAATAAAGAACCAGGTGATACCTTAACACCTGATGTATCGATGAATATTATACTGTAGTCTACATGCTTTGCCTCGCTCAGCATAATGAGTGATGCTGCAAACCATGCATGCTTAAACTGAAGGATTTATGCATTGTAAGGGTGTTTTTGAATGAGTCTCTCCTTAATGTACCGTACATGCCTTGACAGCCAGCTACCCCAACAGCACTGTCCCGACCTAGCTTCCGTCAACCCTTTTGAGTACGGTGTTAAGACGTGTATGGTGAACACAGACTTGATGCTGATATGATGAGGAAACACAAATGACTGATAATGCCGACACAATAACTTCTGTCATTCTCTCATGACATAATAATGTGAATATAACAACGGTGAGTTCTTTATATTATCGTAGTGCGTCATGTGATAATGCAAAAACGCCAATTATCAGAATGGAAACGGAAGATCTTAGATTAAAGGAACATTATCGTCACGATCAGAGCAGACTGTCAACAATGCATGGAATCGGTGTCCTAGTTAAAAAACACACAGACTGAAAATTATTGGTTCATTTATGCAGTAGCAATGGCAATATGACCTTATCACTGCGGGGTATTATTTTCAGTTGAGTTACGGTAATCTAAAGCTAGCACTACGATTCCGTGCCCTGTTGATTGTGACGATCTTGCTCCTTTAAGCTCAGTATAGGCCTACAGTCAGGTAGCTATCTTGAACTAGTATAGGTACACGCTAGTATTTCTGATAGGAATGGGGGTGCGCAGCTCTAAAATACGAAGTGATGGAATATTTTGTAATCAACGTCTTTTTTGTGAACTGCCCATAAATCACGATTAGAAAAAATATTTTTGTCGAAAAAGTAGACCAAAGTCGGATTTGTGGGTGCGTATAAATACCCTTCGCACCCCCCCCCCCCCCCCCAACCACGAAACCACAGCATCATGATTCTGCCATCTATACCTATAGTTGAAGAAAAATGTAATTGATCTAAATATTCTAACTCACCGTAAAGGGAAAACTGATTAGGTAAATGCATCATGCAACGTGCTGAAGTGAAATTTCATCCTGCTACGGTGAATGTATTGTTCACTCAAAAACATTAATTGAATTTCCAATGAATTTGTGCAGCAATGATCAAGCACCGTGAACAACATATATGATGCGGTAACCTTATGTTCAGTGTAATATATTGGGAAATATATTTAATAGGAATGCATCAGAGGTGTTTACCGTCAGCCATCAATATTCTCTTATCATTTTAGCATTTCCCCAACAATTTCCGAATGTTATTTCATAGTGCACTCTATAATTAAATACACTGCAGTTCCTCAACACGCGATTCAAGATTTTTACCATTTGGACTGAATGTGTCACAGAATGGATGAAGCAGTTTTCAAAGTCCAATTTGACACTACTTTTTTCTAGGGCTGTGATTGTAATTTCCTGTCCATAAAGAGCAAGTCGTTTGTTATTCATGCAAACTAAATTAGCCTGATCGCGTGTTTGGTTTGCAGACACTACAAGCCTATAGGGTCTACACTGCATGTTTGCATTACACCAAGCGCGTGTGACTGATGTGAGTGTATATTTTGCAGGTGAATACCGTACTGAATTGTAACCATTGACATTTTGGATTGCATACATATTTTAAATTAATAACACAGCTATGCACTGGTTGTACGGTAGCTGCATTGTAAGTGCATAATATAAGCTCGTACCATGGTGCGTCTGTTTGTCAGTTATAGCTGGCTGTTTGTCCCGTAGACCAGCGTAGGTTTGTATTATGTATATTGGTCATTCAATATTTAATTCCGAGTAACATTGTTATGTCATTTACAGGGGTTATGATCTTTGCGATAAGCGATACCATCAATCGATTGGAAAAGGGTGCCGAATTAGTAATTTGCATCCATTTAAGAATTTCTGGTGCCTGAATCAATCTCGGTGAGATTAACCAAGCTTATTATTTCTACATGTTTGGTAATTCACCACACTGGCACGGAAATCAACAACATTGTTATTTGAGAGTGGAAATCACTGCCGGCAGAGTTGGCTTTACTCTAAACTGTTTTGACTTCTGAATTGGAATAACCAAACCTATAGTTTGAACTTTGACTTCAATCAGTCAGGATGTCTCAATCAGATGATGCCGTTATTTGTAACCACGACACGGCAGGGCTGATCACATCATCACCCGATGTCCACCATGACGACCACCAAGAAGCTGCGGACGCGCCAATCATCGATATCTCGTCGGAAGATAGCGCCAGCGACCCGATGTCGGCGTCATCCATCCGTGTTCTCGAGCCTCAAGACCGTTGTAACATTATCTATGTCTCTCTACTTCTGGCTGGCATTGGCTTCTTGCTTCCGTACAACAGTTTTATCACCGCAGTGGATTATTTTCTTGATAAATACCCCGGTAGTACCATCGTATTTGATATGAGTCTCACCTACATTGTGGTGGCTTTTGTGTCGGTGATTTTGAACAACGCACTGGTAGAGAGTTACTCTCTGCATGTTCGGGTAAGTTTGAAATACTCAATCAAAAAGTCTTGTTTTGGCTTAAAGGGACAGTATCGTCACGATCAGAGCAGACTTTCAACAGGGCATGGAATCAGCGTCCTAGTTTAAGATGAACACAGTAACTGAAAATTACTGGCTCATTAATTGATGCAGCAGCAACGGTAATATGACTTTGTGGGATAACTAGCACTCCGATTCCATTCCCTTTTGATCGTGACGATATTGCCCCTTTAACAGTGTAAAGGCATGGGATTGGTAGACTATTTGAAAAATACATATAAAATGGCACAATATCATAGATATATAAAAACAAAACGCTAACAACCAACAGCCCCAAACCAAACAAAGATATAGTACCCCTAGGATTGCAAAAAAAGTGAACCGAATTATTGTCTATAATTGATTTTTATACTAATACTCCCAGATAAAAAAAACTACAAACAATCAAGAAAACCACTACAAAGAACATGATACAAATATGGTGCGACAGACTGAACAGAAATACAGTGTCACTAAAAAACAAACCAACAACAGACAAACAAACAAATAAACATACACTAAACAAGACAAACAAGACGGCAAATTGAATATAAAAATAGTGATATAGGACTATATAATTATATAAAGCATTTGAAATTCAAACACAACCACGCGCTAACATCTACTCTGGTTGTTTTCCGTTGTAATTGTCAGGTGACGTTTGGGTATATTGTTGCTTTCTTGGCGCTGACTTTAGTAGCAATCTTCGAGGTAGGACTGGAGTTATTTTCACCGGCGACAAGTTATTTCGTTATCCTTGCTGCTGTCGCCACAGTTTCCATCGGATGCACGGGTATGTTAAATGTTGTTTTACTTATGTTCACTGCTACAATTCCTATCTCCCACGATCAGGACCGTTAAGGATAAGGTATACAATTGGTAATTCATAATACCCAAATAGTTTAATTTTAACCTAAAACTTACTCCGCGTACCTGTAAAGATGATTATGGTATCAATCTGCCCTAGTGATGATTTTAATAATAATAATAATAATAATAATAATAATAATAATAATAATAATAATAATAATAATAATAATAATAATAATAATAATAATAATAATAATAATAATAATAATAATAATAATAATAATAATAATAATAATAATAATAATAATAATAATAATAATAATAATAATAATAATAATAATAATAATAATAATAATAATAATAATAATAATAATAATAATAATAATAATAATGTATAGACTTATATAGCGCACGTATCCACCAAACTGGTGCTCAAGGCGCATTATATTATTACCCCTGCTCATCAGGCTCATAAATCATTCCTGAAACCATCTCAGCTCCCTGGGGAGTATACAGCTCAATTGCTGCCATTACAGCGCATATAGGGCTAATCAAACAACCAACTCTGCCCTCACAGGTACCCATTTACTCCTGGGTGGAGAGAAGCAATTATGGTAAAGTGACACAAGCACCATGGTCGCGGTTGGGATTTGAACCCACATTCGGACGACTCAGCCATCAGAACACAAATCCGATACACTAAACCGCTCGACCATGGCACTCCATTGTCAAAAGTGCTTTGATTATTATCAGCATAATTGTCAGAATCTTGTTGTTGTTAAAACCTTCACAGAATGGC
Organism: Zoroaster sp. YZ-2022; assembly: GCA_029582265.1. NCBI lineage: Eukaryota > Metazoa > Echinodermata > Asteroidea > Forcipulatida > Zoroasteridae > Zoroaster > Zoroaster sp. YZ-2022. The sequence goes on along the minus strand of CM055819.1, from coordinate 33,067,481 downwards.
TGTTTTATGTCTATTTTGAGTAAAAAATATACTCATATATAAGAGCAGTCACGGTTTTGCCAATTCCATTACCAGTGCTGTACCTACCCTAATAAGCCTTATGCGAGCTTTATTATTTTGAATAACGTCTGATACACTGGCTCACGTCATTGCCAAAGGCATATCTAAATTTGAATTTCACAGACTTGACACATAAGTAATTCTGTCAAGCTCTTGTATTAGTGACAATAATATAGGCCACATGTAGATAAGTACTAGTCTAGTATCGAGCAGACTTGAGTATGAGTACAGAAAAATGTACGAGTACGGGTATGAGTACGAGTAGAAATACGACATCTCTATAGTTGTAGTCGAGTACTTTTCATGAGTACGAGTAAAAGTACAGAACATTGTCCTCGAGTAATGACCACGTGTATATGAGTAACACAACTCAGATACCCGTATTAGTTTATAATGAATGTGTACGGCACACTACAGACTTTTGGCACTCTCACAAGCTGGAGGTTTATAGCAAAAGCTTGTACCGTATCATGTGATATAGCAACAGTGTACTGTTTCGAGCCTAATGGGAAATTCAAACCAGACTTTATTCAAATAAAACTTGCACCAAGGGCTTGTTTTTCACCCTTACAAAAAATGTTGCTTCCCGCGTAAAGAGGTGAGCATTATCCATGCGGGGGCGCAGCGTGCCGTGCGTCACACGGGAGATGTTTCAGTTCGGTACTATTACAAATAAGGCCTCATGGATTTGGTCTAGCAATTCGTGTTTTCTTAAGGCTCATGTTGGTGTTTACTCATAGAGAGATGAAACTGCTGTGTTATAGTGTAACCATATATTTTGAGTTATAGGCTTCATGTAGCAGGCCTTTAAGCCATGGGTGTATAAAAAACAATAATTCCTGCTGATTAAAAGGCAGAATTTTCTGTGTATACTGTATTTTCTATATTTACTACAAAAGTGTATTTTCTGTGTGTACAAAATGTATTTTGTCGAAACAGGAATGTAATTTGTTTGCTTATTTATTTCTTTATTATTTGTTTTTATGGAGGTTCTCTGAGGTATACTTGGTGGACGAATTTGCAAAATGCAATGCAGACAATCTTACCATTAGTTACAAAACAAAAATATTATCTCTTGCTCCAGCTTGTCAACCTTCCAAATTGCGAATATCTTTATAGAACTCTGCTGTATATTTCAGCCTATACTAGTATATAAACCAATTCAGTTGCTTAATTCTTTAGGTAAATTTTACATTAATAGAAAACACTTCTTGATATTTCATTTGGGGTGTCGTGGCCGAGCGGTCTAGCTTACCGGATTCAAGTTCTGGTGTTAGCAACATAATGTGGGTTCGAATCACGGCCGTGACACTTGTGTCCTTGAGCAAGACACTTAATCATAATTGCTTCTCTCCACCCAGGGGTTAAATGGGTTCCTGTGAAGGCAGAGTTGGTTTGCTCTATATGCGTTAGAAATGGCAGCAATTGAGCTGTATACTCCCCAGGGAGCTGAGATGGTTTCAGGAATGATTTATGAGCCTTATGAGCCTTATGAGCAGGGATAATAATATAATGCGCCTTGAGCACCACTTAGTTGGTGGATACGTGCGCTATATAAATCCACACATTATTATTATTATTATTATGTTTCCGTGTTCCGTGTATAGTTTCCTCATTTCTTCAGTGTAATTGATCTATCATGTGATCCTTCTGCGTGTATACAAAATACCATGGGTATGATAGCTATTTGTAATTAAAATATCGAAACCTCGTATTATAATCTCGTATTGTAATCTCCAAGTAACATTTTGTTGAGAAGCGCTGTCTGATTGTATCGGTTGCTTCACCTAAGCGGCTTTTCATCTTCTTCATCACGAAAATTTGGCGACGCAAAATTATTCTGGCCAGAGGCCTGAAAACCTCACTGTACTCCATCAGACAGTGAATAGATGTACGACGCACAATGTCTGCTTGGGTGAAAAGGCCAGCGAGTCCCTAAGGGATTGTAGTCTACCCCCAGCGGTATTGATTGTGTAAGCGAGGGTTCCATTTTCTGTGTGGTGATGATGCGGAATGGTTGGAGGGAACGTTGAGGCATCTTCGCTTCAACCCATAGGATTGCACGTAGAGAGAGAACTGTGAAGCATATACTGGTAAACCATACATACAGACAGTCCCCTGTTCCTCGTGCCCCCCCCCCTTGCGAGGAAACACTGCGGTTGCGGACTTCCATGGAAGCCTATCATTGTGCCCTTCCACGTACGTACTGCTGATATCTCCATTAGTTCCAATTTCATGCTATAGGCCTGCAAACAACTACAGGACCCGTGAAATCTTATACATGTACTAGTGATGATTAACATTACATGGTGTGACGCCATTGTACTGCTTTTATGCAAATCGGTGCTACAGTCTGCAGGCTGGTTGGAAGGTTCCATCAACCCGGTTACAAAACCTTGGCTGGTGGATCCTTCATTGGACAAATACACACTCAGGCTAATAGGCCAATTTATTTAAACAATCATCGAACGACGACTTTTCAGACTAATTGTGGCCCCACTTATGGGGTAGCCTGCTTTGGCTTCGAAATAATAGTTATGAACATTGCGACCGGGTATAAATTCTATATTAATGGTATTAACGTTCACCCTTATATATCACTTTCTCGTCATTGGTTTATTTTACTGAATCAAATGATTAAAGGAAAGGTACAACTGATTATTTGTTTCATCCACGTATGATTGCTTTAGAGCCAATAATCACAGGTTTGTACCCCTCTGCAAGCACCACAATAAATCTCAAATCCGTTTGCATAGTGTGTATGTACTTTTGAAGTAGTTCTCTTTTACCTGAAAAGACTGTCCTAAGTTTGTCTTGACTTGACTCACAATGGCGATTTTTTTTAATCGCGATATATTTTTAATCGCGATTTGCCGATATCTCGATAACTTGAAAAGTTCTCGATATTGTCATCGAATGAAAAAGGTGTCGCGATATTCGATATTATCGTGTTATCGCCCAAGCTTAGGTACAACATCGGTTATAAACTGCTTTGGTTCAAGATACACATTAAACAATAATTTAATATTATTGTGTTGTGTCATTATCAAGAAAATCACGGGCGTAAATCGCGGGGGAATGGGGGATAATAACCCCACGTGTTGGCACAGGGGGATGGTCCATATGAGTCATCCCCCAGAATTGTCCATGCGTTAACAAAAATAATAATAAGCGAATAATTCGTGCAAAAAGGGGGAATTTGGTTTGTTTAAATATTTATTGTCTGTTTTAAGTAAAACTTGTAGCTTTGCATGGTGAAGAGGATAAGTAAAGAATATTTGCGGTGACATCATGTGAATTTCTCAATTGAGTAGTAATTAGTTCTGGGAAGAACTGAAGGTTATTGTCTGTATTATATGCAAACAAAATTTAACCCGAATCACCCTTAGGGAAATGTAGTTTTAATTAGAAATAAAAAGAAGCCGCTACTTAATAATGTGTGGATTTATATAGCGCACGTATCCACCAACTAAGTGGTGCTCAAGGCGCATTATATTATTATCCCTGCTCATAAGGCTCATAAATCATTCCTGAAACCATCTCAGCTCCCTGGGGAGTATACAACTCAATTGCTGCCATTTCTAGCGCATATAGAGCAAACCAACTCTGCCTTCACAGGTACCCATTTAACCCCTGGGTGGAGAGAAGCAATTATGATTAAGTGTCTTGCTCAAGGACACAAGTGTCACGGCCGTGATTCGAACCCACATTATGTTGCTAACACCAGAACTTGAATCCGGTAAGCTAGACCGCTCGGCCACGACACCCCATGTCGTACTTAGTACACAATATACATGAAAAGGAGTGTATTTCAGACACCTTAATTAAAAAATAAATAAATAAATGTTAACTGAAAAATAACTTTAGCAGGGTAACTACCCAAAACAATATTACAGTGATACAAAGCATTATAAATGTAGTAGACAATAAATTGATACAAATACACACAAAATGATGATTTTAAATGAAACGCGACACAATAATGATTAGGCTAATAAAGATACCGATGGTGGTAACGAACGAAAGTATGAAGATTTTTAATTTTTGTTATTTTGGTGTTATTGATGCTTTATTTGCTTTATCGTTGTGCATAAGAAAACAAAACTACCATGCATTTCTGTCTACTAAAAGTACATCGAGTTTATAATTCAAACATAATAACAAAATAATGTTTGACCCCATTTTGTTCCGTGACCTCATTCAAAATATTTACCGCGTAGGGCTGTGCGTTTTCGGATATTTTTGGAACCGGATATCCGAAATCAAGAAACTTCGGATACCCGGATACCCGTTTTAATTTTCAATTTCAACAACACTTTTTTATTAATAGCACACTCCCATGGAACACACTCCCAGTGCAGACATAAAGCATGCACTAATCCAATACCTGCAAACAACAGACAAACATTGTATCACACTGAATCAGTTGGAGGAAAGCGTGTGGAAACTGTCCGTACAATACTACAAAGGCATTTATCTGGTGTAATCTCTTGAATCTCTTCTTGACAAAATAAAATTGTAAAAAGTGTAAACATTACATTATTCAAGAGTCACAGATTTCTGTTGGCACGGCTCAAATATTAAGTCCGAATTTTCAGCAGTCGTTTACGGGTAATTGGAACCGAAAATGGAACCAGGTAATGATAGTATCGGTCAGGTACCCGGATACCCGGTCTGTGGACACAATGTGCCGGACATGATAGGTCTGTGGACATAATGGGCAAAAACCTGCTGACATAATAAGCCAAGCGGACATAATGGTCTGCTACAAGGACACGAGTACCAGAATTAACTACCTGACTGGCGCGGCCGCCTAACAATTTCGAAATTCAATCCAAGTTCGTGTCGACGGTGCAGTGTACTTGCACATGTGCATACATGTAATGAACGGACATATTGTTCTCTTCCAAGTTGGGAGATATATGGATACTGCGGTTGTTTGTATGGCCAATTGTGGAATGCAGACAGGCATTAGTATGTTGGGTCTGCATGGGCTATGCCATTCCAAGTTGGGTGAAAAATTGGTACAGAACTGGAAATTATTGGACTTGTCTATGTATAAAAAGCAGCCCCTTGGACACAATTATTTCTAGGGAAGATTGTTATCCTCTTCAGCTTTACAACAAATAAGTGTCACATTTTGACCATTTGGTTATTATTGAATTACAATTTACCTTTAATACAAATGTGACTACATTATCTCGTTGCTTCGTATAGGAATGACCCTGAGCTACACACAGTATGTATGCACTGTCACTATCATTATCCCTATAGACCACATCTGCTGTGGGCTTGCTACATTCTGATAGCATTAATGTAGAGCGTATTATATGATAGAAAGTGTTGTTGAGGTCACTACCTAATGGTATCCCAATTGGGGCCTATTGGTTTCCTTATTGGGAGAATAGGGTTTCAATCAGGATAAAAGTAACTCCCAATCAGGATAATATGGCAGAAGGTGTTGTTATTATCACACAAAGGTATCCCAATTGGGGCCTGTTGGTATCCTCATCGGGAGAATAGGGTTTCAATCAGGATAAAAGTATCTCCCAATCGGGATTGTATAGTTGGAAATTACACTGTGAGCATTACTGAGGTAGAACGTCTCCTTATCACCTAAGGGTGTCCCGAACGAGGATTATTGGTATCCTCGTTGGGAGAATAGGGTATCAATCAGGATAAAGGTATCTCCCAATCGGGTTAGTATAGTTGATATTGACACCATTAGCCGATTATGTCGGCTTTTCAAGACAAAATACCTCCATCACAGGCAAGCTAGATGTTTACTAGGCCGCACCTCTGGGCACGGATCGACATCCTTCTTATCAATACATTTGTTTATATAATATAATAAATGATCTAAAATAGAAACTTCTTTCGGCATGGGGAAATAGCAGCAAATAAGGTCAAAGCTATCGTAGCCAATGGAAATGAAGATTTCTGCACAAAGTCACGCAATACCGTGATAAATCTTTAATCGTGTTTCAGTGTGGGCACGTTTATATTTTGTATTTTTTTTTTTTTTTGCCATTGCCCGTGGACTGACATCGGTCCAATAATATTTCCTGCGCCTTGAGCGCCCAGCAGGGTGGATATGTGCGCGCTACAAATCTTTATTATTATTATTATTATTATTATTATTATGCAATGGCATGAATCAACCGAGACCAATTCTATTCACTGATGTTATCCGGTTAGAAATTCATTGCCTTCGCAAAATATATTCGCTATCAAAAACATTCCTTGAGGCAAAATTTCCACTCAGGAGGATTTCTTATATGATTATTAACACTTGATTGGCCAAGGAATAGACATTGAATATATATCGGTGCGGTGGCGCACAATTTTTCTTAAATTTTATTATTATTTTTTTTTTTTTGCCAACATGGAAATACGTAAAACATGTATACGCCGGGGCAAAATTGTCCATATACAAAGTATGGTGGCTAAAAAAAAAATTTTTTTTTAAATTAAAAATGTCGACGCGTGGGTCTGAGGGGGAGACCAGAAACCGGAGACTATGATGCGCGAACCGTGGTTTCTTCAGTCGAGATCCAATGTTGTGTTTCATCTTTATGAAGGTAGAATTATATATTACAGTCACACGTATCTTGAAGGGAAGGCACAACATTAATGGTAATTATCTGATGACAAAATTACCGAATTAATAATATTTGTCCGCTAATCTGTTGATGTGAAGTTGGAAAAGATACCAATCATTTTGAACAATGATTTTTGTAAGTGTTTTCTGTAACAAAATTGTAAAGGGTCTTCGCACTTTTTCTATGATTTTTACTCCGCAGTGATCTGAAACTTGCATAGGTTGGTTGTGTAATGTAAATCTTTATTCGAAGAAAGTAAACATACTCCCTTTATCTTAAAACCAAGAAGGGAGGTGATATGGTAATGCGGCTTTTAAATGAGTGCAATTTATGTGTTTGGCGGTTTGACGTAGCTGGTGAATATAGACATTATCACGCCGGTCTAGTCCTTGACGTCGAGCAATTTGTGAATTTAATTAAATCAGTCGAGGGTCATTTTGTTCTTAATAATTATACGTCGGCTGACAAACTGAGTTTTCTTCTACGCGGCATCCGTCCATAGGCAACCGTCTTATGGAAATCTGGGACGATTTTACGCATACAGAAACTCGACCAATCAATAATCTTCATGCATGAGGCATTTACCCATTGATTTTTCTTACTGGATTTGAAGACTTTAACCTAGTCCCACATCCCATCTTTAAGATTCATCTACATGGTCTTTATTTGTTGTTCTGAACGAAGGCTTCATTTAGTTAGAGGGAGAAGGACACGGAACTTGTCTAAACTTAATTGATAACCTGACGTTGTTCCAATGTATACGCATAGTGCACCGCGGCACACAGCACGCCGTGTTCCTTACGGCTTCGTTATCCTCTGAATCTAACATTTAATTTATCGGGCTTTCAACTCCCTTGTCGTCTGTGTATATGTGTGTTGCCCTACTTTTTATTATTGCGAGACATGTCATGTACACATAAGGTCCTGTTTTAAATTATGACAGCAATCTAAAAAAAAACATGAAGCCGTGGATAAGATCATTCGTAGTATACGAGCTACATGAGCTAGTACCTAAGCGTATAGGGATTTCTCTCGTGTTACCCTCACTATCTTCGACTCCCCAAAATCAAGAGTAAGTTCCATTTGGATAGTTTCTTCCCTAGAACAGCATTACAATGGAACGACCTTCCAGCTGATTGCTTTCCACCAACTTACGATCTATTTAAGTTTAAGAAAAGCATCAACAAATGTAATCTTGCTTAAATGGTGGATGACATATCGCATAATTATGTAACCACTTACACTCCAGTGGCTATAGGCCCTATTTAGGGTGACTGATAGTAAATAATAAATACGTTTTTCCGATTTATAACCTAATTTTAGAAATGGGGTAACCTGCTAAAACTTGGTGTTAAAATAACACCAGTGTTGTTCCATGGTGTTTACATTGGGGCGGGCGAGTGGCCCAACATGAACGCCAATGATGTAGTTTTTAACACCATAGTTTTGTAGTGTTCTTCATATTTAAATTTACGGTCTCTCTACACCATTGGTAATTATACCCGAACCCACAATGTCCGAATTAATATTTAGAAATGTACATTTTTTGTGTGAAGTTGTTGATGATATTTAATATGCTGAGAAATCATTTTTGAAAACATTTAATTTCAAAAAACGCCAATTGGTTGTGCCCGACTAGACTGTGAACGTGATGAAGCAAAACATTATCCAAAGTAAAGTCTCGTAGTTATAGGAACAATGGTACCTTCTATAGAGGGTCCAGCCGTATATAGTCATCGCACTCCCGTAACTTGAACTTTGTTATTTTTTATCTTGATTCATAGAGAAATTCAAAGCAAACTCGAAGAAGCAGTTTTGCCAACATAACCAATTTTCTTCCTTCCCTTTAAGAGAATAGGTAACATAGTTCAAAGTCACCGTTTTATTCAACCTAGTAATTTACTTGCAGTGATTGATTATACTCCGTCGTCCGAGTTAATAAAGGTTCTTTATACCGAGTTCAGCTTGACGTTAACATGGCAAGATGTCTCCAGGAAACCCTCAGTCATGATGCAATCAAAACCCGAGAGCAGTTTTGTCTGCACGTCAGGCAGTGTTGATTTTCTATCGAGTACAGTTTTATCAACAATGCATCAAGCTGTTCATGGTGTCCTTTCGTCGCATTTTTCTCATAGCGCCAGTTGTGTTATAGCGCCCTCTCGTGAGTTGTTGTTCGCCACTATAAGGATAGAGGGGGATTCCAAATGAATGAACCACGGCTAAACACGAGACTAGGTGAACGAGATGAACAGATTTAATGCAACGATAAAACACGAGGCCAACAAGATGGCAGCGCCCATGAGTAAACAACAACAACTCACGAGAGGGCGCTATAACACAACTGGCGTAGTGACGAATCGACATTTTTTTGTGAAATCCGGGTTTTTGCAGTTCTGGGGTTCTTTGAGTGTCTAATTTCATTTGTGAAGGTTTTAAACCATAATTCTGCCTGGTTTTAGATTTACAGAGATCCCCTATGCGGCGAATAAGCAAAAAAGTCAAATACGTTTTTTTCATAGTGACGGATCCGTTTAACCGGTTGGTAACCACTATATCTTTGTACGCATACAATATTACAGTGCGCGGACGGCTGGTACCAGCTGTAACCACGGACAGACTGAGCAGCGTAATCTGTAGAAAACATCAAGTTTTTAGCTTGTTTTGCAATGTAAGACAAAGAAAAACCATGGATCTAAGGTATTTATATATTAAGGTATTTACATCGTTAGGCAGTGTATTCGTTTGTCGATAATATTGGCCTTATAGTGTATGTACACATACAAACATGTACAAACAAATGAGTAGGCCTATGCATGGACGGATCATCATGAGCACAGGCCCTGGGCACAAATTCACCACGGGCCCATACACGCGCATAATACTACTAGTACTATGCTTTTTTTTTTTTTTTGAAAACCAAGGGCCCCTATTGGCTCCTGGGCCCGGGGCACGTGCCCAGTTTGCCCGTGCGGTAATCCGTGCATGCCTATAGGCATATACGCTATGCGTGCGCTGAAGTGACGAATAGGCGACCACATTTTTTTCATAGTGACGAATAAGTTCAAGCCATCGTTACACATAGAAAATCAACATTTTAAACAAAGTAAACACAGTAAATTACCAACCAGGTACTTATTAACACTTGGATGATAAAACAAAATGTGTTTTTTGAAAAATAAAGCAAAAAACTAACAGCGAAAATGTGTCCGACTTAAAGCATGATTTACTCGTAACGCACTTTTTTCCCGATTCGTCACTATGAGAAAAATGCGACGCTTTGTTCTCTCATCAGAAGCAACCTTTTCCGTTTTGCACTCCCTGAAACCTCTATGCTGAAACAATCACAAACGTGGACCCCAAATCCTAGCTGAGCATTTTCAAGTGGTGCATTTTCAAGCCCTCTATTATGTTGGCACAGTACGCAGAAGTTGGAGGCGTACTCGCTGAATGAATTAATGTGTGCATGTGTTTGAAGAGAAAACAGGCTTATACCATGTTTGTCTGCTCTTTGTAAAATAATATAATAAATCACCATTGAATTCGTATTCTTATTTTTCACTCTCGTAAAAAAAGAATTTTGTAAGACATTCTAACATTTTTAGAGTATAATATGCTGATGCCAATTATACCAGACAGACGCCGGAGAAATATAAAATGTATTGGAATTGTTAACAGCATGGATAAAGTAGGCCTATACGTGTTACAGAACAATCCATGCGCAACCACAGATACAATTTCCAATGAGATATTCCTTCTTTTTTTTTTCTTTCAGTGCAGCAGTCAAGTTTCTATGGTTACGCTGGGATGTTACCAAGGCGATTTACACAGGCTGTCATGACAGGAGAAAGTATGGACACCATTTTCTTATATATATATGCATAACAGCAAAAGAAACGTCACCCCCTAAATTTTGATAAGTCTGAGAACGTGTTTAGCTTATGTGTCCTCAGACGTCATGCATGACGAATTTTGAGGTCAACCAAATTTGCCACATTATGTTCGTGTTACACTCCATACTCATAATATTCTTCATTAAACAAATTATATTAATTATAAAATGAAAATAATAAATATTTTTAGGGGTGACGTTTCTTTTGCTGTTATGTATATATAGCAAAGAAAAACTGGCTGATGCCGGACTCGAACCCGCGACCTCTCGAATATACCAACTCTACCAAATGAGCTCTTCCAACTGAGCTAACCAGCCCCTATGTTGGTGGGCGGTCCACTTATGCCAATTATCTATTGCTCTATGGGGCTTTTTTCTGAGACTGAAATCTTACCGGTGTGTTTTTTTTCTGCCAGTATTTATTCAGGAACGTTCAGGTTGCCGACGCGACATGTCCGTTTGCTATCAGTTTGCTAAAGTCCCAGGCTATATACAGATTATGAATTCAAGAGGTTTCCCAGGTTAGAGTTTCACATTCACCTTCACGCACTGTACGGTATTTACAAGCCACAGATAGGGAGTCCAACCTGCCATTCAGAACATGTTATTTTTGAAACTGAAAGAAGCAAACCTTCGAGACGCATTAAAATTTAAAAAAATGCCATTAAAATAGCAAAGAGAGGGGTAACCGAAATTAGAGCTAAGGAATATATTGAGCTTGGTGTCGTCTTGAGGTCTGCAAGAGGTCAATAGGGAATTATTGCTCATGGTCCCACTCCTTGAAGTTGGTGATGGTACCAACTCGCCGTGAGAAATTATTATTCCGTCTGCCATACTGTCTATAATTACAAATAATAATGGCTCCCGAGCGTGACACGTTTTCCTCATTAGAATTAATTGCAAACAATCTGAATACATTTTCGCTATTTTATCGTTAACCCTAACCGTGCTCAATGTAACAAATGTTGTTGCATCTTGTTGCCCTCAGCAGAGAACAAAAGAACCGTTGTTCAGACTGTTTTATTGTTGCATTCAGCAATGGTGCATGTGAAATGCCTGTAGGGGGTTAGGGTTAATGACACAATTAAAGAGATAAAACTTTCACAGGTTGGTTTATGGACATCTCATCTCTTCTAGATTTGACTTTCACCTTCTTATATTATACATTTCGTGAACCAGTATGTGCTGTACCTTCGTGAACTGCAGTCGTACGAAGAGAGCTTGATCTAAGCTGCATTTCAACTTGGCCCATAATAATTGGACTTCCATCGGTGTGTGAGCGCTGCCAGGCGCGTAGCCAAGGGCGAGGCTGAGGAAGCGCCCGCCCACGCCCCTTGGGGCCCGTTCGTGGAAAAATACAAATTGACATTTTCCCACCGTGAAATATAAGACACTTTTACCCTTAAAGGGGGGTGTTGTTCTGTTACTTCAATCAAAATATTTTCAAGCGAATCTTTTTTCTTTTTTTTTTTTTTGGGGGGGGGGCTCCTTTGACAAACTTCGGGATTCACGCTACGGAGAGCCGCACATGATCGCAACCTATGGAGAACCTTGCAGTACAGATTGACCTCTTGGCAGGAAACGGGAAGCGTAGAGAGACAAACAGACTTCCTATTAAAGTAGATGCTTGTTCTCTCAGTTCAGAAATGCAGAGAAAAGTTACACATTAACAAGTATACCACGCTCGATACGTGGCAGAGTGCCACCCCCAAAAAAATGTCCCTATACACTAACACACTGTTGTTCTATTGTTAACGGACCTCTTCCCCCCCCCCCCCGAAATCCTCTAAAGAATTCCTAAGATTCCTGGAACACAATAAAGACACAATGGGAAGGGGTGCACTCTGCCGCATATCGAGCGTCATACGTTAACAAGCGTCACTTACAAGCATTCTCTCTTATTCCTGTCTACAGGTGCAGCAGGTCTTCTTACCTCTATCAATCGTATAATAACCAAGCTTCTCGTCCATGACGAAAAGATCAACACTTTAACTTTCTTTGTGCTGTCAGCAGCAATGGTTCTTGTATGTCTAGTGACATACCATCTTACCAGGCGGACAGACTTTGTTAGGTACTACATGGTGGCGTGCTCCAGGGAGGATAGCAGTGAGAACCATAGGCAACTTAATCATTATGATCAGGTATTAACAATTAGTAATACTGTAATCAATACTAGATGGACTAAAATTATTAACTCGGCTATTGAGGGCGCCCTATCATTGTACATTTAAGACGTTTCAGCTAATCACTCACGTTACTTACAGGGACGCAACCCAAATTATGGCTGCGGGCATGGTCGGATTCGAACCTGGGTCCTCGGTGATGAAAAACGATAAAAGTTTCACAACGCAAATGGGTAAAACTTGTAGCTTTGTATGGTGAAGAGGATTGCGGTGACGTGAAATTCTCTATTGAGTACCGGTAGTAATAATTAGTTCTGAAAAGAACTGGAGGTTACAACTCGACGTTTCAGGAGAACGCAAATGGTTCCTATACCTGATCTCATTTAAAAGTGTGTTCTTTTGTTTATTTGTTTAAAGCTTTTCAATGAGGTGCATGAAACATCAGCTGATAGTACTGATAGCACAACCAACGATCATTCACCCACTGGAACAAACGATCAACACCAGACGACATCAGAAAGAAGAAGGGCGCCACCGCGTGGTGTCTTTGGTGAGGAGAACAGCTTTGAGATAGAGTTAGCTGAGATGAAACCGTACGACCGGTTTATTTCTAAGGCGCGCGCTGTCAAAAGTAAGAAGGGCATTGGGACGACGTTGGTGCTAAACATTTCATGTTGGCGTTTTTATATATGTTTCTCTCTCCCTAAAACAATTCCAAAATGTATATATATTTTTGTTTTAAACATTCGCGCTACCGTATCATATATAAAGCTATATGAGTCCATAACTGGCATAATAATTAATGTCATTATGTCGTCCTTGAGTCAAACCAGACGAGAATCAAATAAACAACATAATAATAATAATAATATTCGGGCAAATTCATTTTAAGCCTAACGGTCACCAATATACAGAGATAATGCCTTGGGTTTGTTTTATTAAGGATATCCTTTTTTTTAATTGTATTTGGTTTATCTACTTTCAGGTGAGTAAATTATCCTATTATCCATCGCGTTTTTTTTATCAGGAGGATTACAGAGCAGGCTTGAGATATCCCACACGTTATGGCCGTACATGCTCTCCATTGCCCTGGCATACTTTGTTACTTTGTGTCTCTTCCCTGGGATCGAGTCTGAGGTTGTGAGTTGTTCCCTCCGTGGATGGATGCCGGTTATTCTTATGGCAATATTCAACGCGATGGATTTCTGTGGAAAGGTAATGGTGAAGTAATTAAAAGACAGAGCGCTGGTCTGAGGAAAGTGACCTAATCCTAGGTATAAAAACCCTAATATTGATAAAATATTTACATTCATTGAGAGAAGGAGATACCCAATCTGTGACACCACTCAATGGATCCATATTTAAGTGTAGCAAACATCCACATGGGGTCACATAGTTGTGTTGATTTCGAATCTTTGTTTCATCCAAATATCTGGAGAGATTTGTTGGTCTGTTTGTTTCCGTCGGAGGCGGATTTCCAATTGCGTGCTCCACTGTGAACATTACGGTACGCTTGTTGCTGATCTACACTAATGCTGTTTTTGTCACTCACTAATTCACTTCAATAACTGGGGTGTTAAAATATCATTAGTGGTGTCAACGTTATTCCTCTATGCACAGTAAAATACCACAGAGGAAAGTTAACACCACAATTTGTGCAGGGTACCCCTGGCCCCTTAATTACCGCAGCCCTGTGATTTCTCAGGATTTTTTCCTTATTTCAGGATTTTTTACAAATCTCCCATTGCCTCAAAATTTTCTTGAAAGAAGAGAAGTAGCCGCCAAGGAAAGTAGCCTGTATTGTGTCCAAACTTCTACTTCCATCATGTTTTGTGGGGATGTGGAGAGTCTGTAAATCCTCCAAAATTAAACATCCAGGAGGTTCAGGGTGCTTTGTCCTCTAGACCAAAGGGAGACCCGCTAAATGTTGATACAATTTAAAATGACAAGTACATTAATTTCTTGTAGATTATTGGCGCCATACCATACGACTGGTCTCCTTGTAAGCTTATCTCTGCTGAGGCTCTTCGCCTTGCTATCATCCCCTTGATGATTCTGTGTGTGGCACCCCGTACAGGGCCTGTCTTGTCCCATGAAGCATGGGCGATGGTATTCTCTGGTCTGCTCGGGATTACAAATGGGTACTTTGGCAGCGTGCCAATGATCATGGCGCCGGCCAAAGTCACAGAGAGCAAGAAAGAGTTGGCAGGTAAAGTTGTGTTATTGGTCTAGACGCGGCCACAATTTTCAAAGTTTGTATGACCATAGAGAAGTCTGTGTCCTGTCTCTATAGTATAAGTGAAGTAAATGTGAGGCAGGTGATGAAATCTGTTCATGGTGTTAATGATATAAAAAACAAATTTTTATGTAAAAGTATCAGATTTAAAAAGAAATTAAAACTGTGTATTTTTTAAGGAAATTCCATGCAGGTTTTTGTTTCCAAGCCCGTATACTCTTCTTGTAAAATATCTTTAAATGCGTTCATACAATAAAGAGATATATCATATAAAATCAAAAAATATTTTTAAAAAATAAATTAATTAAAAACAAGTTACCAAACCTTACAAATAAAATATATTATTTCGTTGCGTATACAGTCAACGCGAATTCATTGAAAATAATGATATACAGAAAGATTTATGTCAAAGTTTTTTTTTTAATATTTGGTTTTACTAATTGTATACATTTGTAAACACATCGTGGTTAATTCTTATTACTTTTGTTTTGGTTTTCAATAGGTAACATTATGACTCTGTCGTACAACATCGGTCTAACCACGGGTTCGGCTACCGCGTATCTACTGAACTACGCCCTAGGTTCCTCTCCAGCAGTCAGCTGCGTATCCCCAATGACAGGCAATACATCACACATTCCATCATAATTGCTTTGTAATTGTATTTATTTATATATTTATGAATAAATAGAATAATGTAAGATGAGATTAATAAATTTAATTCCAGATCTACTGAACCAGTATTTCCCTTTTTCACCCCTAGCTGAAACTATTATTTATTTTAAGGAATTGTACACCATTGGTAAAATGTTTTTAAATACATCCATACTTTAATCAAGAGAGATGTACACAAACAAACCTGTTAAAGTTTCAGCTTATTTCATTGTGTCATTAACATAAAAAATAGTGTTTGAATTCATTCTAATGTGGAAAATAGATCACGGCCATGATCCATTTTCAATTTGTAAAACATTTCACGTTTTATCCCAAATAACAGCATATTAGACGGAATAAATAAATTATCAGGATGTTTGGTACCGTCACCAACTTCACATCGAGTATTGTTTTTAGATTATAATTCGGCAATCTTGTAATCGATTAATTACCAGAGGTGTACACTCCCTTTTAGGTTTTGTATTCGTTATTAACTCGGTTCTCAGTCACGAATACAAATACAAGTATTCCGATCCTTTATCCATCAGAACTTCAATTACAATTTTTACCCGTCTACAAATTCCCTTATACCAAAGAATAAACACCTACTATATATGTTTTGGTTTTCCTATAGTTACAAACACACACATAATACACAAATAGGTTAAATGCATATAAGATTTAACAGTGACGGATCCCGGATTTTGCCTGTGATCGCACCCTGCCGAAAGTTTTTTTAAAAGCCAATAATTTAACTTGGGCACGCTCGCCCTATTGAGCCTCGTAGTTTGGGGGATTTAAATTTTCAGTCGTAAAATGTTTTTATTTCTCCTATTTTGTTCATGCAAGATATTTTGTGTAACCAACTGACCTCAAGACTCAGTCATTTACTCACGTAACGATAATTCGTAAAATACTTAGTTAATGACGCCTACGAGGAAGAATATTCCTCCTTTTGGTAGTGTAACTTCTTGGGCTTTGTCGTCCAACAGGCGCCAACATTTGAATACAAATAATAATTTACATTCTGAACGAGGGACCGCAACCCGCAAAGCAAACATATGGATCCCCCACTGTTTAAAAAAACTAAGATATAACAATTCTTTTTTAGTTTGAATTAAACATTAATTGCACAGTTGAACCAATTCACAAAATCAAAGCATTCTACTATCTGTATGACTGCTACAATGTTGATATGTCACCAACGTTTGCTATGGAATAAATATAAAGAATTTAATAATTGATATGTTCCAGTCAACAAATATTAAATTCCATCGAGTACAATGAGTGAGATATCATTACGATATAACATCTGCAATATTACTGTTCCATTCAATGAGTCGTAGTCGAGTGAAATGGAACAGTCTAGATTTAACTAAGTGATTTTATATTGTTACTATTGACAAATTTAAGGCACTCAATATTTGTTTCATATCGCACATAGATCTTTGTCATTAATGTTGATGTCCGAAACTTACGCACACGCCAAGACATTATCCGCCATTACAAACACGGATACATGTAATGTATCTTCAATTGTCGCCACCTCGTTATATCCGGACCGGTCACGACATAATGAGGGCGTCGTTTATTCAAACCACTGTTTTCGTTAGGCTTTATCACTGGTAACTATAGCGAGCGCGATTGGTTCCATTCGTATTCAAGTGTTAACGGTTACCCGGGAAGAGTCTTTCACTGTAAAGAAATTTCAAAATGGCCGATGAATTTGTTTTTCTGGTAGAAAACTCCTCATACTCAATGAAAGGTGTAGCAAGGTGTTCCACAACAAAGAAAAGATATTTGAAAAAGTTGAATGAGAGGATGGAATGCAGTAGTAGGCATTTCTAGTTTGTATATAAAATGACTTTATTTAACCATTCAAGCGACTTAACTATGCGATATCATTCCATACGTCTGTATGTAAACGGACCGTAAAATTGCACCGCGGAATTCCCGAACTCACGGTAGAAGTGCGTGTCACCGCTAGAGGGCTACGGTGCGCACGAAATGGATAGTCTTAGATACCACCAGTGAGTTTATCGGATTGCAACCTTGTTTTGGATTCAGTACTGCTGGTAAGCAGTATGTAGTACTTTGAATATAGCGCCGACGTAAAAAGGTAAAACTATATGATGGTAAGTGATGTATGTTTTACCATGCAGATCAACTGAATGGCAAGGATCAGTGTGTGAGATAATTACAAAAGCCTATTACCTATATTACACTCAGATGTAATACTTTCACCATAGGACAAAATCACTGTCTTCACATTTAGTTAAAATTAAAATCCAATAATACAACTTACTCTTTAGAGTCTATAATTCATTTATTGTAAGATTAAAGATGCAATACCTGTTGAATTCATCGTTGTATGAGACTGAGTTTGATTTAGATGACGTCACGTCGAGTTCATCAGAGTTTGAAATAAAGTATACATATAAGATGTGTAACAGTCTGCTTGCTTCTGTGGTATGAAGATGTACAGTTCTTACTTTGATGAGGTTCAAACTAAAACAAAAGCGAACTGCATGGCGGTAATAGTAATTGTCTACACATTTATGTCAGTCATTCCAGATATCTACAAGTCAAAGTAGTAGCAACCATCAGTAACCTTGAAGTCGGTATGATCAGCCTCAAGACGGGTGACGTCATTAAGTTGACATTTCTTCTCTTTCTTACTGCTCTGCCAAACATTAAAGGAGTGACATCCAGGATCTGATGTACACGCCCTGCCACAAGCAAGCACGCCCTCTACTGCAAGGTTGTTGATGTCGTGATGGAGGAGGCACTGTTGAGAGACACGCCCATCGGGACCGGTCAGGGTGTGGTAGACCGGCAAGGTAGAGACATCCATTTCGCAGGCAGCCAATTTGCGGTGGAATGTATCGCACTTCACAGAATCAGACCACTTTCCTGGGGGATTGCCCATAATTCGGGCACAGTTAAGCAGGCTGTCGTTATGTGGATTGTTGGGGTACCAGTTGGTGAAGCTTGCAGGCTGACCCCCACACAACCAGACACCTTCTTGGACAACATCTGTACAGCCGATCCAGAATGAGATACCATCAGTATATCCCAAGATGACGTCGTTTTCTTGTCGTGAATTTGGCACACTAAGCTGGCTTCCTAGCTGGATACAAGTCTCATTGGCGTTCACCCAATTCATGGTGTTAGGGAGTATGATGTAACAAGACCGACGCCATTTCACCCAGCCAGGTGGGCAGGAGGTGTAAGCAAAAAAGCTTTGAAATCTCATCATTATCAAGAAGTGAATCAGAACGACGTTGGTGATTTGAAGCCACGACATCATTGCGATGTGTGATACAGCAGTTCTTCCTTCCAAATGACGTATATTCCTGTAGGCCTATATTGATGATGTGATCAAGACAAAAGCCATGGCATTTTCATCTCTCGTCACCTGGAACCTGTTTTTATTGCTCTTATTAGTATTTATTGATATTTTTCGAGGCACGATCTATCGATTAATATAATCCTTGCGCAGTGATTTATACGGTTCGGTGAAACATTTGAAAGATCTCGAATACACAAAACGACACACACAATTGATACAACAATAGACCTAAACAATTATAGTTGCCATGTCAACTGCCAAGGATTTGTTAAAATGTCAGTGAGGACAAGTGCTAAACTCTTTTGTGAACGCTGGGGATGAAGTTGAGTAAGCGAGCAGCGCAAAGCCAAAATGTAAGAAATAAATCTGTCTCAATCTAACTTGTCTGAAGTAATGTATTGATTTATTATGTCACCACAATACATTGCTTTGTTTATACGAACGACTAACGGTTACACCACGTGAAAGTAAATTCTGTCGACGTTTCGATCTGTATGATCTGACTGTCTTCACCATAATCAGCCTCATTTACAAGAATCCGGCATCCACTTAAAGGGACAATATCGTCAAGATCAACAGGGCATGGAATCGGAGTGCTAGTTTTAGATTAACTCAGTGACTGAATATAATACCCGACATGTGAAGGTCATATTACCGTTGCTGCTGCATAAATATTGTTCATTGTGTTCATCTTAAACTAGGACACTGATTCAATGTCCTGTTGAAAGTCTGCTCTGATCGTGACGATACTGTCTCTTTAAGACGGCCAGATCATGATACTGAGTCATACGTTGAGATAATCAAAGGTTTTATCAGACCATAACTTAAAATAGAGTACTTCACGTGGTGCCACCGCAAAACTACTAACTTTATTTGTTTGGTAATCTTTAAAGGGAAGATACAACATTGGTAAATCTGATTTGCAAAATTTAAAAAAATGGTTATCTGAAAGCTAAATTCATGTGAAGTTGGTCAAGGTACCAATCATCTTGAACAAGTATTCTGTCTGAAGTACTCTCATAGAAAACAAGAACACTTTTAAGCACATTCATACACAAAACGTTTAGCTCCATGTGTTTTCTGTTAATATCGTGGATGTTTTTTTCACACTTTTCTCATGACATTGATATTTTTCAAGGTAAGATATTTTGTAATATTCCTGTCGCGGTGATTCACTGTTCGGTGAAACATTTGAAAGATCTTCTCGAAATTAAATTTAAGTACCATGCCAACGACACACACAACAATAGGCCTACCATTATAGTAGCGATGTCAACTGCCAAGGTTTTGTTAAATAGTGGTCTGCAGTGAGGACAAGGGATAAAATATACTGTGAACACTGTGGGTAAAGTCATCTAGGCAAGCGTGTTGCACAAAGCCAAAACTGGTCGGGATTTTGGGCCCGCCCAAAGGCCCCGGAAGCTGTAGGGTTTGAGATGCTCTATGATGCAATCTGAGGCATTTTATAAAGCTAAACCAGTGCATTATAAAGATATATACGACAACCCATGCAGGCTTACAGGTATGATTATGAATTCAGTGAAATCCTATTTTGAGCATTTTTTTTTTTTTCGTTATGCCTCGCCCTTTTGCACAAAAATTAACTTGTGAGAGTTTCAGCTTAATTGGTCAAGGTGAGATTGACATTTCTGCATTCACTTTAGACTGCTCGATCTATCTATAAGAAATAAATCTTTCTCAATTTAACTTATTTGAAAAAATGTATTGATTTATTATGTTACCAAAATATATTGCTTTGTATAATCAGACATAAAGCTTTGATGGTGATTGTTTTACGAACGGTCTAACCACGGGTACGGCTACCGCGTATCTACTGAACTACGCCCTAGGTTCCTCTCCAGCAGTCAGCTGCGTATCCACAATAACGGGCAATATATCACACATTCCATCATAATTGCCTTGTAATTGTATTTATTTATATATTGATGAATAAATAGAATAATGTAACATGAGATCATTCAATTTAATTCTAGATCTACTGAACCAGTATTTCCCTTTTTCACCCCTAGCTGAAACTATTATTTATTTTAAGGAATTGTACACCATTGGTAAAATGTTTTTAAATACATCCATACTTTAATCAAGAGAGATGTACATAAACAAACCTGTTAAAGTTTCAGCTTATTTCATTGTGTCATTAACATAAAAAATAGTGTTTGAATTCATTCTAATGTGGAAAATAGATCACGGCCATGATCCATTTTAAAATTGGTAAAACATTTCACGTTTTATCACAAATGACAGCATATTAGACGGAATAAATTATCAGGATGTTTGGTACCGTCTGCAACTTCACACCGAGTATTGTTTTTAGATTATAATTCGGCAATCTTGTAATCGATTAATTACCAGAGGTGTACACTCCCTTTTAGGTTTTGATGAAAAAAGGTTGACTGATGCAAGATTCCAATCTACCAGAAATGGGCCGAATACGTTCGAAAATTCGAGTCAAAATGCAAAAATGATTACAGGTGTTTGTTTTAAAATGCAATGACATTTATTAAAATATGAATACTCTTTTGTACTTTTTATATACTCGGTTCTCACGAATACAAATACAAGTATTCGTACTTGTAGTCCAATCCTTTACTCATCAGAACTTCAATTTAAATGTACCCGTCTACAAATTCCTTTTATACCAAAGAATAAACACCCACTATTATATGTTTTGGTTTTCCTATAGCTACAACCACACACATAATACACAAATAGGTTAAATGCATAAGATTTAACAGTGACGGATCCAGGATTTTGCCTGCGATCGCACCCTGCCGAAAGTTTTAAAAAAGCCAATAAAAAACTTGGGCACGCTCGCCCTATTGAGCCTCGTAGTTTGGGGGATTTAAATTTTCAGTCGTAAAATGTTTTTATTTCTCCTATTTTGTTCATGCAAGATATTTTGCGTAACCAACTGACCTCAAGACTCGGTCATTTACTCACGTAACGATAATTCGTAAAATACTTAATTAATGACACATACGAGGAAGAATATTCCTCCTTTTGGTAGTGTAACTTCTTGGGCTTTGTCGTCCAACAGGCGCCAACATTTGAATACAAATAATAATTTACATCCTGAACGAGGGCCCGCAACCCGCAAAGCACACATATGGATTCCCACTGTTTAAAAAAAAACTAAGATATAACAATTCTTTTTTAGTTTGAATTAAACATCAATTGCACAGTTGAACCAATTCACAAAATCAAAGCATTCTACTATCTGTATGACTGCTACAATGTCGATATGTCACCAACGTTTGCTATGGAATAAATATAAAGAATTTAATAATTGATATGTTCCAGTCAACAAATATTAAATTCCATCGAGTACAATGAGTGAGATATCATTACGATATAACATCTGCAATATTACTGTTCCATTCAACGAGTCGTAGTCGAGTGAAATGGAACAGTCTAGATTTAACTAAGTGATTTTATATTGTTACTATTGACAAATTTAAGGCACTCAATATTTGTTTTATGTCACACATAGATCTTTGTCATTAATGTTGATGTCCGAAACTTACGCACACGCCAAGACATTATCCGCCATTACAAACACGGATACATGTAATGTATCTTCAATCGTCCCCACCTCGTTGTATCCGGACCGGTCACGACATAATGAGGGCGTCATTTATTCAAACCACTGTTTTCGTTAGGCTTTATCACTGGTAACTATAGCGAGCGCGATTGGTTCCATTCGCATTCAAGTGTTAACGGTTACCCGGGAAGAGTCTTTCACTGTAAAGAAATTTCAAAATGGCCGATGAATTTGTTTTTCTGGTAGAAAATTCCTCATACTCAATGAAAGGTGTAGCAAGGTGTTCCATCAACAAAGGAAAAGATATTTGAAAAAGTTGAATGAGGATGGAATGCAGTAGTGGGCATTTCTAGTTTGAATATAAAATGACTTTATTTAACCATTCAAGCGACTTAACTATGCGATATCATTCCATACGTCTGTATGAAAACGGACCGTAAAATTGCACCGCGGAATTCCCGAACTCACGGTAGAAGTGCGTTTCACCGCTAGAGGGCTACGGTGCGTACGAAATGGATAGTCTTAGATAACACCAGTGAGTTTATCGGATTGCAACCTTATTTTGGATTCAGTGCTGCTGGTAAGCAGTATGTAGTACTTTGAATATAGCGCCGACGTAAAAAGGTAAAACTATATGATGGTAAGTGATGTATGTTTTACCATGCAGATCAACTGAATGGCAGGGATCAGTGTGTGAGATAATATATAATTACAAAAGCCTATTACCTATATTACACTCAGATGTAATACTTTCACCGTAGCACAAAATCACCGTCTTCACATTTAGTTAAAATTAAAATCCAATAATACAACTTACTCTTAAGAGTCTATAATTCATTTATTGTAAGATTAAAGATGCAATACCTGTTGAATTCATCGTTGTATGAGACTGAGTTTGATTTAGATGACGTCACGTCGAGTTCATCAGAGTTTGAAATAAGTATACATATAAGATGTGTAACAGTCTGCTTGCTTCTGTGGTATGAAGATGTACAGTTCTTACTTTGATGAGGTTCAAACTAAAACAAAAGCGAACTGCATGGCGGTAATAGTAATTGTCTACACATTTATGTCAGTCATTCCAGATATCTACAAGTCAAAGTAGTAGCAACCATCAGTAACCTTGAAGTCGGTATGATCAGCCTCAAGACGGGTGACGTCATTAAGTTGACATTTCTTCTCTTTCTTACTGCTCTGCCAAACATTAAAGGAGTGACATCGAGGATCTGATGTACACGCCCTGCCACAAGCAAGCACGCCCTCTACTGCAAGGTTGTTGATGTCGTGATGGAGGAGGCACTGTTGAGAGACACGCCCATCGGGACCGGTCAGGGTGTGGTAGACCGGCAAGGTAGAGACGTCCATTTCGCAGGCAGCCAATTTGCGGTGGAATGTATCGCACTTCACAGAATCAGACCACTTTCCTGGGGGATTGCCCATAATTCGGGCACAGTTAAGCAGGCTGTCGTTATGTGGATTGTTGGGGTACCAGTTGGTGAAGCTTGCAGGCTGACCCCCACACAACCAGACACCTTCTTGGACAACATCTGTACAGCCGATCCAGAATGAGATACCATCAGTATATCCCAAGATGACGTCGTTTTCTTGTCGTGAATTTGGCACACTAAGCTGGCTTCCTAGCTGGATACAAGTCTCATTGGCGTTCACCCAATTCATGGTGTTAGGGAGTATGATGTAACAAGACCGACGCCATTTCACCCAGCCAGGTGGGCAGGAGGTGTAAGCAAAAAAGCTTTGAAATCTCATCATTATCAAGAAGTGAATCAGAACGACGTTGGTGATTTGAAGCCACGACATCATTGCGATGTGTGATACAGCAGTTCTTCCTTCCAAATGACGTATATTCCTGTAGGCCTATATTGATGATGTGATCAAGACAAAAGCCATGGCATTTTCATCTCTCGTCACCTGGAACCTGTTTTTATTGCTCTTATTAGTATTTATTGATATTTTTCGAGGCACGATCTATCGATTAATATAATCCTTGCGCAGTGATTTATACGGTTCGGTGAAACATTTGAAAGATCTCGAATACACAAAACGACACACACAATTGATACAACAATAGACCTAAACAATTATAGTTGCCATGTCAACTGCCAAGGATTTGTTAAAATGTCAGTGAGGACAAGAGCTAAACTCTTTTGTGAACGCTGGGGATGAAGTTGAGTAAGCGAGCAGCGCAAAGCCAAAATGGCGTCATCCATATATCTGTAAGAAATAAATCTTTCTCAATCTAACTTGTCTGAAGTAATGTATTGATTTATTATGTCACCACAATGCATTGCTTTGTTTATACGAACGACTAACGGTTACACCACGTGAAAGTAAATTCTGTCGACGTTTCGATCTGTATGATCTGACTGTCTTCACCATAATCAGCCTCATTTACAAGAATCCGGCATCCACTTAAAGGGGCAATATCGTCAAGATCAACAGGGCATGGAATCGGAGAACAAGTTTTAGATTAACTCAGTGACTGAATATAATACCCGACCTAGAAATGGCAGCAATTGAGCTGTATACTCCCCAGGGAGCTGAGATGGTTTCAGGAATGATTTATGAGCCTTATGAGCCTTATGAGCAGGGATAATAATATAATGCGCCTTGAGCGCCACTTAGTTGGTGGATACGTGCGCTATATAAATCTATACATTATTATTATTATTATGTGAAGGTCATATTACCGTTGCTGCTGCATAAATGTTGTTCATTGTGTTCATCTTAAACGAGGACACTGATTCAATGTCCTGTTGAAAGTCTGGTCTGATCATGACAATACTGTCTCTTTAAGACGGCCAGATCATGATACTGAGTCATACGTTGAGATAATCAAAGGTTTTATCAGACCATAACTTAAACGAGGTACGATGGATGAATTCTCATCCACAAGTCAGTATTTTCGTTCCCCTAAACAAATAATAAACACCACCCACTTATCAGTCAATGATATCTCAAGCTGGACCATAACACACATCCTACAGGGGGTTTCATTCAACAGGAGTCAGTGACGTTGTCGGGAGGGGCATCGAAAAATTCTGCCAGTATGGTTTGTGCACACATTTTGACAGCATGCTCTGTGTACAACATCAATGCATGTTGGATGCATGGGGAATTGAATACACTTCGAACTTGACCAGTGATAAGTGGAACCATCTGTTCAGTCACTGGGCTAGTAGTAGATAATTATCTTTTGATCTCTTGCCGACAGTGTAAGTTGTAATGCCCCCCCCCCACCCCCCACCCTTTCTTTCAAGACATACATGTACTAGAGTGGGCATGTGGCTTGTTTCAAGTATGTAAACAATTGTGCCAGGTTTCTAAGTTTATTACAGGGGCTTGTGACAATAGCTTGCACAATGTTGCACAATAAACAGTTGTGTAATAAACCATGTGGCTTGGCTTGCATGCTACAAGGAGGGCCATGCCAAAGGAAAATACAATTTTGTGTGGGGGGCGCATGAGATTATTTTGGCGTGCACATGACAATGTTTTTTTACGTGACCCTTCAGGCTCCGTACATTTTTTTCTGTGATATTATAACTTTCACTTTTATATTTTTTTATACTTCTTGTTGTCGTTATAATACTGTTTTGGCATCCATAAAATAATAATCAAAACAGAAAAAGCAAACAATTCGTTGTCAATTTTTTTGTTCTTTTGTTTCATTTTATTTTGAACTAATTAAAAGCAATTTAATAATTTTTTCAATTAATTATTATTATTTTTTTTTTTTGCAAACAAATAAGTTTAAATTAATTCCCGCAATACCTAGACATGTAAACAACACAATTAGATAACAAAATCGTTGGGGAAATGCCAAAGAAACCCTCTTAACTTATTAAAACCGTGTGTCAGATGTTTCTGACATGGTCACGCATTTGCGTTACGACCAAAAAGGTCCCTCGTTTGAGGGTTTTAAAATAGAGTACTTCATGTGGTGACACCGCAAAACTACTAACTTTATTTGGAAGTTGGTAATCCTTAAAGGGAAGATACAACATTGGTAAATCTGATTGCAAAATAACAAAATGGTTATCTGAAAGCTAAATTCATATGAAGTTGGTCAAGGTACCAATCATCTTGAACAAGTATTCTGTCTAAAGTAATTTCATATCAGAGAAAACACGAATACTTGTTTTATGCATATTTTACACAAATTTGCAGACGGCAACATATTGCTCCATGTGTTTTCTGTTTATATTGTAAATGTTTTTCATTTTTTTTTCATCATTTAGACTATACGCTAGAGCTTAAACTTTCACAGGCTGGTTGTTAATGTATATCATGATTCATAGAAGCCATAGTTTTGTCAACATGGTCAATGTTGTACCTTCCCTTTAATACATATTACACGAAAACAAATTGTTCTAAATATCAACAGGTGAAACAGTCAAGAAAATATTACATTTAATTCAATAAATAAATTAAATACATTTTGCCCTACTAACGGGTATAAATAATTTTACCACATCAGTAACGGATTCACATTCCGGTATAGGTGCCAATTCGTGAGATGGCAATGGAATTTTTCATTTAAGAATTATTTTTTTAAATATTTTTGAAAAATAATCCTATTTAATGAATGACTAATTCACCAGTGCCGCGTAGCGAAGGCATAATCTTCAGCGGGGTTGGGAATTGAAGCCAATTTGCCAACTAACTTCAGCAGTGGTCCAAAAATTCAGAACCTTCAAAATCACTTGACGGGGGGGGGGGGGGGGGGGTAGGCGTGATAATATTTTGAGAATTGGGTATGCGTAAACAGTTTCCCCAAAAAAAATCACAGATGGAGTGGGGGATAGGCGTTAGAAATTTCCACCTGAAATTAAATCACCTCGGGCACACAAAATACAAGCCTGCTTCGATGACTTGATTTGGTGGTTTTTATGTACCTACTGGGGCTAGATTTGCAGACTGAAAATCTATATTGGGGGATGTCACGCCCCTCCCTCTTTGACATTAAATTTAATTCCAGATCTACTGAACCGGTATTTCCCTTTTTCACCCCTAGCTGAAACTATGATTTATTTTAAGGAATTGTACACCATTGGTAAAATGTGTTTAAATACATCCATACTTTAATCAAGAGAGATGTACATAAACAAACCTGTTAAAGTTTCAGCTCATTTCATTGTGTCATTAACATAAACAAATAGTGTTTGAATTCATTCTAATGTGGAAAATAGATCACGGCCATGATCCATTTTCAATTTGTAAAACATTTCACGTTTTATCACAAATGACAGCATATTAGACGGAATAAATTATCAGGATGTTTGGTACCGTCACCAACTTCACATCGAGTATTGTTTTTAGATTGTAATTCGGCAATCTTGTAATCGATTAATTACCAGAGGTATACTCTCCCTTTTAAGTTTTGATGAAAAAAGTTTGACTGATGCAGGATTCCAATCTACCAGAAATGGGTCGAATACGTTCGAAAATTCGAGTCAAGATGCGAAAATTATTGCAGGTCTAATGTGAATACTCTTTTGTACTTTTTATTGACTCGGTTCTCACAAATACAAATACAAGTATTCGTACTTGTAGTCCAATCCTTTACTCATCAGAACTTATGTTTAAAATTACCCGTCTACAAATTCCCTTATTATACCAAAGAATAAACACCTACTATATATGTTTTGGTTTTCCTATGCTACAACCACACACATAATACACAAATAGGTTAAATGCATATAAGATTTAACAGTGACGGATCCCGGATTTTGCCAGGGGTCGCACCCTGCCGAAAGTTTTTTTAAAAGGCCAATAATTTAACTTCTGTCCAAACCGGAAGTCAAAGTTTAATATTTAAAAAAATTATATCTCAACAACCACAAGAGGTAAATTCACAATTTTTGTACCATTGTACAGATCATTAATTGTCAAAAAATATTTACAAAAAGGTGACCCCAATTTGACCTTACTTCCTGTCCAAACCGGAAGTCAAAGTGTAAAATTAAAAAAAATCATATCTCAACAACCACAAGAGGTAAATTGAGATTTTTTGCACCATTGTAGAGATTGTTAATTGTCGAAAAATATTTACACAAAGATGACCCCAATTTGACCTTACTTCCTGTCCAAACCGGAAGTCAAAGTTTAATATTTAATAAAATCATATCTCAACAACCACAAGAGGTAAATTCACAATTTTTGCACCATTGTACACATCGTTAATTGCCAAAAAATATTTACACAAAGGTGACCCCAATTTGACCTTACTTCCTATCCAAACCGGAAGTCAAAGTTTAATATTTAATCAAATCATATCTCAACAACCACAAGAGGTAAATTCACATTTTTGCACCATTGTATAGATTGTTAATTGTCGAAAAATATTTACACAAAGGTGACCCCAATTTGACCTTACTTCCTGTCCAAACCGAAAGTCAAAGTTTAATATTTAAAAAAAATCATATCTCAACAACCACAAGAGGTAAATTCACAATTTTTGTACCATTGTACAGATCGTTAATTGTCAAAAATATTTACAAAAAGGTGACCCCAATTTGACCTTACTTCCTGTCCAAACCGGAAGTCAAAGTTTAATATTTAACAAAAATCATATCTCAACAACCACAAGATGTAAATTGACATTTTTGCACCATTGTATAGATTGTTAATTGTCGAAAAATATTTACACAAAGGTGACCCCAATTTGACCTTACTTCCTGTCCAAACCAGAAGTCAAAGTTTAATATTTAAAAAAATCATATTTCAACAACCACAAGAGGTAAATTCACAATTTTTGTACCATTGTACTGATCGTTAATTGTCCAAAAATATTTATAAAAAGGTGACCCCA
This sequence comes from Zoroaster sp. YZ-2022, assembly GCA_029582265.1. NCBI lineage: Eukaryota > Metazoa > Echinodermata > Asteroidea > Forcipulatida > Zoroasteridae > Zoroaster > Zoroaster sp. YZ-2022. The sequence continues at coordinate 33,038,174 of CM055819.1, read as the reverse complement.
ATTTGACCTTTACATCTCCCGAACACCTAGAGTTTGTGTCAAGACAAACTCGAATCTCTAGTTTAACTTGGGCACGCTCGCCCTATTGAGCCTCGTAGTTTGGGGGATTTAAATTTTCAGTCGTAAAATGTTTTTATTTCAACTATTTTGTTCATGCAAGATATTTTGTGTAGCCAACTGACCTCAAGACTCAGTCATTTACTCACGTAACGATAATTCGTAAAATACTTAGTTAATGACGCCTACGAGGAAGAATATTCCTCCTTTTGGTAGTGTAACTTCTTGTGCTTTGTCGTCCAACAGGCGCCAACATTTGAATACAAATAATAATTTACATTCTGAACGAGGGCCCGCAACCCGCAAAGCACACATATGGATCCCCCACTGTTAAAAAAAACTAAGAAATAACAATTCTTTTTTAGTTTGAATTAAACATCAATTGCACAGTTGAACCAATTCACAAAATCAAAGCATTCTTCTATCTGTATGACTGCTACAATGTTGATATGTCACCAACGTTTGCTATGGAATAAATATAAAGAATTTAATAATTGATATGTTCCAGTCAACAAATATTAAATTCCATCGAGTACAATGAGTGAGATATCATCACGATGTAACATCTGCAATATTACTGTTCCATTCAACGAGTCGTAGTCGAGTGAAATGGAACAGTCTAGATTTAACTAAGTGATTTTATATTGTTACTATTGACAAATTTAAGGCACTCAATATTTGTTTTATATCGCACATAGATCTTTGTCATTAATGTTGATGTCTGAAACTTACGCACACGCCAAGACATTATCCGCCAGTACAAGCACGGATACATGTAATGTATCTTCAATCGTCCCCACCTCGTTATATCCGGACCGGTCACTACATAATGAGGGCGTCATTTATTCAAACCACTGTTTTTCGTTAGGCTTTATCACTGGTAACTAGCGAGCGTGATTAGTTCTAATCGCATTCAAGTGTTAACGGTTACCCGGGAAGAGTCTTTCACTGTAAAGAAATTTCAAAATGGCCGATGAATTTGTTTTTCTGGGAGAAAATTCCTCATACTCAATGAAAGGTGTAGCAAGGTGTTCCACAACAAAGAAAAAGATATTTGAAAAAGTTGAATGAGAGGATGGAATGCATTAAGTGAGCATTTCTAGTTTGTATATAAAATGACTTTATTTAATCATTCAAGCGACTTAACTATGCGATATCATTCCATACGTTTGTATGTAAACGGACCGTAAAATTGCACCGCGGAATTCCCGAACTCACGGTAGAAGTGCGTTTCACCGCTAGAGGGCTACGGTGCGCACGAAATGGATTGTCTCAGATAACACCAGTGAGTTTATCGGATTGCAACCTTATTTTGGATTCAGTACTGCTGGTAAGCAATATGTGTAGCGCCGACGTAAAAAGACGCCATTTCACCCAGCCAGGAGGGCAGGATGTGTAAGCAAAAGAACTTTGAAATTTCATCAAGATGAAGCAAAATATGAGAAGGGAGCTACTTATATGAAGCCCCATCACCATTCAGATGTGTAATACGTCAATACCGACTTCCAAATAATGTGTAAAGTGGTGGGATCAAAATAAGAAGAATGCTGCAACTTGATTGACATCAGGTTATTGCTTTTTGCTTACTGTTTAATTGCTCTTCTAAATATTTTATAAGTTACCTTGGTGATTCGTGGGCCGGTGAAAGGAGTTGAAGACAAAATAAATTAATGTCAATCATTTTGAAGCAGAAAATCGATGAAAGATTGGAATACTGAAGTCCGCGATAGTGGATGGGCATAATTGTACCTAATAAGACGGCGTGGGTATAGCAGCACAATTTGCCTCATTATTTTGATTACTTTGGAAGAAAATACGCTTTGCACCAATTAGGAAAAAAATGATTATGTGGTATTATACTCCTCCCCTCTCGTCAACGCCAAGGTCCTTTTTAGTTAAGCTGTGAAATGATTTTTTTTTGCGTTTAAAGTGATGTCAATTTGATTCTGCAACGATTTTTTATTTTTAGGCGAGCTATACCCAATATGAACATCAGAGTTAGAGTACGAGTACTTCGTTTTATTAAATAAACGAATTATCATCTTAAAACTTTTGATCAACCTATCGATCTGAGAACTATTGGTCAGAAGTGCTTTCATCTTAAAGGGACAATATCGTCACGATCAACAGGGCATGGAATTTTAGTGCTAGTTTTAGATGAACTCAGTGACTGAAAAAACTACCCCCACACGATAAGGTCATATTACCGTTGCTGCTACATAAATGAGTCAGGAATTTTCAGTCACTGTGTTCATCTTAAACTAGGACACTGATTCCATGCCCTGTTGAAAGTCTGCTCTGATCGTGACGATATTATCCCTTTAAACCTAAAAAAATTACATGTATAAGTTTTTCAATGTTTTGTCTAAAACGTGATCACTTGTTGTGATGAGACTTCCATGGGTAGGTTTTGTGATATATTTCTTGGATATATAAAATGGAGGGTTAAATTGAACGTACGTTTCCAAATATTAATGCTGTGACCTCCCTGTAATGAATTTCACAGCTTTATGACAAAAACCGGGATATTATAAATAAAATCAGGCGTTTCACCTTTATTATCCTATGGTGTTTTGTATTGGGCGATCACGCAGGTATTTTGCTCTCTGATCTGTGTATGCTGATATTGGGTCAGAAATTGTGAATGAATTTCCATAAAAAAAATCTCTGAAACATGATCACTTTATCCGTTCCGTGCAAATCGTGGCTCTCTTGTGGTTAAGATACACCTAGTCTCTTAAAGGTTCTGTGAAGAGTGTATTTATCAAACTTTATTTCTTGGTGCTGTTATATTGATTGGTATGAATTAAAAACAATTTTAAATGTTTTTTTTTAATCGAGTGGATTATTAATGGTTTATCTAATAATTAAAAATTTACCCCCCGAATTGTCGAAGTTTTAACGAAACGTTCGTGACGTACACAAAGGCAGAGAATTTCTACGCAGTGCAAGCCCCCATCATGCGGTCGGAACACACACCGAAGGCAATGCTAACATTACGGTGTTATTTTATGAAATAACAGAAACAGTCGAGTCAAAGTTCTGATCATTTACTCAAAAGAACTCAAAACAAGCGCAGGCATAATGAGAAAGGTTTAATGTTTTTATGTTTATCTTGCAAGGATATAAAATCAGACACGATGGTTTTATTAATGCGGAAAATCACGGCATGTTTTCATGCCGTGAACACTGAATGTCGTTTGGCACGGAAGTGGACTGGGTTAAGCATGGGAGTATAACTAAATGGCCACTTACCCTGAGTCTTTCTCGCTTTAAAAAGCACCTCTCTTCTTCGTTGGAGCCTTCCCAGCCTTCTTACTTAGCGGTAATATCGTTGGAATTGCATCTGGTAGCAGCATGGCCTTTTAAGCCATACCGAACCGGCTGTGAAGGCCCCGTTCAAAGCATTGGTGCGTTGTATACGACGCATACTTGGGCAAGTGCTGTGGATCATCGGGAATCTCCTAAGTGTACGTCACGAATTTTATGTTAATGAGGGGATATGGGCGTGTCGAAAAGCACCCCCTAAAAATTAATATTTTATGGTGTAAACGTGAGGGGGAAAATATACAAATGACAAATATATGTTCCAGTAGACATACTTTATTGTATACAATGAAAAAAACTATTTCATAGGACCTTTAATGCTAATGTACCGGCCACAGGCTTATGCTTTTGTGAAGAGCGCTTTCAATACGACACGTTGATGACAAAACAGCCTAACTTGAAGAATTTCATTTTAAGAAAAATGCTTTTTAAGTTCCGATATTTGTCTTTTTAATATTTAAGATGGACAAATCATTATAATCTACCTTCTGCAAATTCTCAGCAACAAAGGTTTTGTAGGTACAATATGGGAAATAATGCTTTAATGTCATGAGAAATTGTATAAAAATGTTTTTTAAAAAACTACAAAAACAACAACAAAAAAGAAAAAAACTAGAAATTCAGAGTTTGTGAACAAACTCAAGGTGTTCGGAAGTGACGGTAATTGATGTCCTCATCAATTGGGATCATTGTTAAAATGTGACTTAAGATTCGTCAAATGAGTACTTGCACGCAATAAGTAACACTTAAAACATATCGCTAGAAGGCGCTGTAACGTGTGATGAGTTCCAGCAGAGATAGTTAATTGCAACTTGTCATGACTTGTATCATTGAAATTGTGTTAATTGATACCACCTTCCTCTATTTGTAAGGTGCCTGGTACTTTGTAGGATTCGCCTTGTCTTCATACTAAAATTGTAGACAGTTTATCCAAGTTTGTATGGTCATGTTTGAATGGAATGATTGTCAGTGATTTTTTGTTAACTTTAGGGAATGACATCCTCTGTGTAGTCGTAGTCATCTGGGCAAAGATAAACTAGTTGCATTGCTGCTGTACAGTTTTCAACTCGTTCAGGCAGAAATGATGCATGTTTCATATAATTTAGGAATATCTTATGTTCATGTTGCCAATATTGAACCATCTGTGTTAGTTCTGCAGTATTTATAAGCAAATTTTCTACAACTAATTCACGCAAGTTGAAATGCTTACAACATTTGAACAGCAATTAAACATAGTTCTACATTGTGATGTCGGAATTCACTTATATCTTTCATTTGGGCAAGCTGTAATCTTGGTTCCAAGACCTTGGTGTTTTCACGTCCATAAACCATCATACACTTATGTCATGAATCAAACATAGAGGGCGCTGTTTCAAGTTTAAGTTTGATTCGTCTAGGCAGGATCCAAAACTTGAACTTGAAACAAGAAGGTCTTGGAACCAAGACTAGGCAAGCTGCTGCACAATAGCTGTAATAAATACCATTACCAATATCCGTCCCTTCATCGTCCAGGCGGCCGTCCACATTCAGAATAATGTGAAATTATTTTAATAATTGACCTTCCAAATGTATGTTTTCAGATGATGTTGTGATTCACAACAACTTTTACAAAGAAACTACTTAGTTTTGTAAATAAGGCATGTAATACCTCTCTGCATTTTATACGGCTGCTCTCCTATCTTAGTGAACACTAACAATTTACTTCAAACAAATGTTTGAAATTACACATTAATTGTGAACAAATTTTATATTGTGCTCACCTGTATAATTTATATGTAAATTCTGTAATTTTATGCATTCATTAATTCTGTAATTTTATGCATTCATTATATTCCTTTTAAAAAAACACAAGGTCTACAAATTCTAGTTTCATTTGTTATTTAATAAATAAATAAATAAAACGAAACATCATATAAATGTACAGTAATGGATTTATTTATTTGTTTATTTCTTTTCATTTGTCTCGTCTGTTTTCAAAAGTAAGTTGCCTTACTCATTTCAAAGAAATAGCTTTTCGGTATTGGCTTTTTCAACAGCCCTTTCCATTCGTACAAAAATGACACTGCAGTATTAAGTTAATACGATCTATGGTTTTAGAAATATTGTAGCGCATCCGTTATTGGCTTAAACGCCCAACCACACATCTATAAAATATATTTTATCCTGCAAGAGCTTTAGCCTGTGAAACCGCAAACGTCCCCGTGAAGACCGCCAGCTGTTTTCCAGTAGATAACGATCTCAGTCTCTGCGGTTTGTAAACAATGGGCCCCAGAACCACGAGTGTCTGGTGTGTGTTAAGTCAATGGGATTTTGGCCCAGAAAAGGAATTTTGAAGAAAAAAAAAATCAAAACTTTGACCTTCCGGTACGACCGGAAGCAAATGTCAGACGATTTTGACGTTAACTTTTCAAATGTTGCCTAAGCCTTGATCTATCAGATCCCAGATTATGAACATCATAGCTTTAGTATATTTTGATATACAGTCGATAGCAAATGGTCATTTTTAAAACTTAAATGGCTTGTAATTTGATACCTGATGACGTGATCATGACGTAACTAAATTCATCTACATGATAAGGTCTTTATATGTGTGAAGTTTCAAGGTTGTGTGATATTGTTAACTTGCACTTTCGATGTAGAGAAGAGTTAAGGAGAAGAAGGAGAAGTAAAAAAAAAAACGGAACAATAACAATAGTTGTTCGGCTGAAAAGCCGAACACCTAAAAAGATATTTAAATTTTTTACATAACATTGATGGTCTGAACAGCTTAGTCACAATTCGATTCCATAACACACTTTTATGGCAGAATAGTGAATCTTTAGTTCCATTACTAAAGGAATTCCTCTACAAGCCTAGATAAGTGATGGGAAGCCTCTGTATATGGTGCAAGTTTTTTTCAGAAAAATGAGCCTAGCTCATATTTTTTTTATCTGTAATTCTATTCTGACTCAGACGTATGGTGGCAGTATTTTTCAGACAAATGGGCCTAAGGCCAAAAAAGTCTCCGGTTTCTGGTCATCGGTCGGCTTCAAAATCGGTGCGGTGACGCGCTTTTTTTTTAGGCCATTTTTTTTTTTTTTTTTTTTTTTTTTTGCCAACAGCGAAATGCGCGATACATTGTATACGCGGGGACCAAATTTCCCATATACAAAGTACAGTGGCTAAGAGAGGCCTCACAAATCGGGCAAATGTTCATACTCTATGTGAAAAAGTCGTTTAAAGCACAGCACGGCAGAATTCCAATCGATTCTGGCTGCAATTGGACTTCGTTTCATAGCACACACAAAAAAATTAAAAATTAAAAATGCTGACGCGCAGGGTCTGAGGCGACGCGCGCGGAGACCAGAAACCGGAGACTTTTTTTTCTTTTTTTCTGTTTTTTTTTTTGCCAAACTCATGAATGTTTTGTTTTAATTCTGACGACCAAGACGAGTTATCTTTGATTACAAATTATAGCCTTGTACCGAGCATATGCCGAAAGGCATACTGTTATAATTTCTATATTGAACACATCCTCTTCGTGAGTAATCCAACAGTGACGCCAATATTCGCCAATGACCAGCATTGATAAAGGGTCCTCTTGCAATTTATTGTATGCTTGTATGCAGACAGTTTTTGAAAGGCGTCGTCATTTACTTTTTATGGCTTTTGAAGGAGCACAAATAGGCCTGCATCTTTTTATTTTGTCATTTCACTGAATTGTAATTAATCCCATGGTACTGATGTCTATTAAACTCGCCACATAAGGCCAAAAAAAAATTTGTTGAGTTGCCCTCCAGTGAAAATATTTGAAGGGGTCGGTCGGTCGGGATTTTTTTTATTTATTTATTTATTTTTTCCTCCTTGACTTCATTTTAAGATTGAAATGCATTGGAACTGAAACCACATACCATGTTTTTCATTTGTATACCTATCAGCAAGGAATTTTGCTTCAGAATAAAAGTATCCCAAGCATTTTTGTTGTACTTTTCGCTGTGATTGACACAGCAAATTCATCCATATTGCGTGCAATGCTCAACATGCAACATGTGAGTGGCCATTCGATTTGAAAACGCGTAGATCGAGTCGCAATCGTTGACACACGTACTGTACATGTACAGTGTGGGGAGCCAGTGCACAACGTGTGAGGGCCATTTGATTTGAAAACGTGTAGATTGAGTCGCAATCGTTGACATACAAAACAGTGCGCGAAGCCAGTGGAAAACATGTGAGGGCCATTCGATTGGAAAACGTGTAGATTTGAGTCGCAATCGTTGGCACACAGTGTGTGCGAAGGCAGTGCACCATGTGAGTGCCGGGGCCATTCGATTTGAAAACATGTAGATTGAGTCATGGGTACCGGTAAATTTACCGGTAAAAAAAGTGGAAAATTTCACAAATCAAACGTATTATGTTTTATACAAAGAAAATTGGTAAGTTTCATTAATAAATAGGCCTATGAATGACAGGGGAAAAAAAAAAAAAAAAAAAAAAACCCGACCCGAGATTTCAGCACTTTTGGGTCGGTCGGTGGAGGGCAACTCAACATCTTTTTTTTTTTGGCCTAATGGTAAAAATAAGACTCTCAAGAGCATTGGAATAAATAAAAAATGTTTCATTGATGTATTCACTAAGGACATAATGACAGGGTTCGTTTTCATAACGAACTTATACTCACTCCTGTGTGTGGTGTTTTATCGGGTCGGGTTTCCGGGATTGACTCAAGAATTTGCAAAATATTTTGTAAAATAACCGAAAATATCAGAGCTATTGCACGATGTGTACACGTAAGACAGGCCATTTGTTTTTCCCCAGTAGACCTGATGCTTTTCTGAATTTGAGACAAATGGGTTTCGGACAAAATCACATTGTAGAATATTATACCTTCGGTTGATATAACAAAAAATATGTAATTTGGACTCCTTCTGACATATAACCTCTCTTAAAATGTCAAGTGTTGATATTTGCTTTAATAGAGCCCATCTTTAATTAACATTATACACAAATTGTTTGGTGATGCGTAACCACTTCTGAGCCTTTCATTTTTATTTTTATTTTCTAAATGTAACGCTTCATTTAATTTAAACTCATAACCATTTAAGGACTACGAGGATTACTAAGCTGGATGTCAGACGTTTCTCTCGCACACATCATCAATTGTCAATGATGGTGGGGCATCAAGTAAATATCTTCCATCTCATACTTTGCTTCATCTTGATGAGATTTCAAAACATTTTTGCTTACACCTCCTGCCCTCCTGGCTGGGTGAAATGGCGTCGGTCTTGTTACATCCTATTCCCTGACAAGATAAATTGGGTGGACGCCAATGAGGCTTGTATCCAGCTAGGAAGCCAGCTTAGTGTGCCAAATTCACGACAAGAAAACGACTTCATCTTGAAGTCTATGGGAGAGGGTGATGGTATCTGGATCGGCTGTACAGATGCTGTCCAAGAAGGCGTCTGGTTGTGTGGTGGTCAGCCTACAACCTTCACCTACTGGCGCTCCAATAATCCACATGACGACAGCCTGCGCCCGGATAACGTTGTACGAAGGAAAGTGGTCTGATTCTGTGAAGTGCGACACAGGCGACAATAATAAGTTTGCTACATGTGAAATGGATGCCTCTACCGTGCCGGTCTACCACACCATGACCGGTCCCGATGGGCGTGTTTCTCAACAGTGCCTCCTCCATCATGACATCATCAACATTGCAGTAGAAGGCGTGCTTGCTTGTGGCAGGGCGTGTACATCAGATCCTCGATGTCACTCCTTTAATGTTTGGCAGAGCAGTAAGAAAGAGAAGAAATGTCAACTTAATGACGTCACTCGTCTTGAGGCTGATCATACCGACTTCAAGGTTACTGATGGTTGCTACTACTTTGACTTGTAGGTATCTGGAATGACTGACATCATAAAGGGATTCTATCTGAACAGTTTTCATCTCAAGAGAAGACAACATACTAAAACCAGTAATCGAACAAAAATCATTGTCCGCAAACTCCACCACGAGCGATCAGTTCTCACTGAAGTAAAATGTGATAATAATCACTTACCGGTACATACAATTTTGAACCCACATGAGCTCAACTTCAAATTCTCTCAAAAATGTGTCTCACAAACTGCTTTGAATTTAAAACAAATGTCTCCATGGGTTCAGATTGATTCTAAGAGTACCGTAAGGCCTGTCAGTATATTTTCCTTATTTTCGATCCCCATGAAGATTGACATTACGCGTGCTTCGCTATTTCACCGGCACTTTAGTATTTAATTAGTGCATTGTCTGCTATGTTCCAAAAGAAGTTTAAATGAATGAATTAATACTTGACGATGACGAGAGCAGACTAGTCGAAACGTTGAGAACAAACCAACCGGCTCTTCTCAGAGCCATCACTTTTTTCCAAAAAGAGATCATTACATGGTGTACCCGAAAGAACTCAATAACATCTATCTCCACCATGCAAAGCCTCAAATCCTACATGACTTAATACTTCATGAACGGTAGCAAAAGTTAATGGCAAATAAGAATGCAAGCTGCATATGTTTAGTATAATCTATTAGCTATTGTACATTTTATAATAATTCATCTAAAATATGTCTAATTAAATCATTCTGCCTAAATCATAAGGTTTTAGAGTATAGAGTCAGTAAAGGAAAACATTATGGATTGTTCGGAGCCAGGATTGTTCACAAATTTATCATCGTTTCGAGAAAAAAAATATGGTTTTGATGGCAAAACTATTGAAAATCCAATTTAGTCGGGCACGGACAGCAAACAACTTTTACTTGGAAATGTGAAGTATTTAGGCTTACAAAGCCCATTAGTTGTAGCATAGGCTATTATGCCTATGTCAAGCTTTGCTTTGAAGATATATCGCCCGTGTTTGGTTAAGACGACCCACAAAATAGAATTTATAATTATAGCTAACGAATTTTGAAAGATAATATCGTTGTTAAACGAAAATAAAAATCAATTATTAAATTCGGATGTCGGAAACTGTACATAAAAGCGATAATATTTCAAAGGCGCTTGATTCTGATTTGATTGACAGCCGCACTGGCCAATCGGAAGAGTCCCCCAACCCGTTACATACAGTAAATTGTGTGGTCACGTGCATGCCTGAGAATTCAAACAGTGGGCCAGCATTTTATTTATTTGAGTTATTCTTTTACTGCTACTAATCCTTGGCAGATTTGTTTTTTTCATTCAATGTCTCAAATAAAATCTTATAACTTCCTCATTAACCCCAGAAAAATAGTAATTCAACATTTAAATCTATTTTGACCGTCAAATTGGCCCAAACACGAGCCTATTGTAAAAACGTACTTCTATAACTTTCGCATAACAGTAACATTGCATGGTGAGGATGATAAGTAAGACTAATTGCGGTGACACCATGTGGAATCTCAATTGAATAGTAATTAGTTCTGAAAAGAACTGGGGGTACAACTCGACGTTTCGATCAGTATGCTCTGATCGTCCTCAACTCGAAACGTCGAGTTGTACCCCCAGTTCTTTTCAGAACTAATTACTACTCAATTGAGATTCCACATGGTGTCACCGCAATTAGTCTTACTTAGTAACATTGCACTAACACTTAATAAATACTTTGATAATAAAATAATAAGCACTCATACTGCATTCAGCACATGTTTTTAAAAATGTATCGTTTGTGTTTTACTGGCAATTTCCTGAGTTTTTGTGTTTTCAATGGAACATCAATAATTTCCACTTAGAAAGGAAAATAAATACTTTGAAATTATATATTTCCCGAAATAGTTGGCAGAAGTATGTACTTCTTGCATTATTCATAATACGAACCAATTGTCACTGAAAACGTTCAGGGCGAAGTACGCCCTCTCTTGGCTAAAATCAATCAGTACACTTTTATTTTGGCACAGTCTAGGTCTAAACTAGTTCGCTGCAGAGTGCAGGCCTACAACATTGGTAATTACCATTAGGGGCCTATTATCAAATTCACGAATTATTATTTTGAAAACTAACTTGATGTAAAAGTGATACATGTATCAATCATCCATCTGGAGTGCTTTTACTTAAGAGAAAAATATTGTTATGTTTTACTTTTTGTAAAACATTATATAAACAAATAACATGTTTTTCACCGTATTTTCCAAAACCTGACCATCTATTGTGATGTAACTTTCATCGGTTAGTGTCTGAAAACAAGAGGGTTGAAATGACTCTTCAAAAAATCAATGTTGTGCCTTCCCTTTAATTCGCTATGTACAGAGGTGGTTGATGTCGTATTACATATTGTGTATCGAGGAATAATAAATGATGCAAAGAAGCGAATACAAACTTATCATTTCGAAACAACTGCTGATGTATTATTTCAAATTTAGTGTGATTGATTCTTGTTCAGAGTTCTGTTTTTTGGACTGTTTTAGTCTCAGGTGTCTTGTCCTCAAGTTAAAACCCCGCCCAAAGTTCACTGGTAACCCACTTAAATGGACACAAGATCAACAGGGCATGGAATCAGAGTGCTAGTTGTAGATTAACTCGGTGACTGAAAATAAGGCCATATTACTGCTGCCGCTGCATAAAATGAGCAAGTAATTTTCAGTCACTGTGTTCATTCAAACTAAGACATTCCATGCCCTGTTGAAAGTCTGTTCTGATCGCGACGATAGTGTCCCTTTAACCTTGCTCACCAAAATGTTCTATCTTGAGAACAATGTGCGATTTGACTACGATTGTGAGTAACGATCTCTCATTAACTGTGCAAACCTTTTGTCTCTGTGACGTCACCCATGGGTTCATCATGAGGTCATGGCGTGCCAATGTACAATTTTAACCCTATTCATCAGTTTTGATTCTTTTATTTGAACGTGTTCGTTGTGTTTGTCTTTTGTTTATTTTTGATGAGTAATCACTAATCAAGGAACTTGTATGACCTCAAAATCTTAAAAAGTTACTTCTAGACATAAAGTTACTACAAGTCGGTTATTATGTTTGTTTGTTTGTTTTTGTTTTTGTTTTAGTTTTTTAATTGAATTGTCTTTATTTTACAACGGTCTAGACTGCTTTTTACTCTGTTATCATTTAGACAGAAAATGCAAAAGGGCACAGTTCCAAAGATATTAAACGAATTAAAATAGGCATATTAAATTCATATAATTAATAATTTGTTGTAAATGAAGCATGACTCGATGAAGCATGTTGATTGGTGGCAAGTCTATGTTCAGCGTGGCTGCTACTGCTATACTGTGTAATCGATATTGATTACTGTGCATGTTACCTTGTATTGTGTATACTATAACGTACGCACGCTCGATCACAGAGCTAGAGGCAAATGTTAACAGCTGATGATATAAATATACATGGATGTTGCTCTGTTCGCGTTGGAAAGTTTCCTTACTAATCCTCGAAAATGACTCTGAAACAGTAAGATAATTCTCGCATGGGGAACGGAACGGATGATTATTAGGCCATGGCCTCAGATCGGAATCTTCGGACCGTTTTTGAGGCTCTAGACGAAGACAATCTTGGGTACATCACCACCGACAGATTCTCGGAATTGGCCAAAGATTTTGGGGTTCACGACCAGAACGTGAGTACAATGCTATTGTGTTGTGATTGTTTTAGGAAACTTTCCTATTTTTGTCTGCAGAACTTATTTTGACTGTATCAATGTCCGCAGTATATCTAGATTACCTAACAACACATTTCTAGATCTTCTGGGTTATTTCTTATTTGGAGGTGTGCATCCCTCCTTCATTTTTCTTAGCCATCGGTGTTAATAATAATAATAATAATAAAGGAGCATTTATAATTATATAGCGCTCTTACGCAAATACATGGTATCACAGCGCTTCACAAACAAGAGTAATAAGTACAATTACAATATAACGAAATGAAAAATGTATCAATAAGTAACTGGTGCATAAACAAAAACAGTCAGTTTAAAAACTGCCTAGAAAATAAGTGAGTTTTTAATAGTTTCTTAAATTGGATGAGCGAGGAAGCATGACGCATGTTATATGGAAGAACATTCCACAGAGAAGGGGCGGCAGCAAAAATTCCTTTTTTCGCTATAGCAAGGCGAGTCTTTGGAATTGTGAGTATTCTAGTGTCAGAACAAGAGCGAAGTCCATTTCTACCAGGTACATAAGGAATAATAAGATCATTGATATATGACGGAGCACAGTCCATGAAACACTTAAAAACAAAAACCAATCTCATCAAGGTCAACAGGGCATTGAATCAATGGGGTAGAATGTCGTATCCAACCGCCACTTTTTCTCATTAATTATAACCAATAATGTAATCTTACCTACCTAGTAAGGTGGAGAACATATGGATGATGATGGACATATACTTCAAATTATTCCAGGATATTTATTTCATGAAAATTCAGGCATTTTTGGTACGATGACTTCCTCAGTCATGTCAGTCTGATCTTGCCAACTCCCCCATAATAAGTGACCAACACAGTCATTGTACATGCGCAGTGGCAACTATAATAAGGATCATTCTATTTTCTGAAGGGGAGGATTTTTTTAGAAGGGAAATCAAGTCCGAAAACCATCATAAAAGTGGATTTTAAAGATAGTTTTCGCTTTCTGGTTAGTGGTTGTAAAAAAAATTCCAAAAAAAACCTTGAAAAGTGGCGGTCGGATACGACATTCTTTCCAATCAAAGTGCTAATTTTACATGTATGTAGATTAACTCAGTGATTGAAAATAATATCACACATGATAAGGTTATAAATATTACCACTGCTGCTGCATAAATGAGCCAGTATTTTTCATTTACTGTGTTCATCTTAAACTAGGACACCGATTCCATACCCTGTTGAAAGTCTGCTCTGATTGTGACAATATTGCCCCTTTAAGTACATGTACATGTAGTATTATACATAGTACTAACGGTTTTCTCCAAAAAACATACAATTAATGATCACAGTTTGACAAAAGATTACTTTGAGAAAAGTTAATGATGGCATCAAATATCCCTTGAAATCTTTCTTGCAGAGCTGCGATCATTTTAGTTTAATAAGTAAAAGTAAATTTGTGTAATAAGAAGATTTAAAACATCATTAGATATAATGATGTTACAATGAGAAAAACAAAATCACGATATCTGGATATATCTGAAAATAAATTTGGGGATTTATAATTTTTTTTTTCATATAGATCTCCTTCGGGAGTGTTGAGATTTTCTTCATTTGAAAAAGTAAAATAAAACATGAACTACCATTCTTCGTGAAAAAATAATAGTGGCTATATTAATGGGTTTAATTTGAATACCCAGTTCATCTGCTTACATTTTTGACTATTTTCATCTTTGATTATGACAGTGTAAGAATAAGAAACTAATACTTTGTCTACATTGTATTCATTATCATGTGAACTTTTCTTGCATAATTGGGGGAAATTATTTATTTATTTATTTATTTAATTAATTAATTAATTTATTATTTCAGGCAAAAAAACAAACAAATAATCACATTCATAATAAGAAAACCAAACAAACAATTAAAGACAGAGCCTGGGATTGCCCAACAGTGAAACTAAATCAAGGAAGGCTCTCCCTAAAAATAATAAAAATACGTGTATAGATGCCAGCATCATGGTAAAAAAAAAAATATTTAAAAATACATACATAATTATTTAAGATTAAAAGCATCTCAGACAAAATGATTTCAAGGTACGTTTGATAAATTTATGCCATCAACTTAATCTTAAGTAAGTTTTATGAAAACAAATTTTTTTCATGCTTTTTAAGGTGGATAAATGGACATGTGGTCGGCAAGATTACGAGAGAAAATATTAATAATAAATAAAATTGAGCTTTAAAAACTGTTTATACTTCATATGAAGTCTAAACACGTGCTATGCACTAAATCAAGGTGTAACGTGGTGTAACGGGGTGGGGGGGGTGTAAAGAGGTATATAATGTTTAGTGAGTTTCTTGTGGTAGGATGGCCTTGTAGAGGTGCTGGTCACCTGTTCTAATCTTACCATTCACTGGCTTTGTTTAAAATGAATTGTTGTGTATTTGTAGTTTATTAGGGTTTGGTTTTATATTTAATTGATGTAATCTGATTGCCAGTGTAAAATGTAATAAAATAAAATAAATAAATAAATGCAGTGTTCTGACATGAAACCGTCTAGAACATTATTTCTTTCATTTTACCCAGCCTGTCCTTTAATTTTATTTTAACCATATTTTGTAAATTTGCATTGTCAGAATGCATTGAATTTTATTTGCATTGTATTATGTCCATTGTCCGTATGTAAGTTCTGTTATTTCCGTCTAGGGTGGAGGCCTGAAATGCCACATCTGTGTTTGTTTACACTGCGAGTATGACTCATTCAATGCAAAACTCCAAATATTAATGGTAATATTGATTTTTGTTCAAGTGCATGTATACTGCATGTATTGTTTAAATATAAAACAAACATCAGTGTATCTGAATAAAAAATATACAGTAGTATGTATAGTGGCCAATGCATGCATGTACTTCATAATGTTTAAAAAAAAATGTTTTACTACATTTATACAATATTCTTAATTTAAGTCATTATAATTGCTGTTTGTAAACTTTCTTGTAATAATTGTTTGTTTGTAATAATTTCTTGAGAGAAAATTGTTTGAAACCTACATGTGCACACATACATGTAGACTGAAAAGACTACATGTATATAAAACCTAATGTACATGTATCCCTACACAGAATTACTGTTCGTCTCCAGTCTGGAATGACTCAAAACCATAACAACTATTGTTGATTCAAATGTAGCCGCTTTTCTGTCTTCATTGTCATGTTAAAAAGCAGCATCCTTTGTTAAAATTCACCCAAAGGAAACTGACAAGGCTTTAGCGTTCCTTTGCAAGGTCCAAAAGGATTTAAAAGGTTCCCAAATTGATTGTGTTTGAGTTTCCCACTAGGGTGCTTATAAGATAGTCACTCCTTTCTTGAGGTGTGTACTGTCAGATGTTGCTGTCTTGGGGGAAAGTGGGCCTTTCTTTTGTTTCATACTTGCTTGCTTTATGAGAAAACTGACACCATTTTTCATATACTATGTCATATTAGGCCAAACAAAAAATTCTCCAGTTTCTTGTCTCCGTGTGCGTCGCCTCAGACCCACGCATTGGCATTTTAAATTTTCTTTTTTTATTTGCTATGAAACGATGTCCAATTGCAGCCAAAATTGCTGGATCGATTGGAATTCTGCCGCGCTGTGTTTTAAATGACTTTTTTCACATACTGCGGTATGAACATTTGCCAAATCTGTGAGGCCTCTCTTAGCCACCATACTTTGTATATGGGAAATTTAGTCCCCACATATACATGTATCACGTACATTTGTAGTTTCCCTGTTGGCAAAAAAAAATATTACCCCCTAAGAAAAAAGTGTTACCGCACTGATTTTGAAGCCGACCGATGACCAGAACTGGAGACTTTTTTGTGTTTGTTTTTCCCATGTAGTTTTTACAATTATTATCATTAGCGTGATTCAAAGCTTCTCATGGGGAGAGTATTTTAAATAGTTTGTGGTTTCACCATCTAGATGTAAATGAGTGTGGTGTTACAAGATAGAACAAGAACACATCGTTAGATAACTTGACGTTATGATCAGTATACATGTACTTAGAGATCTTCTTCAAGAGACAATCGGAGTATACTGATTGAAACATCCAGTAATGTCACCACCAGTTTTTTTCTCGGAACAAACACTTATTACAACTCTTTAGAAATTGTTACATAGTCCTACAACAATCCTTACTCCTAATTATTTATTAGCATGTCATCTTCTTTTGAAAAAGTGTTGGAAATACTTCAAATTTGATTTCTGCACATTTAACATTTTGTTTATTTTGCTTTCACCGTGGAATAATGGTAATTGACAACTAATCAAAATAGGATTTAATTGATGACATTGCTTCATACACTTGATTAATATGTCAAAATGGTTTGCATTTGCTAGATGTCTCATGCAGTCATACGCTCAATAATTCAATTACAAAGTGTACTCTTGAGTGTTCAAAATTAAGGATTTTGTTTAAAATAGTTCACTTATGTATTGCATGTGGTAAAAAAAAATCCCAAAAATATTTAGTTATTGTTTTTTGCACAGGTTAAACGTGGTTTGTTACACAATCAAGCAATAAATAAATTATGACATGTTTTGTAAAGTTAAAAAAGGAAATATGGGTGGTTGTCAGCTTGATTTATTTGAGTGATAATTATTTGATTTTTAATTGTCTTATAATTGTAATATTGTATTTATTTTAGTGTTAATAAGTGTTAATTATTTACATTTTCTGGAAAAATGTTTTAAATAAAGCCAATAAGGATAATTAAGGGTAAGGGTAATTTTAGCAAAACTCCTTCAAGAAGTACAATTACTTTTTTAACCCTCCTATGTACAGTGCAGTTGCCATAGAATTGTCAGACCTTTCAAAACCTTTCAAGTTTGCTGTACTGAAGGGTTTTGAAAGGTGAGAAAACTGTCTGACAAAAGGGACCTATGAAAGGTTTTGAAAGGTGAAACAACTCTCTGAACAAACTGGTGTTGAAATGTTTCAATACCTTTCAAAGGGTTTTGAAAGGTGTGGTTGTTCAGTAGCAACAAATTCTGGAGGGTTTTAAAGGGTTCATACATTATTGATAGCCATTTGGCCAGTAAGCAGATTTTGAAAGGTTTTGAAAGGTCAAACCATAGGAGGGTTAATACAAATGTTCAAGGGACAGTATCATCATGGATCAGAGCAGACTTTATACATGGCATGGAATCAGTGTCCTAGTTTAAGATGAACACAGTGACTGAAAATGGTTGAAAATGGCTCATTTATGCAGTGCAGTAATGGTATTATGACCTTATCATGTGGGGTATTATTTTCAGTCACTGAGTTAATCTAAAACTAGCACTCCGATTCCATGCCCTGTTGATCGCGACGATAGTGTCCCTTTAAACAACCAACCTGTGAAAGTTGTGTTGTGTTGTTATCGAGAAAATAATGAAAGGGTAAACTTTGGTCCCGGAGGACAACAATCCAGTTTGACTTTTTGTGTACTATGGAGTGTCGTGGCCGAGCGGTCTAGCGCACCGAACTCAAGTTCTGGTGTTGCCAGCAGCAGGGTGTGGGTTCGAGCCCCGGTCGTGACACTTGTGTCCTTGAGCAAGGTACTTAACCATAATTGCTTTGTCCTTCGGATGGGACGTAAAGCCGTAGGTCCCGTGTGTTGTGTAATGCACGTAAAAGAATGCGCCTTGAGCACCACTTAGTTGGTGGATACGTGCGCTATATAAGTCCACACATTATTATTATTACTAAATTTATCTTTAAAAAATGCTAGAACCTCAGAAAGAGTATTTTGAGGTTTTTTTTTTGTTATAACCAATAATGACTAGTGGCTTTTAGTAAATAAAACAATTCCTCCCCAGGTGGATTTTGAATCCCTTTTGAAGAAATGAATTGTTTTTTTTTTCCAGGAACTGGAACGTCTGTTGGGATTGTTGGATCCATTGCACACCGGGAACATAAGTTTTGACTCTTTCTGTCTCGGAATTCAGGCTGTTGCTACAGATAATACAATAAAAGGTAGGTATACAATCAATAAATGTTTCCAACTATTCACCTAATGATTAGGGCTGTGCGTTTTCGGATATTTTTGGAACCGGATACCCATTTTCATTTTTGTTGAAAACATGCCTCCGGTGTGGTGTACAAATACATGTACTGTAAATGGTAACAAATTGACTTATATAATACAGAGGATACCATACTTAAATCAATCTTTTCTTTATTAGAGTGTAATCTCTTGAATTTAAAGATAATTGTCAGTAAAAGTGTAAACATTACATTGTTCAAGAGTCACAGATTTCTGTTCGCACCGCTCAAATGTTAAGTCCGAATTTTAAAAAGTCGTTTACGGGTAATTGGAACCGAAAAATGGAACCGGGTAATGACCGTTTCGGTCGGGTATCCGGATACTCGGATACCCGGCACGGTCCTACTAATGATAAGTCAAGGAATAGAAGATAGCTTTTTCTGTTCTTTGAAATGGGATGAACATTTCTGAGACAGCTCTAAGAAAATCAGAACACTTGCAGATTTCTTACACTTTTTTTATTTAGATAGTTTTGTTTATTGTTTATTGTTTTATTTCTTTGAAATGGGATGAACATTTCTGAGACAGCTCTAAGAAAATCAGAACTCTTACAGATTTCTTACACTTGTTTTATTTAGATAGTTTTGTTTATTGTTTTATTTCTATAGTTTTATATGTAAAGGGACTACATCGTCATGATCAGAGCAGACTTTCAACAGGGCATGGAATCAGTGTCCTAATTTAAGATGAACAATAGTGACTGAAAATTACTAGCTCATTTATGCTGTGGTAACAGTAATATAACCTTATCAGGTGGGGTATTATGGTAGTCACTGAGTTTTAAAATCTAAAACTAGCACTCCAATTCTATGCCCTGTTGATCATGACGATAGTGTCCCTTTCCATACTTGTTTAAAACTCACAGTGTACAGTTACATGTGTACGTTTCATTCCCTAATCTCCATAGAATACAATGTACTGCATATGTGAAGACCTAGCAGGAAAAGTTTGTTTTTTTAAAAAAACAAGCTCAAATGTTTCTGTTTTTGTTTTGTCTTTTTTTCATGTTATTGTCCCCTCTGATCAGTTACTTTTCCCTGTGAATCTACGTTTTCAGTAAGCCTTTGTTAATTTGAATTTGACTGACAAGGTGATAATCAACAAAATAACTTAACAAAACAGCAGAACCCTCCAGCTGTGTATTCTATTACACAACATCGAGGATTCTGTCATTCTTCAGTTTATTGTTGGGGGGTGTTTGGGGTGTTTTGGACGGATCAACTTTCATGTAGAGGTCTTTCGTATCAAAGGGAAGTGTACAACATTGGTAATGCTGACAAAACTGCCTCCACAAGTATTATTTTCTTATTCTTTTTTAATCAAGATAAATTAAACAAACAACTCAATGCAATAACAGCTCATTGAAAACTACTGTACTACAAGGGTCAAAATTAGTCAAAATGTTGATATACTTGCCATGGTATATCTAATGCACTTAAAAGTCAAACACTGTCAAATCTTACGTGTAGTAAGTACATTTACAGGTCAAAATGAGTCGACTGTTTTTGACTGGTAAAAGCATTGTCTGGTATTGTTCAGGGTGGTCAAAATGACAGTAAAAACCAGTCAAAAATGCTCCTGTCTGCACATTTGGGTAGCAACTTCCCACTACAGTGCAGCAATAGTAGGAGGGTTAATTATGAGAAAAGTATGAACAAATAAGCATTCAGAATTTTTACAGAAACTCCAATTGGAGCAAAAGGTTTCCCATGTACATGTAAGCATGGAGGAAGGAAACCTCCATGATGTAAGTATGACCATAGAGGGTATCACATAACTAATAGGAGCACTTTAGACAGATCAATTGTGTAGAATGGTCAGTACCTTTACCAACTTTACATCAAGTAATACTTCAAAGCTTTTGGATAACAATTCAGTAATTTTGTAGTCAGGTAATTACCAATCTTGTACCTTCCCCTTAATTTGAGATTTAACCCTAACCTTCCCAAATCCTCCAAAATCCTCTTTGCTGAAGTGAAGGATTTTGAAGGATTGAGGTTACATGCTACATGCTCTTTGCTAAAGTGAAGGATTTTGGAGGATTGAGGTTATTAGGCATACTTGCCTTTCCATGGTACATGTACATCCATGTTTGTTGTAGTGATTGCAAGGTCAGTGCTTGGGTCAGTGGACATTGTTTATTGCTCCATACATGCAGGGAGGGTCCCTGGCGCCATGTACATGTATCACAGATTAGAAACACATGTGTGCACATGTCATGTGCTTGCTTTACTACTGAAGGATTTTGGAGGATTCAGGTTATGTGTAAGCAAATGGGCCTAGGGAGTTAGGAAGGATTCAGGTTATGTGTAAGCAAATGGGCCTAGGGAGTTAGGAAGGATTCAGGTTATGTGTAAGCAAATGGGTGTAGGGAGTTAGGAAGGATTCAGGTTATGTGTAAGCAAATGGGAGTTAGGAAGGATTCAGGTTATGTGTAAGCAAATGGGCCTAGGGAGTTAGGAAGGATTCAGGTTATGTGTAAGCAAATGGGCCTAGGGAGTTAGGAAGGATTCAGGTTATGTGTAAGCAAATGGGCCTAGGGAGTTAGGAAGGATTCAGGTTATGTGTAAGCAAATGGGCCTTGGGAGTAAGATAATTTACAGTACATGTACATGTACATGTGGTGGTGTATGTATTTTTCCTTGGTTGTATGACATGATTGGGCTTACTGTGTTTTTCTAATGGTTTACATGTTGGAGTTTGCTCCAGAGTCCAGATGACAACTGGAACATACTTGTCAAAATGTTGAGTAAACCCAGTCAACTCTTAAGATCCATGCAACCCTTAAGAGATTTACTCAGAGCTGTAACCAACACCACTTTTGTCCAAGTTGTAAGTCACATAATTTTTGCCAAGTCAAGTCACAAGTAATTTTTGTCAAAGTCCAAGTCAAGTCAAGTCTTAAGTCAAAATAAATGTGGCTTGAAGTCAGATCTTCCTTCTCTATGATTCAAGTCACTAACTCGAGTCAACAATACTGGATTTATGCATTCAGATGCCTAACTGTATCAATTCCGCCATGCACAGCCTCAAATCTAACTTATTTCATCTTTGCTTTGAAAAGAGCACATTTATGAGTGTTTTTACCACAAGATGAAATACTAGAGGAATTCAAACAACTGCTGAATGGTTTAAACTCTTAAGAGTCAGTGACTTTACATGTAAGAAGGGTCATCAATACAAGAATACTACCCATGACCTTTAGGTGTTATGAGCATTTTGTGAAGGCACTGAGGCCTGCTTGTAATGCAGTGTTTGTAGTGGTGAAACATTGACCCTAAACCATCAAGACAAGATCTCATATTTCAACCCAGGCTTAAGGGCCCTTGTTCTATAGTTGTAGGGATCTAACTTCAATGTACATGTACATGTACATGTCATACATATATGCCTACTTTGTTACAGAATTTACAGTTCTCAGATTTTCATAAAACGGATAATGTGGGAAAAATCCTGTTTTGTTAATGTTACTACTCA
This sequence comes from Zoroaster sp. YZ-2022, assembly GCA_029582265.1. Taxonomy (NCBI): domain Eukaryota; kingdom Metazoa; phylum Echinodermata; class Asteroidea; order Forcipulatida; family Zoroasteridae; genus Zoroaster; species Zoroaster sp. YZ-2022. Next base: position 33,015,693 of record CM055819.1, on the reverse strand, counting down.
AGTTGAGATACATGTACATGTACATTATGTAGTCTTAAATTGTTGTAATTTAGTAGGCAGTATACCGCATATTTTTGATAGATGGATCAAAATTCATTCAGATTTTTTTTTTGTCTTGAAATCTTCTCAAGACAGAATAGTTTGACAAGATACCATAAATCAAAGTGTGCTTTCTGGTAAAACTTAATTTCCCCAAAAATTACAAATTTTGTTTTTGAAAAACCAAGTTGGCTTCAACAGCTGCAAGACATTCCAATGCTATGACCTCAACAAGCTCACCAAGAAATGACCAAAGTCCAGGGAACCTCCTGCTGACCAGGTTACCCAGCCTATATCATTTTACCCTGGTTAACCCTCCTACTATACTAGAGGTCAAAATCAGTCAACTGCCTGTTTTGACTGTTGACCCAGTTGTGCACACATGGGCATTTTTGACTGGTTTTTACTGTCATTTTGACCACCCTGAACAACACAAGACAATGCTTTTTACCAGTCAAAAACGGTAGATTTATTTTAACCTGTAAATGTACTTACTACACGTAAGGTTTGACAGTGTTCGACTTTTAAGTGCACTAGATATACCTTGGCCAGTAAATCAACATTTTGACTGATTTTGACCCTTGCAGTTATTATTCTGATGCAAAACAAAGAGACTCTACAAAATAATCAGTTATCCCAGTTATTAACCAGTTCGCGTCGGAGGCCGTGTATACACGCAATTTTATTTTGTACAGCGGATCGGAGAGCGTCTAAACACGCATTCCGATTTTTGTGTGTGTTACCGGGAGACTTGTCAACACGCCACACGTGGCGTGCCGTCGTGGCGGCTGACTTGTATACACGTAATCATTTCTCGGAGTCCATGGGGTCACGGTTCGGTGGCCCCGGACAAAATGCACTGCAAACACTGAACGAGTTCACTCTTTTTGTTGATTTTTGCGTAATCTCTTTATCCAAGACCTGTTCCTTTGACGTACACATGTACCAGCCAAGAATTTGTAAAGACGGATTTATATCCATTGTTTACGAGGCCTTCGATCTCTCTCCGGGTTTGCCGTCTTTTCGACCGGGCGCTGGTCGCTAATAGGCTGTTGCATCGGAGGTTGCCAACGGTCTAATTGTGCTGAACAAACACAACCGTAATTAAAAAACTAGCCATTTAATTCTCGAAATGTCAATGAGTAAAGGTGTTTATTTGGGTGTCCGAACTTAGTTTCATTGACAAAAAAAATTATTAATGGCTAGAAATTTTTTCACATTTTTCACTGAAAATAAACCCGCACGGGGGACCGGAAACAAATAAATATTCCCGACGTCAACTGATTAACGAAGCCTACAGTGTTTTTTCATTTTATAACTGGCCGCAAATTATTTTGTCAGTACACCACAGTGTGTAGTAAAAAGTAAAAAACAACGCAGCATTCCAATTAGAACAGTAATTACCACAAACAGAAACATGTTGAGAAGCAAAAAAAACCAGAAAAAAAACACTGTCATTGAAACAACCATGCATCGCCAAAATGTCTACTTGCAACAGTCATGTTGTGATTATTTTTCTCTTTTATTTATCTTAGCACCAATAAGATCTTGTGAGTCGCCCGTCCTTTGGAATGAAGGAAAGACCAAGATTTATGAGGATGACACGCACAGCAATGGAGTAAGTATAAATGGGGCGTGTTTTCGCGACCCTAACCAGAAACTTGTATCTGACGTCATATTCTTGACCAGAAACAAGATGGCATAGCTACCGAAAACGCGAACGTAACCAGAAAATTGTTTTCAGTTTGCGACATGTTCAATCATCAACATTTCTCAAAATATACGGTGTAATTCAAATTTTTGCAAAATGGAACTTACTCGTGAGTGCTAGAAATAAACTTGAAAGATACACTGGTATATGAACAATCAGTCCATCATGTTTTAACAAATAATTAACAAAACTTTCGTTACTTTTTACAATCCGCCATCTTGAAGCCAAGCGTAACCGATCACAAACATGTTTCTGGTTACAGTCACGAAAACGCGCCCCAGGATAAACCTGTAGGTAAAAGTACAGTACAGTGTTTTTCTAACCGGTGTACTTTTACAGTGTACGCACATTTTGCATCGTAATGTTGGGGTGGGGGAGTGTGTTTCGAGGAAGGAGAAACCGAAATAATTTAGCTTTCAAAGAAAATCAAGATTCATATATGTTTTGGTAGAGGATATCGTGTTAATGACATGATTGTATGTTTGCTTTTGGGCTTTCTTGATCAGAAAAGTGTTCTCCGGTCAGTTGTTTAAACCATTACTTTAAAATAACTGTAGGAAAAAAATGGTGACTACCGCAGCATCAGCAGCAATGGCCGAGTTGGAAAAATTTTTTTGCATTGACGATTCAGAAATAAAAGTCAGCTAGGGAATGCTTTAAAGTCAGGTGACAGATGCTGGTAGTTGGAGAGATAGCGCTCTTAATAATAATTTACCAGTCAGTATATCATATGCCACCATATTATAATCAGCTGCATAAAACCTGCGCTCGTCAATTGTGTGTATTCAAATCAATCCATGCTTTGTTTTTAGAGTCAAAACGTTGGTGATATTCTTTATATTAGATTGCCTGGCTCGAGCATGAGTTATTACTGTGAGTTAAATTAAAAGTTTCCTGTCACACTAATTCATAACCTGTCACTGGCACAGAAGCAATCATTTGACAAAGGTAGATAAAACGAGAAAAGTTATACTTTTGGTTCAGATTTAAGTCTGATTTATTATTAGACTGCTTCATTTTTGTTGCATGATGCAATTTCAGTTGCATAAATTTGTAATTTCTTGATGAAGTTTTAAAGCTCAAATTGTGCTGCAGGATATTAGAGAAAGGTACAGACAGAATATAGTCTATAAAGAGATGTTGAGCTAGATACAGAGTGACAAAACCACTGGAACATGCAACATATGCGGTAGATTTACATACATTACATGTACATTGTACATTCATGGCTTTGCAACACTGCATACTTATTGCTTTTTATTGTCTGATGAAAATAATCCAGGGGGGACTCACGTAGTTTCTAACTCACAATTACCATCTTGACTTAGCCCCTATACCTCCTAAACATATTTTAGACTAAATTATTAACCCTCATACATGTATGACTGCAAGGGTCAAAATCAGTCAAAATGTCAGTCAATACAAAATGTACATGTAAGGTATAATACTGTCAAACCTTACGTGTAGTAAGTACATTTACAGGTCAAAATGAGTCAACTGTTTTTGACTGGTTTCAGCATTGTCTGGTATTGTTCAGGGTGGTCAAAATGACAGTAAAACCAGTCAAAAATGCCCCTGTGTGCACATTTGGGTCAACAGTCAAAACAGGCAGTTGACTGATTTTGACCTCTATAGCTACTTCCCACTAAAGTGCAGCTATAGTAGGAGGGTTAAAGAACCATTATCACCAATGCTAAAAAGTCTCCAGTTTCTGGTCATAGGTCGGCTTCAAAATCGGTGTGGTGACACACTCCCCCCCCCCCCCCCCCAACCAGTAAAATACTTGAAACATGTACATGTACATGTATATACATGTATATATGTGGTTATTGGAACCAGACCAAATTTCCCATACACAAAGTATGGTGGCTAAGAGAGGCCTCACAGATCGGGAAAACGTTCATACCCATATGTGAAAAAAAGTCATTTAAAACATAGTATGGCAGAATTCCAATCGATCCAGCAATTTTGGCTGCAATTGGACATCGTTTCATAGCAAAAAAGAAAAAGAAAAGAAAATTAAAAAATGCTGATGCACGGGTCTGAGGCGACGCGCGCGGAGACCAGAAACCACAGACTTATTCTTTTTGGCCCAAGAACAATTTATATACTGTATGTAATTCCCTTGTTTCTCCCTTGTTTTTCCCTTGTTAAATGTACATGTGTATGACGGTTATCCTACGATCTCTTAGCCTGTATGTACAATACATATATCTTACAGTTTAATCACTATTGGGTTAAATTAGCAGTTTTATAGCACCTGTGCACTCTCTGAGGCAGATTTATCCAGTTTTTGTTTTTTTATGTTGAGAAACTGGACTCTGAAGATAACCACAATCATTGGCAATAAAGTTATGTTTTGTAGATTGTACAAACACTGTCTCATCCTCTATAGAAAGTGAGCCTGAAATTAATTCAGTTGAACTTGTATTCATCTGAACATACATGTAAACAACGCTATGTTTATGTATAGACATGCATATCAAGGCCACTTGAAATATCTTCACGCCTACATGTATTTTACAATTTCATCACCTGCCTTTCAAAATGAGTCTGGCCATATAACAATGTACCACCCTGTATTTATTGATCGCAACATGTTTCCTAAGGGAAATAGAACTCTTTGATAATTGAGAGAGATCCCATGCTGTTCTTCTGAAGAAATACATTGTAACTAAAAACATTCATTTTAGGCAGTATTTACATGTATTACCATGTTGTACATGGAGATTAAATTTCAAGCTACAGTGTACATTTATAAGAATTTATACAATTAAACATTGAAAATGATCAGCTCCAAGATTATGATGATGATAACAGGTCTAAAATAGTGAAGCTTTTGTGCAAGGCACAAATGATACATGTACGTTGTTCCTTGTGCATAGATCTCTGCATGACATCGCTCATAAGCGTGTATGGTCTACTTAATAATTTATGATGATGTCTTGTTTCTGTAACCATAGCAACAGCGTGTATTTGGCTGTACACATGAAATAAATTATAATTTTACCATGTAGAATCACAAGGATATCGTGCTGTGAATAAAGTAGGTCTTGTGATTAAGGTATCAAGGTCAAGCTGGATGCATCCTCCATGTACATGTACATTGAAAACAAGGCAGGTTCAAAACAGAAGGCCAATAACTGCTGTTTTGCAGTTTTAATCTTGTTTAATTTTGACATGATGTACAAATTTAGAAACCTTATTCGAGAGTGAAAATTTAATATCTGCATATACATTTTCCTAAAAACGTTTTATCAGTAATTTGAGGAAGACGTGATATACAAATTTATAAAACCGTATTCGAGATTGACAAATGACGTTTTCCCTAAAAAAAAAGTCAATTATATTTTTATCAGTTATTTCAGGCTTATTTGATTATCGTTTTGTTGACATGACATTTAAATTTAGAAACCTTGACTTGCTTCTTATGAAGCATATAATTTAAGTTCCGTTTCTCCATTAGTAATTACTTTAAGTGATCATGTTAAAATTCAGGTAATTTACTTGAATTATCTTTGATACTTTTTTTTTATTTATTTATTTATTTTTTAAACAGTATTTTATTTTAGTTTGTTCATTTTCTTCTTTTGAGCCCAAGCCATTTATTTGATTTTCCTACAAAAAAAAGAGAGAAATTCTAGAAATGACACATTGCATTTATAGCGTATTCACTGATACAGAGAAATTAAAAATAAACATTGGTAATTCAATATGCCCTCGGTGGCTGTGTTTCCACTATCTCCTTTGCCAATGGCTAATTCAACCAAAAAGCCCCGTTATCCAAAATTTTATTTCAGAAAAAGGAAAGAAAGTAGAATACAACCGCCACTTGTGCACAATGTCTCTAAGCATACTGTGTTTTTAGCAGACGACAAAATGGCCAACATCTCACTGGATGTGCATACATTCATTGCTCAAAATCTCCCAAAATATCATTTCCAACCCTCACTTGACTACACTTATCTCCTTAAGTGTGTCCTCTATCATCTTTTAAGGAAAATAATAATAATAATAATAATGTGTGGACTTATATAGCGCACGTAGATACCAACTGAGTGGTGCTCAAGGCGCATATTATTACCCCTGCTCATAAGGCTCATAAGGCTCATAAATCATTCCTGAAACCATCTCAGCTCCCTGGGGAGTATACAGCTCAATTGCTGCCATTACAGCGTATATAGGGCTAATCAACCAACTCTGCCCTCACAGGTACCCATTTAACCCCTGGGTGGAGAGAAGCAATTATGGTTAAGTGTCTTGCTCAAGGACACAAGTGTCACGGCCGGGATTCGAACCCACATTCTGCTGCTAACACCAGAACTTGAGTCCGGTAAGCTAGACCGCTCGGCCACGACACTCCACAATGTAAAACTTGTAGCTTTGCATGGTGAGAATGATAAGTAAGACTAATTGCGGTGACACCATGTAAGAATCTCAATTGAGTAGTAATTAGTTCTGAAAAGAACTGGGGGTACAACTCGACATAATTTGTCATAATTTTGATATAAAAGTGGCTGTTGTAATCAACATTCTTTCCCAGAAAAATGTTCACTTTTTATTATCATCTTATTTGGTCGGTTTCTATACAGCTGTACATTTATATTCACTTTCATAAAAAATGTATGAAACAAAGTGATAATTCATCAAAAGAAACACTTACAATATTATGGACATCAATATTGAATGAATTATTAATTCGCTGATTCTACGCTGAGTATACCTGTATGCAGAGAAGGTCATTTAACATGGCACCACACCCTATATTAATGGCATGTCATCCACGCATTCATCATCAAAGTCCAATTTGTGTTTAATAATAAGAAGTGACGGCCTGCTATCAGTAAATGCTGCCCTCTGTTGATCAAAGCTGCTTCAAGGTACTACACATGTACACAGTGGTTAACATCATGCATACTATATCATGGGTCAGGCCTACTGTTTTGTGAGTGATAGAAGGTATATGTAAGTTATGATTATAACCTTTTATCAATGATGTAAAGCAATTTGTGTCTTTGAGAAATTAATTTAAAGCATAAATACATAGATCTATATGGTACACCTGTATTCATCAACAAATACTATGCATACAACTACAGTTAGGGACTTATTGAATTTAACTATTCTGAGTGGTTTGGCTGTCTTCAGATATTCATGTTCATGATGGCGTTTTTCTGATAGAGTACTTTTGAAGATAAACCACACATAAGTAAACATTACGAGTTCACTTAGGGTGCATCATCTTCAAGTATTCCCCTGCATGGTTCAAATACGTCTTCAGGTAGAGTGCATGATCAAGACCAGCCAGGCAGAGCCCACTCCCCAAGCTATAAGGGACGGATTAGTTCCAGCATGTAGTAAGTGGATGAGTGGATTGTCTTCATTTGATCAGAGCGCAGTTTGCTTTGTCCATATTGATTTTCTTGGATTGACTGTCGTTGTCTGTATCGAGGTACATGTATTGCAATTGGTTGTGGCATTGAATCTGTTTCTCGATCACAAGGTGAGTTTGTACATGAATTTGCCAAAGTACAAGTTTTAAAAAAATGTTTTTTTTTAAGTTCAGCAGATTAGTTTTTATCACAGGCACAAAGTCATATTTTTTTCTTTTGAATTTTTATATTTCTAAGGACAACTTAATTTGTGAAGCTAAATGGAATATTTGTAACAAATTTTAATATAAAAACATTTTAAAATAAGGACACTTTTATAACTAGTTCATGTTTTTGCATGTAATTAATCAATTATTATTTTAATTATTTATTAATGTTGAAAATATTGAATGTAGTTTGCTTGCGAATAAAGTATGTTTTAAACATTTGTAAAATTATCATAAAAAACACAGGTATTTAAACAGAATTTATTCAGAGTTTTCAATGATATTTTTATGAAGCAAAATCATGCACATTGCAAAGTAATGTAAAATAAATATAAGTAACTGTTACAAAAAACTTGTATTTTATAAATTTAAGAAAACCATAAAAGGATCAACCTTAAACATTTAGTTTTCAACTGTTATTTCTTAAAATAGAAGAATGGACAAATTTGCATTATGATAAAATGTGACCCAGTCTTACAATTTGAAGTAGCCATGAATTTTGTTTTTGTTTCAGTCCCTCAAACATGACTTTGCACAATGCTGATAAATAGAAATTGTCACTTTATTTCACCCCATAAATGTCTTTAAATGCACAAGATATTGACATAATTATGTTTGGAAACAAATTGAAGATTATTTAAGGGGACAAATTGGAATTGGATCGCTAGTTTTAGATTAACTCAGTGACTGACAATAATACCCAACATGATAAGGTCATATTACTGTTGCTGCTGCATAAATGAGCCAGTAATTTTCAGTTTCTGTGCTCATCTTAAACTAGGACACTGATTCCATGCCATGTGTAAAGTCTGCTCTGATTGTGATGATACTGTCCCTTTAACCCTAAACCCCCCCCCCCCCTCCCCCCAGGTATTCTGGCTAGGAACCTTCCTGAATCCTCCAAAATATATCAGTACACTTTTGGAAACATGCCCATATCTTTAAAATGCACCATGCATTTTCGTTGATCTTTCATATTCAGCACTTATGGCCTGTACTTCTTGCCAGGTAGTAATTTTGCCCCATTTGAAGAGGTGAAAGTACCAGTTTCCAACAGTGCTGAATTTTCCCCAAAAAGTGCCCCTTTGAGGATTTTGCAGGATGTGGGGTGGTTAGGGTTACATGTACAATGTATGTACATGTATTAAAAAAGTAATGATAATTCTTGAAGGAGTTTTAATTACCCTTGAACAACTGGCTTTATATGAAACATTTTTCCAGAAAATTTAAATGAACACTTGTTAACACTGTAGGCTGTTAGAAGAAAATAAATCATAACATTACATGACATTACAAATCAACACAATACATTAGATTGTTTTAAATGATAAGACAATCGTGACGATATTGCCCCTTTAACTAAGCTGAAACAAATCCAAAAATGAAACATTTCCTTATGACTCATAATTTAAGGATGCAGTCACAAATATGCAAAAGCTGGATCAATATTGTAATTTGAAATGTTAACAGCACTGAATACTATTGGTAAAATATCTGTAATTGCATCCAAGGGATACGAACAGGAACAAACCGCTGAAAGCTTTGGCATACATGTATTTCATTGTAGTTCAAAAGAAAATAGCAAAAATCTATACTTCAAGTGTAAATTTAAAATATATATATATTTATTTATTTATTTTTATTTTATTATTATTTTTTTTAATGACAACACTGAATACCAAATAAACTTTTAGATAATAAATCCGTTTCTTTTGGGTAATTACCAATGGTGAACTCCCCCCCCCCCCTTTTTATTATTATTATTTTTTTTAAATCTTTCACCCTTTGTGAAAATGGAAGCTCCTTGAATAACTTAAAGATTTTGTTCTGGGAGGAACCATTCTCAGTGTTTGTTTGCCTAAGGGGGGGATTAGATTGGGTCATTATTATCGAATTCACTTAAATAACAAATTTCAGAAAACAGGAAACTAATTTCTGATAGAAAAAAGGTCTGAAAGGGAAGTGATTACATGTAGTTGAAAGTTGTTTGCTTGAAGGCTTAATTGGTCTACAGAACAGGTTGTAATGTAGCCATACCAGCTGGACTTAACAATACATCATTATTTACATATTGCATTTTACTTTCACTAGTGATTAAATTCTATCACATTTTTTTCATACCAAGCATAATAAGAATAACATTGGTAATGTTGGCAAAACTGCTTCTATGAGTATGCTTACTCACTTTGAATCAAGATATACATTAAAGGGAAGGTGCAACATTGGTAATGTTGGCAAAACTGCTTCTATGAGTATGCTTACTCTCTTTGAATCAAAATATACATTGAAGGGAAGGTACAACATTGGTAATGTTGGCAAAACTGCTTCTATGAGTATGCTTACTCACTTTGAATCAAGATATACATTGAAGGGAAGGTGCAACATTGGTAATGTCGGCAAAACTGCTTCTATGAGTATGCTTGCTCTCTTTGAATCAAGATATACACTAAAGGGAAGGTACAACATTGGTAATGTTGGCAAGACTGCTTCTATGAGTATGCTTACTCTCTTTGAATCAAGATATACATTGAAGCGGAAGGTACAACATTGGTAATGTTGGCCAAACTGCTTCTATGAGTATGCTTACTCTCTTTGAATCAAGATATACATTGAAGGGAAAGTACAACATTGGTAATGTTGGCAAAACTGCTTCTATGAGTACGCTTACTCTCTTTGAATCAAGATATACATTGAAGGGAAGGTACAACATTGGTAATGTTGGCAAAACTGCTTCTATGAGTATGCTTACTCCTGCTTATATGAGTACGCTTACTCTCTTTGAATCAAGATATACATTAAAGGGAAGGTACAGCATTGGTAATGTTGGCAAAACTGCTTCTATGAGTATGCTTACTCTCTTTGAATCAAGATATACATTAAAGGGAAGGTACAACATTGGTAATGTTGGCAAAACTGCTTCTATGAATATGTGTCATCGCAAAATTGTTGACATTAATTCCACAGGATCTTTTGTGAGAAGAACATTTCTTCACAACTGGAAAACAAAATCCAAATGAAATGCCCATTGCCTTTAACAAGTCTAGCTTATAAGCCATTATGCAAATGAGCCTTGGCAATGTATCAACAGGTGTTTGCAACCTTGTCTTGTGACCTTGTTTGCCTTTCAGGGGTTGAGTTAATTGTTTGTCATGTTGCCGGTCAAAGGTCATATCATTACAACTCGGGGGAAATCTGATGTAGTCTGTAATTTTCATGGAGAAATGAACACAGTTGTGTTATTACACAGGGCACACGTTGAGGGAAGTGTACTGTACATGATTAGGAAACTCATACGGGAAGTTGATGTGAATTTGTATGGTTGTTTATTGATGACAGATCAGCAATTTTGACACACTATTATGAATGATCAGACTTCCTGAATAATTCTACCTCCATGGTATGAGTGATTTAATTGGCCGAAGCAGCATTAAACCATTGATGGATGTGGTCGTTTGTTAACAAGGCAGTTATCATATCCCATTCCTGTACTGGATTACTGATTTGTGCTTTAAGCTGATTTACAAGCAATTTGGAGTCAGTTTTCGTTCATCCATGATTTGATCCAGCGATAAGGACTAATCTCTTGTTGTATTGATGAGTATCTCTGTGGTAAGTAAAACTAATTAAAGCTGATTTATTGTGACAGTCCTGTAAATGGATAGTATTTATGATTGAAACTTCACATGTGTACTGTAGTCTTGTACATGTGTTGACATCATTGTGCAGTGTACAAAATATGGCCTTGGGATGTGTATTAGTATTACAAGTGGTTGTATCTCATTATGTACAGTCAGTATATACTGTACAGTATGTTGGTAAAGTTTCTGTACAGTGAACCACAGCATTGGACATACATGGAGATATGCAGAGGGAGGGTTTCAACAGGATAAATGATATCCCAATAAGGGTAGTAGTTATAGGCTCGGGCAGTTTTTTGGTAAAACCGAGTAGTCACATTTTTTTTTTTAACCAACACCAAACCGAGGTATTTTTACTAAACCGAATTACTGCCAAATTCGGTTTTTAAAAATAAAACTGCAGTTTTATAAAATCATCTGTTTTTTTAGCCCCAGAGTGGGGCAATTTATCCCAACAGTGGAGGCTTACTTCTGTTGGTCTTCATTGTATCTTTGTACTTCGGCGATGATTATTCGCATTTCCCGTGATCATTAGGAACCCCGATGGATAAATTGTTATTTAAAATCCAATTTTTTAGCACCCATTTGGCCCGCAACACACCTCTGTTCGGCACAGTCAACGCATTGTACAGTCCGCCATTTTCGTAGTTTACAGAACGCCTATGTTCGTACAGGCAAGGTATAAAAATGAATATGTAACATAATGAACATATTCATGACCAACCGAACAGCCAATAAGAACAATATAAATTTGCTACTCGGAAAGAATGTTGTATCCGACCGCCACTTTTTAAGGGTTTTTTGGAATTTTTTTGCAACCACTAGTCTCATAGTCATAGTCTCACAGTTTCCCGCCTGCGCACCTCAACGAACTAATCCTCCAGCATCCATTCATGGGATGATCCTCCAGCAGCCTACTTAAGCAGCAGCATTTTCCAGAGTCCGGCATTCTCCTGAGGACGATCAGCGCATACTGATCGAAACGTCGAGTTGTACCCCCAGTTCTTTTCAGAACTAATTACTACTCAATTGAGATTCCACATGGTGTCACCGCAATTAGTCTTACTTATCATCCTCACCATGCAAAGCTACAAGTTTTACCTAACCACTAACCAGTTAAAAAATTATTCTATCGATTGTTGGTACATTGTAGTACAGAAAGCGAAAACTATCTTTAAAATCCACTTTTATGATGGTTTTTGGACTTTATTTTCCTTCTAAAAAAATCCTCCCCTTCAGAAAATAGAAGGATCCTATTATAGTTGCCACTACGCATGTACAATGACTGTGTTGGTCACTAATTGGGGAGTTTACAAGATCAGACTGACATGACTGAGGAAGTCATCGTACACCAAAAATGCCAGATTTTTCATGAAATAAATATCCTGGAATAATTTGAAGTATATGTCCATCATCATCCATATGTTCTTCACCTTACTGGGTAGGTAAGATTACTTTACTGGTTATATTGAATGAGAAAAAGTGGTGGTCGGATATAACATTCTACCCTGCTACTCTGCAAATATATCCAATCACGATGCGCAGAAACAGGCTAGCCAAAAATTTAAAACCGCCCAAGCCTAAGTAGTCTCAGACCGCCTCTTTTGTGTTTGGTCGTAAGTGTTCGTCATCAGTGCTTCAGCGATGTGATAGTAATATATTTCACTCATCAGTTTTTTCACAGTAGTTATATTATATCCAGATCTTACCCAGAACTTATTCGGTAAAAATGTAACGTTAATAACCATAGAATTGCCCATGATTTTAATTTCATGTGCTTGTGGATTTCATGATCAAATGTTCAAAGTTTTGACAAATAATACATGTATTTTCAGTATAATGTCAAAGAATCAACACAAATTTGGGCATGTGTGTACACATAAGTGCAACAGGAGGGTAGAATGTCGTATCTGGCCGCCACTATTTTTCATTAAATATAACCAATAATGTAATCTTACCTACCTGGTAAGGTGGAGAACATATGGATGATGATGGACATATACTTCAAATTATTCCAGGATATTTATTTCATGAAAAATCTGGCATTTTTGGTATACGATGACTTCCTCAGTCATGTCAGTCTGATCTTGTAAACTCCACAATTAGTGACCAACACAGTCATTGTACATGCGTAGTGGCAACTATAATAGGATCCTTCTATTTTCTGAAGGGGAGGATTTTTTTAGAAGGGAAATCAAGTCCGAAAACCATCATAAAAGTGGATTTTAAAGATAGTTTTCGCTTTCTGTACCACCAAAAATCGATAGAATGATTTTTTAACTGGTTAGTGGTTGCAAAAAAAATCCAAAAAAGCCCTTAAAAAGTGGTGGCCGGATACGACATTCTTTCCCAACAGGAATACTATGACATGGTTTAATCATGGTTCAGTTGTTATATTAACCCTAACTCCCTAGGCCCATTTGCTTACACAAACCTGAATCCTCCAAAATCCTTCAGTAGTAAAGCAAGCACATGACATGTACATGTATGCACACATGTGTTTCTAATCTGTGATACATGTACATGGCCAGGAACCCTCCCTGCATGCATGGAGCAATAAACAGTGTCCACTGACCCAAGCACTGACCTTGCAATCACTACAACAAACATGGATGTACATGTACCATGGAAAGGCAAGTATGCCTAATAACCTCAATCCTCCAAAATCCTTCACTTTAGCAAAGAGCATGTAACCTCAATCCTTCAAAATCCTTCACTTTAGCAAAGAGGATTTTGGAGGATTTGGGAAGGTTAGGGTTAAAGAGACAGTATCGTCACGATCAACAGGGCATGGAATCGGAATGCTAGTTTTAAATTAACTCAGTGACTACAATAATACCTCTCGTGATAAGGTCATTACCGTTTCTGCTGCATAAATGAGCCAGTAAGTTTCAGTCACTGTGTTAATTCTTAAACTAGGACGTCGATTCCATGCCCTGTCGAAAGTCTGCTCTGATCGTGACGATACCGTCCCTTTAAAGGGAAAGTACAACATTGGTATATTGGTAACATACAGTTTGTTCATTTCACCGTTCTAGTTGTCACGAAATGTTTGATGAAAATTTCATGGTCGAGCGGTTTAGTGCATCGGATTTGTGTTCTGATGGCTGAGTCGTCAGAATGTGGGTTCGAATCCCAACCGCGACCGTGGTGCTTGTGTCCTTGAGCAAGACACTTTACCATGATTGCTTCTCTCCACCCAGGAGTAAATGGGTACCGGTGAGGGCAGAGTTGGTTATTGTGTTTGATTAGCCCTATATGCGCTGTAATGGCAGCAATTGACCTGTATACTCCCCAGGGAGCTGAGATGGTTTCTGGAATGATTTATGAGCCTGATGAGCAGGGGTAATAATATAATGCACCTTGAGCACCAGTTTGGTGGATACGTGCGCTATATAGGTCCACATTATTATTATTATTATTATTAAAAGAAATCACATGTTTTTTATGTTTTAAAGAAATTTGCCAGATGGCAACTTTTTGTAAAATTATTTGATAACCTGGAATTTAATTGCTACATGTACCGGTACATGATACCAGTGTTGTTGATACCATGTACCGGTACGGCGGTACATGATACCATGTACCGGTACGGCGGTACATGATACCAGTGTTGTTGTACCAACCATTAAAGACATAAGGCTTGTTTTTGTTTGTTTTTTCAATGTACATGTATTTGTGTCATTCCACCAGGTTGGGGCAAGCTTTGTGACATGGTGTCCTTGTTATCTAGGTGGGCCATTCCACTAGGTTGGAGCAAGCTTTGTGATATGGCATGGTGTCCTTGTTACTTAGGTAGATGTACCATTCATTATCCTTATTATGAGTGCACATTCTTGAGTCATTCCACCAGGTTGGGGCAAGCTTTGTGACATGGTGTCCTTGTTACGTAGGTAGATGTACCATTCATTGTCCTTATTATGAGTGCACATTCTTGGGTCATTCCACCAGGTTGGGGCAAGCTTTGTGACATGGTGTCCTTGTTACGTACAGGTAGATGTACATGTACCATTCATTATCCTTATTATGAGTGCACATTCTTGGGTCATTCCACCAGGTTGGGGGCAAGCTTTGTGACATGGTGTCCTTGTTACGTAGGTAGATGTACCGTTCATTATCCTTATTATGAGTGCACATTCTTGGGTCATTCCACCAGGTTGGGGGCAAGCTTTGTGACATGGTGTCCTTGTTACATAGGTACTGTAGATGTACCATTCATTATCCTTATTATGAGTGCACATTTTTGGGTCATTCCACCAGGTTGGGGCAAGCTTTGTGACATGGTGTCCTTGTTACGTAGGTAGATGTACCGTTCATTATCCTTATTTTGAGTGCACATTCTCAGTTCTTCTTCAAATTAGAATGAAATCAATCCCTTGAATAAGAAGTTACATGTACATTAATTTTACATACCTGTAGGAGTCATAATAAATGGTACATTTACCTACATGTACGTAACAAGGGACACCTATCACAAAGCTTGCCGCAACCTGGTGGAATGACCCGTTTGTACAAACAAAATAAAATTTCTCAGATAACATGTGAGCAAAACGAAAAGTGCTGAAACATGGTGAACTTTCCTCGTTCTAGATTTCTATTTATTCTAATTAAATATAAATGCATGGCCTTCGCTAAAATATTGGCATGAATCTCTAATTGCTATACATGTATGTACTGTACTTATTGAATGCACGTAGAATAAACAGTACAGTGCAAGTGCAAGTACATGACCAATAAAGTACATCTATTCTCAGACATTGAACAAATTAATTAGAAGTTGGTTCATGTAGGTAGTCTCCATGGTAATATTAGTCTGTGCACAGACCCTCTACTCTAGAGGCACGGCTCTTGACTCGAGTTGAAGGTCCATGTTCGTGGGCTATAATTAATCAATCCGAATTTCATATCGGTTTCCTGAGGTATAATCGGCAGTAATTCCTTGGAAGGCAGATTTGAAAACCTATTAGGAAAATTACAGTACGTTTCATTAGTTTTGTCTGGAAGGATTACTGGCATACTCGACATGTACATGGATAGGATAGTCTTGCATTAGGTGCCGTTGTACTGATTGGGGTCTTTTGGTATCCTCATTGGGAGAATAAGGTATAAATCAGGATAAAAAGTATATCCCAATCAGGATAGTATATATATATATATATATATATTTGAAATCGACCACTTAAGCCAGCCTACTGCAGAAGGTGTTGTCATCCAAGGGATTCCCAATTGGGCCCTTAATTTTAGTATCTTCATTGGGAGAATAAGGTATACATCAGGATAAAAAGTATACCCAATCAGGATAGTATATGTATATTTGAAATCGACCACTTGAGCCAGCCTACTGCAGAAGGTGTTGTTGTCATCCAAGGGATTCCCCAATTGGGGCCTTAATTTTGGTATCGTCATTGAGAGAATAAGGTATAAATCAGGATAAAAAGTATATCCCAATCAGGATAGTATATTTGAAATCGACCACTTGAGCCAGCCTACTGCAGAAGGTGTTGTCATCCAAGGGATTCCCAATTGGGGCCTTAATTTTGGTATCCTCATTGGGAGAATAAGGTAAATGTATCAATCTGGATAAAAGTATCTCTCAATGGAGATAGTATACATGTACATGTGTAGATGATATCGACCCTGTGAGCCATAGTCATCACAGATCAGATCAATAATAATAATAATGGAGGCATTTTTAAAGTGCATTTTTAAAGTGCACTGTACATTATTACCCCTGCTCATCAGGCGCATAAATTATTCCTGAAACCATCTCAGCTCCCTGGGGAGTATACATGTACAGCTCAATTGCTGCCATTTCGGCGCATATGGGCTAATCAATGGTGGTAAAGTGTCTTGCTCGAGGACACAAGCACCACGGTCGCGGTTGGGATTCGAACCCACATTCTGACGACTCAGCCATCAGAACACAAATCCGATGCACTAAACCGCTCGACCATTATAACCTGTAGCTTGACCACAAGCCTTTTGTTTGGATCAACAACTTTGTGATCAGACAATGGAGGTCTACATCCTGTTTATTCTACTCCTGCTATCCAGACCATGGTGTCTCAATGACTCATCAGTAGATGGCTACAAGATGCAATCTACAGATTGTTCAACTAAAATCCGCCATCTTAAATTCTTGAGACGTCCTATATCATACTATGATAATTCATCTGCCACCTTTCACCTGGAACTCTTAATTTCTGGTGACATAAACCCAAACCCTGGACCTGAAACACTGATCAACACACCCACAAACGCCACTCAGCTCCATAAAATTTCCTACAGCCGTAATGAACTACTCAATCTTCGCAATGTTCCATGTACTGATGTAGCTTTATCTTATTTAGGATTGAGTCAATTGAACTGTCTTGGAATACTTGCTAATCAACCCCAAACATACCGCCGCACACATAGAGGTAAAAAAGCTGGTCGCCGTAGAATGGACAGACTTACACAACTAGCACTCCAGCCTTACCAACCCCCAGCAGTGAACTCAACCACATCAACAAGCGACATTGGCATAACTTCAACTCCAAATGTTCACGATGAGTCTAAACTTCAGCTCTGTGTCTTGAATACTCAATCCATATGTAACAAATCGGATGAATTTGTTGACTTTGTACTTCAAAACAATTTGGATCTTGTTGCCATAACCGAGACATGGTTTAAACCTAATGATGACTTGCCACCCCGTGAGTGTACTCCTGCTGGCTACTCTCTCCATCATATCCCCAGACCAATAAAGACTCTTTAGGTCCAGTTTATCTGTCAGTATGAAAAGTGTTAACATTGACTACCTAACATTTGAATCTCTGCATGCTGAGGTAACGTGCAACTCTAGATCTGTTCGCCTTGTTAATATTTATCGACCAGAAAGGGATGTTGATGGTAAACATGTAAACTTCTCCAGTTTTCTGCAGGAATTTGAAAAATTAATTGTCGATTATCTCTTACACCCATCTGACATTATTTTAACCGGCGATTTTAACATTCATACATGTATGGACATTATTTCAAACAATTATGCAAATCAGTTTAAAGATCTGCTCTCTGCTCATGGACTTATACAGCACATCACAGCACCCACTCATCGGTATGGTCACTGTCTTGACCTCATGATAACGCGTGAAAATACTTCACCTCTTATCTCGAATATAACTATTCATCCTGGCTTATCTGATCATTATGCAATCATGGTAAATTTGAACCTTAAAAAACCTCCCATACCTACCATTTCTGTAACTACTCGCCACTGGAAAAAAGTAAATATTAAAGATTTATGTCATGATATTGAATCTCAACTGGAAAATGTAAACCTTGAAGATGGTGAGCTGGATTTTTGTGTCAGTCTATTTGAATCTACTGTCCGTAACATCTTGGATGATCATGCTC
The DNA here is from genome assembly GCA_029582265.1 of Zoroaster sp. YZ-2022. NCBI lineage: Eukaryota > Metazoa > Echinodermata > Asteroidea > Forcipulatida > Zoroasteridae > Zoroaster > Zoroaster sp. YZ-2022. The sequence continues at coordinate 32,997,311 of CM055819.1, read as the reverse complement.
CGCAAAAAACTCGAACTGTTAAACTACAATCTGAATCCCCCTGGTTCAATGATGATATCCGTGCTGCAAGGAAAATCCGCCGTCAATTTGAGCGAAGATGGCGTGACAATGGGAAACTTGGAGTACATCGGCAAGAATACTGTAACCAACGTGATATTGTGAAGAACATGATTAACCAGGCAAAAATAACTCACTACTCATTTCTTGTGGAAGATAGCTCTGGTGATCAGAAAAAACTCTTTAACATTGTTGAAAAGCTGCTTCATAAACCCAAAGCTCCAGTGCTTCCATCTACACACTCCGATCAGGACCTCGCAAATGCTTTTTCAAACTTTTTTGTCACAAAATTGAGAATATCCGTCGTTCTTTTCCCTCAGTACCTGCCATTCTATCACAAACACTATCACGCAGGATCCACAATGTAGACTGTCCATGTTTGAGCCTACTAGTGTTACGGAGATCAAGAAACTCATCATGAAATCGCCATCAAAATCATGTGAACTTGATCCAGTGCCAACCGCTAATAAAACAAAATATTGATGTGTTTGCTAAGTATATCACAATTATTGTAAACAGATCTCTTTCTTCCGGTTGTTTCCCTAATAGCCAGAAGGTTGCTCATGTTAAACCACTCCTAAAGAAACCCAATTTGGACAAGGAAGTTTTCAAAATTACCGACCAGTAGCGAATTTAAAGTACCTTGGAAAAACAATCGAGCGAGTTGTTTCATCACGGATCTCTGACCATGTTCGTGCTAATAACCTGTCAGACACATTTCAGTCAGCCTACAAACCATTTCATGGAGCAGGAAACTGCTCTTCTTAGCGTCAACAATGACATTTTATCTGCCATGGATGAGGAGAAAATCACTGCATTAGTTTTGTTAGACTTAAGCGCCGCTTTTGACACTGTCGATCATAAAATCCTTCTCTCCCGCCTTCAATATCATCTTGGAATACATGACACAGCCCTGGATTGGTGTAAGTCCTACCTTTTAAATAGGCCTCAGCATGTTTGTATTGGTAACGCTATCTCCGAGCCTGTTACTCTTGACTATTCTGTACCCCAAGGCTCTGTGCTCGGCCCACAGTGGTTTACTGTTTATACCTTTCCAGTTCGTGATATTATTTTGAAGTATAATTTAAATTACCATGTTTACGCTGATGACACGCAGCTTTACATTACTTTTAAATCTTCTCAAGAACCTGCTGATTCCTGCATTAAAACACTGGAGAAATGTATTCAAGAGATTCGAAGTTGGATGAGACAAAACTTCCTGAAATTGAACGATGAAAAAACAGAATTTGTTCCATTTGGATCACGTCAGCAATTGTCTAAAGTTTCTCTTCCATTTATTACAATTGGTGACTGCATGAATAACCCCTCATTACATGCACGTAATTTGGGTGTTATATTTGACTCGACAATGACTTTAAAACCACATATCTCCAACATTGTTCATATCATCATTTCATATCAGAAATATAAGCGAATTAGGAAATACTTGAATAAAAGTGCTGCTGAACAAATTATACATGCATTTGTCACATCACGGCTCGATAACGGGAATGCTCTCCTTTACGGTCTTCCGCAGAATCAAATATCTCGTCTTCAGCACATACAAAACACAGCAGCTCGTGTTGTGACTTTGTCCAGAAAGTCATGCCATATCACGCCAATCTTGAAAGAACTGGACTGGCTTCCTGTTTCATAGAGAATTGTTTTTAAACTTATGCTAATTGTTCACAAATCTTTTAATAACATTGCTCCAATTTATATTTCTGAACTACTTAAAGTCTACACTCCATCACGCAATTTGCGCTCCAGCAACATGTCACTCCTCAAGGAACCAACTTCAAAATGGAACTGGGGTGATAGGTCGTTTTCTGTCGCAGCTCCAAGACTCTGGAATCATCTTCCTACTAAACTCAAATCTTGTCATAGTATAACCAGATTCAAGTCGATGCTTAAAACTCATCTTATGTTACAACTCTTCAAAGATGATGTATATTTGTAATTGCATTGTAGGTACATGTATCTCGGTACATAATTTGTTTTCCCTATGCTATCATTGTATATTGTTTGTATTAATGTTTTTTCTTTGTTTCCGCGCCTTGAGCGCCCAGCAGGGTGGATATGTGCGCGCTAAAAATCTTTATTATTATTATTATTATTATTTCACTCCAAATAGTATTCTATAGCATGCTTTATAAAAGTTGGTGGGGATGGGGGCGGTGAATTCAGTGAATGATTACACTTGCAAATGCTACACAAAATTTATGTTCGCTATGCAAAATTCACAATTTGTTACATATATATACAATATTCAAGATTTGGTATTTAAGGTTTACATGTAGCATTAATTACATGGATGCAAACATTTTGAATGAAAACATTTCCTGGGGAATTAAAGTTGTATTGTTGCATTCAATCCAGTTGAATCCAGATTTACTCAAATCTCATTTACATGATATGATTTTCTGTACAATCTTGTCAGATGCAATTCTGGTATGCAAATGGATCATTAAATATACATGTTATAAGCTTTGAACAGCATGAGATTAAATCTCATGTTTTATCTGACAATCAACTCAAAATGCAATATGAAGCTTATAATATATGGAAGAGTGACCATGGATTTGAATGCCGTGCGCTGATAGAGTAGAGGACTGGTCTTGGGTTGTACTGGAATGATTAACCGGTTAACCAACCAAAACCATTTAGAAATTTGCTAACCGGCTAACCAAAACCAATATTTTTAAAAATACGACAAACATTTTTGGAAGAATTTGCCACCCATTTTGTTCTAGACTTTCTTTTTTGCCGCACTGGTTATTAAACAATCATTGCGGGAAGTTTATTGATGCATTTTGATTGAATATGTATGCACAGTGTGCCATTTGCTGATGATCTACATGTAGTTTGTGTTGCCAAAAGTTTTGGTTAAATGGTTAGCATACTAACTCCCAGCACTAATAATAATAATAATAATAATAATAAAGATTTGTAGCGCACACATATCCACCCTGCTGGGCGCTCAAGGCGCGGAAACAAAGAAAAAAAAGAAGAAAAAAACCACATGAATACAAACAATATACAATGATAGCATAGGAGAAAAAAAAATTATGTACTGATGAGATACATGTATCTACAATGCAATTACAAATATACATCATCTTTGAAGAATTGTGACATAAGATAAGTTTTAAGCATCGACTTAAATCTAGTTATACCATGACAAGATTTGAGTTTTGTTGGAAGATGATTCCAGAGTCTCGGAGCCGCGACAGAAAAAGACCTATCACCCCAGTTCCGTTTTGAAGTTGGTTCCTTTAGGAGTGACATGTTGCTGGAGCGCAAATTGCGTGATGGAGTGTAGACTTTAAGCAGTTCAGAAATATAAATTGGAGCAATGTTATTAAAAGATTTGTGAACAATTAGCATAAGTTTAAAAACAATTCTCTGTGAAACAGGAAGCCAGTGCAGTTCTTTCAAGATTGGTGCGATATGGCGTGTCTTGGGCTGGGTGATGTTGTCGTCCTTGTTGAGCTTGAGAGAAGTGTTGATGTGAGGAAGTTGTTGGTAAAGGCTGGTTTGGTTGCATGTACGGTATTGTAGGCACAACAAACTATTATTATTATACTACTCAAAACAATTTAGGGAACACCGGATTTTTAACATCAAATAGGTCTGAAATGTTCCATGAACCGGGATTTTCATTTGCAACCCCCTCTCTCTTTCAGTAGTCATGTCATGAAATGTGTAATCACTACATGCATCCTTTATCATCTGTTTCATTGTGCAGTTGTTTCTCATCAATTCTGTGAAACCTTGTGTTTATCTGAAATAAATGATCTTGCTTTAACTGAGATTATTCCGGTGTTCCCTAAATTGTTTTGAGTAGTATATTATTATTAGCGTATGACGCAGCAAGTCATAGTTCCAGTGGAAGTCTGTGAAGCCAGGTTCTGGCCTGGTCATCGACATCAGTCAGGTTGCCGGTACACATGTGCAGTGGGCAGGTGTTGATGATGTACTCCGCCGTTTGGTCGCTGGTACCGCAAGGGCAGGAGGGGTTTAGTGGCCAGGCCCATCTTCGTCATATATGCTTGGCGAGGCGATTGTGACCGGAGGGCAGGCGGTTGAGTCGGACCCAGCAGTGACGGTGGAGGTCATGCCCCGCGGGTTTGCTGCAGGGTTCCGAGATGAACTGGTGGAGGTAGTTGCGTGGCAGCTGGTTCCAACGGTTCTTCCAGGATTCTAGGGCCCACAGTTTTGGTGATTTATCATCGCAGCTGTCCAGGAGCTTCCCTGCCTTCGTTCTGAGGGATGCCAGGATTTGAGGTGTGGAGGAGGTGGAGGCGCGGTCAGTTTTTGATGTAGGAGGTGGCTGTCGTTGGAGACTGCGCGCTTGGCCAGTGAGATAGTCTACACGACAAACTAAGGTGTTATCTAAGCTTGTGGGTGATAACACAATGATATCGAATATTGCGATACCTTCTTTTATTCGATTACGATATCGAGAACCTTTTTAAGTTATCAAGATATCAGCAAATTATGATTAAAAAAATATATCGCGATTTAAAAAAAATTGGCATTGTGAGTCAATTCAGAAATTCCATGGAAACAATATTAGGACAGTCTTTTCATCTTTTGGAAGTGAGAAATAAAAGCGAACTACTTCAAAAGTACATCACGCAATGCAAACGAATTTGTGATTTATTGTGACGCTTATAGAGGGGTATATACCTGTGGTTATCGGATCTAAAGCAATCATGCTTGAATGGAAAAATAATAATCGCGATATATCATGGATGAAAAAAAGCAATGTCACCCAAGCTTATTGTTATCAGAACCACACTTCTTCTCAGAACTTAGAAGAGATTATTTCACTGTATGGTATTATTACTCAATCTTTCTTATAATCCAATTCATCATGCAAAGCTTCAAATCACATCTAGTGTTGAACCTACATGTACAGTAATACAATTTGCGTGCATGAGAAAAGAAAAAAATTGTAATGTGGTTGTTACATGTGACAAAATTGTAAGGAAAATCTTATAAAGGGTAGAGGCTTCAGTGTAATTTCCTTGTTATGTACATGTACACTTTGCCTTTCCATCATTGGTGACACTAGATCATTAGCTATTAAACGTGCATGATAGAAGACTTGTACAAACGGTTAATAAAGGAATAACAGTTGGTTGTTTGGTCTTCACCACAGGATAATGACCAGATTTGGGTGTGGTCACAGTGAACAGAACACAAGGTCCTTATTGTCTGTGACCATGCACAAAACCTGCGGTAAAGACCAAGCGTCAAACTGTTATTCCCATTCATAAATGCCTGTGTCGATTTCGTTTTCAAAATGTTAACAAACTGTAATTTTTGTTGAATGAAGCCAAATAGAAATGGGCAAATTCACGTTTTGGGGACACAAACAAAAGACTTCCGAAGTACGTACATGACGCGTCACGCGTCTCACAAAACAGCTGGCGAACAGCTGGCACGTACATGTACACGCTGATCTGATTTTGATGTCTTTACCATCTGTTAATACACCCCCACATGATTACGTTTTGTCCAATCAGATTGTCTAAACTGTCTTGAGCATTTATTTTTTATTTTAATACAGCAGCGGTAGACCTTAAGAAGGATTATGATTAAGAAGCATTTGCCTCTTTTTTTTACCTTGGTAGAGCTGACGACAAGTCATGCCAATATGCCACTTATCATTACATGTAGTTCATGTTGTAATTCATACTGACGACTGCATCACCTGCACTCTGTGACACTACATGTAGTAGGAGAATGTGTGAGATTCAACTACACGTAGCGGAATCTCCTTTTATTGCTTGAATTAATAACAAATGCGTGTATTTCTCATCCCTTTCCGATTCTCAGACATCAGAGAGCACGTACAACGAGTATGACGACAGTGCCCTGACGGACATGAGCGAAGATAACACATCTCCTTTATTGTATGACGGTTTCAGCCCCACAGTAGACGGTGACGACACGGATAGTGCAATTGCTGGCCCAACGATAAACATGAATGGCTTTTTCTCAGCAGAGGCATTGAGGTAGAACTTTTTTTTCTTCAAATTTGATGGCAAACAAACCCTATTGACAAATGTCTGAAATCTTTGATGAGGAGCAATCATTTGCATAATAATAAGTGGATTTTTATATAGCGCCAACTCTATCATGATGTGATGCTTATAGCACTTTTTACATTATTATCCCTGTCATCAGGCTACTTTTAATCATTCCTGGATCATTCCTGGGAAGTATACAGCCCTGGCAGCCTGTTAGGCGCTCATCAGCTGATCAAACACAATTACCATCTCTGCCCTCACAGGTCCCCATTATTACTCCTGGGTGAAGAGAAGAAACTCATGGCTGAGTGTCTTGCTGAAAGACACAAGTGCCACAACTGGCATGGCTAGGATTCGTACCCACATTCTGATGACTCAGCCACCAGAACCCGAGTCCGGTCCGCTAGACCGCTCGGACACAACACTCCATTTCAAGACTTTTGTCAGAATCCATGTTCCTCAAAACAAACTCTTCTTCTTGACGGTTTTGTCTTATATCTTTTCTGTAGAGTGCCTCGTCTTGTGGAGAACAGCGCCACTTCCTCCGTACCTAGTGATGAGGAGCAACAATTTGAAGACGTTGGTCAGAATCCCGCTGGTATCGAAACTGAAGTCCATGATGTGGCCAGTCTCAGTGATTCAGCGGACACAGTCGAGAGGCAAACACCAACGAGCATGTTCAATGGGTAGGTGTCAAAGGTCAACACCTAGGATGTGTCAAAGGTTAAACAATACTGACCCTAGCTTTAATGTGGTCAACCTCAGTGATTTAGCTGATACTGTAAAAAGACACACTAACTGAGCATGCTCAATTGTTGGGTGTCAAAGGTCAGTAGGATGTGTCAAAGGTTAAACACTACTGATCCTACCTTGTTTTTAAAGCATTTATTTACAATTCACAGTTTGAATTTGCCATTTGGATTTCTAAGCTCATATTTCAAATTTACAACCAAGCAGTGAACTGGTTTTTTTGTTTTTTTTTGTGGATGATCTAAAAGTAAAAAATAGGAACCTGTATGGTCACATTTATTGTATTGATGCAAAGGAGGTCCGGTATTATATTGCAGAGAATATGGAATTAAAATCAGGATGTGAGTAGCAGAGCCGCTGGGGCTTTTTATTAATTCAGCTCAGACATGTTGGCTAATATTGACACTATTGATGGCACAGCTTCAAGACCTAATGGTCTTCAGATTCGACATCAGATCTCATCTATCGGGTTGCAGATTGTGAACATAACACTCAATGGATGTAGGAATGCTTGGGTCCACAGTGTCTGAGAGAAACTATATATGCTTTTCTTTAAGGCTCATTGTCGACAATACTATCCTCATTGGGAGATACTTGCATTGGCGGATCCGGGGGGGGGGGGGGGGGGGGGCTAAGGGGGCTGTAGTCCCCCCCTAAAATCGTTAAAAAAATATTTAAAAAAGGGAGAGAAAAAGAGAGAGAGAGAGGGGGAGGGGAGGGGAGGGGAGGGGAGAACGAACTCCCATTCCCACAGTGTGCTTTGTTTTTCTCTCCCTTTGATTATTTCATTGTAATTTTTGTAGTACTGAAAAATAATTGTTTTTGATTCTCAGCCCCCCCCCCCCTAAAAAATGTTCTGGATACGCCCATGACTTGATATCCTGATTGGAATATTATGATCCTATTCGAGATATTAATGAATCCCAATCCTGGAAGCCTTAAATTAACAGTGACGACTTCTACCTTACTATGCATGAAACGGACATCTTTCAAATTCATTTCTAGGCAAAAGCTCGTTTTCAAATCCCGCTCAAGGGGTGTTCAATGACATTATCATATATACAACCTGTGGGAGGTGCTGCTGAACAGATCTGACAACAGCATTGACTCAATGCTATTCTCTGTGTAGTCTCTCTGATTATTGCATTTTGAACCCGAGGAGATACGGTCGTTCTTATTGAATTGGCGGATGTGTGCGACACACCAGGGGTATAAAATTCCTCGTTTGAAGAGGGCATTCTAAATTGTGAAAATGATTAGAAAATGTGTCCTCCACTTATCAAATCCTAGAGGTCTTCCTGTTGCTCCTAAAACTATACAAAAGTAATTAACTCTGCCATGGTTATGGTTCTGGCCCTGTTAGCCCCTCCAGGAATTTCTCAATGCCAGAAATCTCTTAGAAGAACATGCTAGTATGAAGTGGCAGGCCATGTACTATGGTAGTTCTGATGTTATTGTGTTGACATGCATTAATTCATTACTGTTTATGCCAATCTCAAGTGCCGGTAGTTTTTCACTGCTCCGAGAGCGAAAGAAAATTGTTTTTGAACATGGAAGTTATGGGGGTATGCATGATCAGATAATGTAAAATGCCTGTGGGCGCAAATGGTCATGACAAGAATATGCTATTATTGGCACGTACATGTACTGCCCTAGTCTTTTTATTACATATATACGTATAGAAGGTGCTAAAGTGTATGTATGCAGTATAATTATCAATCATGTGTCAGAAGACTCTTGCAAAGAAAATGATTTTAGTTAAATTTTGCATTTTAATGAGCATTACCATATAATCCTGTCCAATTTAATCTTGCATCTCACTGATTGTATTGCTGTTTACAAAACCTGAAAGAGTTTGAAATTTACATGAAGTGTTTTCCGGGTTGAGTTTCCAGTTTGAAATGACTCTTCAAAAAAATATTCGACATTGAGTTTACAGTTTGAAATGACTCTTCAAAAAAATATTCTACATCGAACAAAAAACATTGTCTAGGTCTGTATACCTAGACACTTGTACGTCGTACATGACAATCATATGTGCCAACAGGAAATAACCTACATGTGACTGTGCGTTGTGTTTTACATGTAGTTGTACATGTTACTTGAATGCACGCAATGAGGTTCAGAGGACATTTTATATTTTGACTTGGATCAAGATTGTTGAGGTTTGAAACTTGAGATCACAGACAATCAAGTTCGTATTTAACACATGTGTCTGTGTTTTTGTTTTGACTAATCAGCGTTGATACAGTCAATTTATTTCAGCTACATGTAATTACATGAGGGTACATTTTCAGAAAAGTACATGAGCCACCTAGTGCAATAGTCCGTGGTATAATGAACTGTGTATAACCAGATTGTTCTTTGTACCAAATTTAACCTAGAATTACTGTTCATTTATATAGTGAATTAATTAACAACTAACTCATATATAATTATGTATATTTTCCCTTCAGCTCCAACTACATTTTGTGTTCAGATCTACATATATGTACATGTACATCATATAGCATACCGATACCTTGTTCGAACCCATTTTCTAAACTCCCACAATTCACCAGCCTCCATTACCTTATTACCTATTCCTTCCCATAGTTCACTGCTGCCATATGATACTCGCTCCAGGCAGATCATGATGAAGAGGGACGTTTGGTCTCATGTTCGAAGGATGAAATGGTACAAAATGAATAACACTTCATGTTTAACACGTAACACACTGCATGCTGTGATTCACTGTACACCTTTCTCTCTCTGATCCCTACACGTTTGTCCATCGTAGGCCATCATTTTGACATCATTTGTTATCATTATAGTCAGTAAACCAATACTGGGTGTCTCCCTCCCCATCCCCCCGAAAAAAAAAAATAATAATAATTTTTTAATAAAAAAAATCCCTACTTTAGCCCTAACTCCCTAGGCAATCCTCCAAAATCCATCAACATGCAGTAAAAAGGTACCCCAATTGTTGGGACTTTGATGGAATTGGTACAGTAGCAAATGCAAAGCATCGATGGCTTTGTTATACACCGTCCTTAAAGGGGCAGTGTCGTCACGATCAACAGGGCATGGAATCGGAGTGCTTGTTTTAGAATAATTCAGTGACTGATAAGGTCGTATTACCGTAAATGCTGCAGAAATGAGGCAGTAATTTTCGGTCACTGTGTTCATCTTAAACTAGGACATCGATTCCATGCCCTGTTGAAAGTTTGCTCTGATCGTGACGGTATACTGCCCCTTTAATCCAACAGAAGCAGCCGGTGGAGTTTGATGGATTTGGTACACATGACTACATGCTCTATTCGCTGGGCTATACTGTGGAGTACTGAATCCATCAAAAGCAGCTGGTGGAGTTTGATGGATTTGGTACACATGGCTACATGCTCTATTCGCTGGGCTATACTGTGGAGTACTGAATCCATCAAAAGCAGCTGGTGGAGTTTGATGGATTTGGTACACATGGCTACATGCTCTATTCGCTGGGCTATACTGTGGAGTACTGAATCCATCAAAAGCAGCTGGTGGAGTTTGATGGATTTGGTACACATGGCTACATGATCTATTCGCTGGGCTATACTGTGGAGTACTGAATCCAACAAAATCAAGCGAAACCTGGAGGTGGATTTTGATGGACTTGGGGGTAGTTAGGGTTAATAAAGTCTGTCATCAGGCTGGTGGTTATCTTCAGTCATATTAGCATGAAACCGCTGAAAATATTTATAATCCCCCCCCCTGGATAGGATGCCAGTCTATCGTAGGTTACGCGCAAAGCTCATGCGATCACTCGTTACTATGCACATAGTTGTACAATGATCACTCATTCCTAGTATACAAATAATGAATGTTTATGAGTACAACGGTGAGAATATATTCATTCGTTGAAAGATGGAACATTCCATCTTTCAACGAATGAAAATATTCTCTCCATTGCACGAATGCAAAACATTCATTATTTGTTTTATATAACATCCAAGTAGATCTTTGTCATTTGATTGGAGGATAAAACTATAAGAATAAACAAAATATACAAGATTGTATTCTGGCATCCACTACTTTATTTTTCGGCTTATGACGCACGGTTTGCTCGAATGGTTGTGTCTTGTCAAAAGAGGACGTTTTGTGCTGCTGTGTATATAGCGCATGATGTGGTCTAACGTGCAATAGATCAAATGGGATGGAACCAAAATGCACGGTGAATGGAACCAAAATGCACGGTTTATGACGTAGGCCATGTAATGGTTTGATTAATGAATGCCGCGTGACCTACAATCCTCCAATCAAATGACAAGGATCTACATAAAGGGATATGATGCGCACTCAACAGAACCACAGAAAGACAGACCAACATGTGTGGACAGACAAACATTCATGGAGGTAAAACATGTATATGTAATGGACTTGACAATTATGTAGGTACAGTACATAGAGAAGAAAATGGCTAGCCATGTCGACAAACAGAATCACAGAAATACTAGTTCAGGGCCCAGCAATTTCATTAAATTTTCGTGCTAAAGCAGACAAATTTGCTTAAGCATAAGCGTATTAGAAGAGTCAGAGCGGCGCGTGCGCGTTCACCATAGATTTGTATTGTTGCGTCACTCATTTGCTAGCAATAACGGCCGGCAAGTTAGCATGCCTTTCTCTATGCTGAACGGTTAGCAGTGCTATGAAATGAAAAACGTACAGTAAGCAAAAAATCGGCTGCTTAGTGGCTCTGTGAAATTGGGCAGTGGGCCAATTGCATAGAGCTTCTAAGTAGGAAAAAAAAATGCTTACCAGAAAGTTCTGCTTAGCAGATTTCATTGGTTACCAGCCCAACTTTCATACAAAATGTTAGCAGGTTGGTTGGTATACTGTTTTATATTGCTTAGCAAAAATATTTGCTTAGCAAGATATTCTTGAAAAAAAACAGGAAAAAAGAGAACCATTTGTACGCATAACAAGACTGAATTCCAAAAGGAACAATCGATCAGAAAGGCAATATGAGCTTGTGAAAATACTGGTGAGGGAGAGTGGAATTGAAGACGGTGCATCGATAAATAACAGAAATTGACAAAACGAGCATCACCTGGAACTGATGAAAATAGGAACGATGTAAAATGAGAGGAGAATGTTGAGTGAGATGGCACACACACACACACACAGTCTTTTTCCGTAATTGTGGGGACATACACTCACTTTTAGATGCAGTTGTGGGGACCAAAAATGCTATGGGGACATGAAAATGTCCCCACAGATACGGTGTTCTTGCCTACCCTTTTGTTATAAGTCCCCACAACCTTGCGAAGGCCTACCCACACACACAGAGAGAGAGAGATTGAGATTGAGATTGAAGGGGGGATTTGGTTTTTGGTTTTGGTTAACCTGACAAACAAAACTACCCAAATATGTCTGGGAAATTACACTCCTCTCACACACATTATAGGAAACTTGAGACTTAATACATTTGTTTGTTCCACTCTGTGTTGTGATTCTGATAGTATCTGTGTGTGTTACACTTCCCCCTTGTTAATACAGTAGTTTATACATTATTATTTAGGATGACTACATGTTGTGTTTATATTTACAATGTCATACATGTATACATTTTCATTTCAAGGAGTGTATATCATAAAACCATTCACATTCTGTCCTTAAAACTATTTTATTTATGTTTTTTTAAATTTTTTTTAAATTTTTTAAAATATTTTATTAACCAGTTCGCACCGGGAATAAAAAAGTTTTTCTGAACCCCGTGGCGGGTTTATTTTTACTGCACAAACACGAACAATGGTGCTCACCAGAGCGTGACCGGGGAAACCGCGTCTTCCACCGTATGCTTATGGCTCGTTGCCACGTTGACCGGGAATCTATACAAATATTCCCGAGAATCCTATGGCGTGTTTTAGACGCTCTCCGATCCTCTGTCCAAAAAAAAATGTGCGTGTATACACGGCCTCCGACGCGAACTGGTTAAACACAATAGATCACACTGTTCATGAAACTCTTCATATCTGGCCCTTCCAAAGCGATTTTTTTTTTTTTTTAAGAAAAAAGGAAACACTATTTACAAAAAAAAAGACTGTTTATATAGTCTGGCCTCTTCAAAGTAACATTTGGTTACTGGTTGCTTTTTAACACACAGGGTTACACTGATCTCATGCTCAAAAATCCATTGAAGCATATATGTATTCCTTGGGAAAAATTCTCCCCCACACTAGCCAAAACATATGCTTTTCTATTCCCTGAGGTAATATCTGATTGATTTACGTTTGAGATAATATACTTTCTAGTCCAAAGACTCCCTAACCCAAGCCTTAATTACATGTATATCCTATGGCATTTTCTATTGTATGGCTGTCTTCTGAAATCATACTATGTACCTGGAGGTAAAATAACAATAATCCTTACTAACATTTACTTTGATAATATTTTTCCCCACCCTCGGAAGCAATCTATGTAATAACAGACTGTACCTCAGGTAACTATATCTGTTTGTTTAGTGCTGAATGGATATCATGCATTGTCAGTTTTGGTTAAGAGTTGTGATTGGTGATTGGATGTTTGGAGCATGTTGCTGAGCTTCGGAAGCTGGTTTGTCATGCCCAGTTGCTTTGTCCAGATTGTATGAATTGTGTTTGTGAAAATACATACACGGACATTGCCACTTCAGATGTCGGTGCATACACTGATGTTTATTTATGTTTATTTAATTCATCCGGTAAAGAATCGCTATCAAAATTGTGGAAACAAAACAAGGAAATTATGAAAACCAGCTCAGTATTTATGAAAAATACTGTGAACAGACTACCAGGCAGTGCCAGCCAATTTAATTATGAAATTTTGGCTGGTAACCAAGCTGGGTGAAATATGCTGCTATAAACATTAGCAACGCCGTATTTATTTATTTATTATTGTTTTGTTTTTTTAATTTTCATTATTGATTTATTTTTATTAGGTTTAACCCTCCTATGGGTTTAACACTCAAAGACACTCAAAATTTGTATGTCTCTCTTAACCCATTGACTTTGTGCAGTGCACTCAAATACATGTGGCTGTGATAGGTCAAACCCAAAGACACTCAAAATTTGTATGTAACATCCCAACCCATTGACTTTGTGCAGTGCACTCAAATACATGTGGCTGTGATAGGTCAAACCCAAAGACACTCAAAATTTGTATGTAACTCCCAACCCATTGACTTTGTGCAGTGCACTCATACACAGCTCTGTGTGACTCTGTGGTTTGACCTACCAATTGGCAATGCAACCAAAAATACTCAAGTGACTGTCTGTGAGTGCCGTGCTGACTGGGCCAAATTTCAGCCTGGTCATAGGAGGGTTAACAGAGGGTTATTTTAAATATTAGATATTCTGTATGGATCAAATTTATTCTTAAAACTGAAATATTGATTCTTGTTTCTCAATAAAAATGTATCATGCTTAAAACAGAAATTAATTCAGCACCTTATGTGTATGTGTAAATGACTGCAATATAATTCTGCACACATTCTGGGCCCACGGCATGTGCCGATGCCATTAGACATAACGTGCACACCTTGCATGGTTGTATTCATGTATTCTTATCTCTGGGCAATGTACATATTAATGGGTGTCTCTGTTCACCACAGTTACATGGCGTTTTCATTTCATCAAACTGTGCGAGTCTTGTCGCTTTCTGGTTTTTTGGTGGTTTTTTTTTGCGATACATGTACTTCTCGGTTTCAATTTCAATTACATTTTAGTTTTGTATGCATTTTTAGCATGTAGTGGAATTGAAAGCTGACGGCCACATTGTGTGATTTTTAGGAACAGTGTCGTTTGTGTCAAATTAAGAATCGGTTGTGTTGATAGGTGTAAAGTCTAAGTGTCGCTGTATTGTAATGAAATAAAGCACTGAGCGTTAAATGGGCAGTTATGTAAATTCGGAGAGTCCACTTCACCCATGAACAATGGCAGTTGGTGTTTAAAAGTCAAGGGGCAATTGACATTTGGTTAGACTCCAGCATCGTCAAAATGACTTTAAAAAACAAGTATATTCTCACCTAGAAAACTAACTGTATGATAAAACTAAATACACCTTGAATTGGCTGTTAACTCGAAGGCTATTCTTTGAATAACCACTAAGAATTTCTACCAAGCCAACTAATATATTCACAGTGACTTCAATGAGGAACTTCTTTCCAAATTATTAATACAGTTTCATTTCTCTTGCTGAATAATCAATGTCAAATTCCTTTTCAGCGAATAACTTTCTTTTTTCCCAATTCTAGCTTTGAGTCTTACATCATTAACAAATGATTCTTCTCTTTCTGTAACATAAAAGTAAAATCAACTTTTCTAATTACAACCAAATGTAGTGGAAAGCTGTCAATGCAGTTGTGTATTTTATAATAAAGTAATTCTCCAGATATACCAAAGTTAAACTTGGACATTTTAACTAAAAATTAATTCAGCAAGATAATTTGAAACAGGAAATTTGTTTTGATAACTTCCACATTTCAAGGACAATTTGTTGAGTGTTACGACTGGTGTCATGTCCATTGATCATTTAAGATGGCTGACCCATATACACTTCCTGCTTTAGTAACATTGGCATTGTTATTTCTCAATCATTTCATGAACTTAATAGTTGAAACATGTTTGTGTAAATTGCCTGATGAAGCCTGCACGTTATTTTTTTTTTGTAATGTTTTTTTTACTTTTCTTTCTTGTCGGTTTTTCTGTGGAAATGATTGTAATTTGATGTTGACATTATGTGTTGATAAGAAATATAGTCTTTCAAACAAAATTTAATTTGGAATGTTCCAAGAAATATGAACCAAAATGTTCACTTGAACTTTGTTAGTGTTGCGCATCATTACATATTATATAGTCACATATGTGTGCACTTATTTGGCATGTTCAAAGGTGTGTCTTGCCATCAGTGTTTCATTTTGCTAGCATATTATTTTGAAGTGCGAGTTTCCTTTTTTGTTGTTGGTTATTTCCTGTTTTAACATCTTCTTATTTCTCTTTCTGTTCCAAGCAGCCCAGTCAGAAGAATATCCTCAAAGGAGTTTGCAACGTAAGTGTGAAAACTTGGAAGTATTCTGCTTTTTCATTCACATTTCTGTCCTGAAAATAACATGGAAGGAATATTTGATAATATTTACATGTGATTGTCAAGTCTCAGTTTACCCACACAAATTAATCCAAATAAAACTTTGTTTGGGGTGAACAGAGAAGAATTGACTCGAGCGGGATTTGAACCTGCTACCTCTGAGTTGATGTGCTGGTGCTCGGCCGACTGAGCGATCTAGCCCTATGTTAGCAGTGTCCCTATTTCATTAATCCTAACTCCCTCGGCCCATTTGCTTACACATAACCTGAATCCTTCCTAACTCACTAGGCCCATTTGCTTACACATAACCTGAATCCTTCCTAACTCCCTTGCCCCATTTGCTTACACATAACCTGAATCCTTCCTAACTCCCTTGGCCCATTTGCTTACACATAACCTGAATCCTTCCTAACTCCCTAGGCCCATTTGCTTACACATAACCTGAATCCTCCAAAATCGTTCAGTAGTAAAGCAAGCACATGACATGTATGCACACATGTGTTTCTAATCTGTGATACATGTACATGGCCAGGGACCCTCCCTGCATGCATGGAGCAATAAACAGTGTCCACTGACCCAAGCACTGACCTTGCAATCACTACAACAAACATGGATCTACATGTACCATGGAAAGGCAAGTATGCCTAATAACCTCAATCCTCCAAAATCCTTCACTTTAGCAAAGAGCATGTAGCATGTAACCTCAATCCTTCAAAATCCTTCACTTTAGCAAAGAGGATTTTGGAGGATTTGGGAAGGTTAGGGTTAATATCATTGCTCTAGTCAGTTTGTATTTATTCATCCTAAACAATGTATTCATGTACAGGTCAGTATCCCTTGTGGGTTGTTCGATCAAATAAAACTGTTTTAATTACAATTCTTTGACGAAAATAGTAACTTTCTGATGCATATTTACCCCCAGACTTGGATGAACAAATTATTGTATTAAAATATACTGTTGCTTCAATTATACATGTACAGTGTATAGTAAGAAATAGTTCCATGCTTCTGGTATTTTTATCATCACATGAATATTGTGTGGGTTTGTGTCATGCTGCTCCCTAGCAAATTAGCATTTGAATTTTGAGATATTTGTTTGCGGTGAGCGTGACAAAGTTTAGTAAAATAACAATTAGGCCTGTGATTTCTGAAGGCTTTTCCTGATTTCAGGATTTTTTTTACAAATCTCCTTTTGAGAAGTAGCCACCAAGGAAAGAATGAAGTATTTTATATATTTATATATATTTATATTTATTTCATTTCTCGGGCATCAGATAAAAAGTACAATAATGCACATTGGTAAAAACATTTAAAATAATTTTTTTTTTTTTAAATATGAAAAAAGCAATTAAAATACAAAGTAAAGATAGAAAACCAGCTGGAGCCCGAAGGATTGCCTAAAAGAAACAAAGTTCCTGTCAAGAGGCTTTCCTCCCCAGTTGGTTAGAAAAATATAGATATTGATTAAAAAAACAAAATATATATAAAAAATTACAAGTACGCCTGTATTGTGTCCGAACCTCTAGTTTCTTGTTTGTGGGGATGTGGAGAGTCTGTGAATCCTCCCAAATTTAACATCCAGGAGGTATTGTCCTCTACACCAAGACCAAGGCCCACTGCCTATTTTTTTTAAAGATTTGTTACTTCTGTTAAATCACACCCTTGATAAACAGTTCTATCTGTTACTCAAAAGAGAAGGTACAGCATTGGTAATGTTGGCAAAACTGCTTCTATGAGTATGCTTACTCTCTTTGAATCAAGATATACATTAAAGGGAAGGTACAGCATTGGTAATGTTGGCCAAACTGCTTCTATGAGTATGCTTACTCTCTTTGAATCAAGATATACATTAAAGGGAAGGTACAGCATTGGTAATGTTGGCCAAACTGCTTCTATGAGTATGCTTACTCTCTTTGAATCGAGATATACATTGAAGGGAAGGTACAACATTGGTAATGTTGGCAACACTGCTTCTATGAGTATGCTTACTCTCTTTGAATCAAGATATACATTGCAGGTAAGGTACAACATTGGTAATGTTGGCCAAACTGCTTCTATGAGTATGCTTACTCTCTTTGAATCAAGATATACATTGAGGGGAAGGTACAACATTGGTAATGTTGGCCAAACTGCTTCTATGAGTATGCTTACTCTCTTTGAATCGAGATATACATTGAAGGGAAGGTACAGCATTGGTAATGTTGGCCAAACTGCTTCTTTAAGGCCACTCTGATCCACTAAATTCTTTTCTTGAGCAACCTTCAGTACATACATGTACAAGCCTGCTGTCCTTTCCAAGTAATCTTACAAAATCAACTATGTGCCACCCAAGGACACTGTAAATGTTTGAACATATTAGTATGGCCTACAATGTATCAATGGGAGACCACTTTACCCTGTAATCTCAGTGGTGTGACAGTGCACAGAAGGGTAACCATAGGAGGCCACTGGCAACAGCTAATGGCTTGGAGTGGCCTGAATGAGTTGTTTCAAAAATTGCACTGATTGTAGGAGGGTTAACGAGTATGCTTTAATACTCTCTTTGAATCAAGATCATTAAAGGGAAGATACAACATTGGTAATGTTGGCCAAATTGCTTGTATAATGAGTATGCTTACTCTCTATGAATCAAGATATACATAAAGGGAAGGTACAGCATTGGTAATGTTGGCCAAACTGCTTCTATGAGTATGCTTACTCTTTGAATCAAGATATACATTAAAGGGAAGGTACAGCATTGGCAATGTTGGCAAAACTGCTTCTATGAGTATGCTTACTCTCTTTGAATCAAGATATACATTAAAGGGAAGGTACAGCATTGGCAATGTTCGCAAAATTGCTTCTATAATGAGTATGCTTACTCTCTATGAATCAAGATATACATAAAGGGAAGGTACAGCATTGGTAATGTTGGCAAAACTGCTTCTATGAGTATGCTTACTCTCTTTGAATCAAGATATACATTAAAGGGAAGGTACAGCATTGGCAATGTTGGCAAAATTGCTTCTATAATGAGTATGCTTACTCTCTATGAATCAAGATATACATAAAGGGAAGGTACAACATTGGTAATGTTGGCAAGACTGCTTCTATGAGTGTGCTTACTCTCTTTGAATCGAGATATACATTGAAGGGAAGGTACAGCATTGGTAATGTTGGCAAGACTGCTTCTATGAGTGTGCTTACTCTCTTTGAATCGAGATATACATTGAAGGGAAGGTACAGCATTGGTCATGTTGGCAAAACTGATTCTATGAGTATGCTTACTCTCTTTGAATCAAAATATACATTGAAGGGAAGGTACAACATTGGTCATGTTGGCTAAACTGCTTCTATGAGTACGCTTACTCTCTTTGAATCGAGATATACATTGAAGGGAAGGTACAGCATTGGCAATGTTGGCAAGACTGTTTCTATGAGTATGCTTACTCTCTTTGAATCAAGATATACATTGAAGGGAAGGTACGGCATTGGTAATGTTGGCCAAACTGCTTCTATGAGTACGCTTACTCTCTTTGAATCAAGATATACATTGAAGGGAAGGTACGGCATTGGCAATGTTGGCAAGACTGTTTCTATGAGTACGCTTGCTCTCTTTGAATCAAGATATACATTGAAGGGAAGGTACAGCATTGGCAATGTTGGCAAGACTGTTTCTATGAGTATGCTTACTCACTTTGAATCAAGATATACATTGAAGGGAAGGTACGGCATTGGTAATGTTGGCAAAACTGCTTCTATGAGTATGCTTACTCTCTTTGAATCAAGATATACATTGAAGGGAAGGTACGGCAATGGCAATGTTGGCAAGACTGTTTCTATGAGTATGCTTACTCTCTTTGAACCAAAATATACAATAAACAACAAACCAGTGAAGTTTTGAGCTTTTTACGTTTTTCCGTTAATAGCAGATATATTTGCTAATCAATATTTTCTCCTGAAAAATTTGCCCTGAAGCTTTGGACAGTTTTTGCATGATCTCTATGTACCTTTTTGTCGATTAACCAAATTATATCTTGCTTTTCGAACCTTTTTTTTACCGTTATTCCTGCATTCTTTCTGTTATTTGCACCAAATTGATCACAACGGATGACACATTGGTTGTATATTTCCTGATATCAGATACAATCTTAGACTCATTTTACACATGCATCTGCTATCTTATATAAGCTCAGACAGACCTTTTGACGTACAGGGGTGGTATGGTGAGAGGACCTAGACCTCATCAAACATGATTACCAGCAAATCCATAGATGTAGTCTCCATGTCAATTTGCAAGATATGCTTGAGAGAGAGAGAGAGAGAGAGAGACCCACCATATGATTTTGTTCTGAGTTTGGCAGGAAGGGATTATGATCAATCTTTTGATTAAATACATAAATAAAAAAAAACACTTCCATCTGCTTCCTCAAGTGAGTGCTTGCTTTAAAGCAATTTGTATTGACTTCTTGTCTATCATATATGATACATGTACATGTATTTCATATCCATGCTGACGAGAGTGAGAAAGAGAGAGATTGTTAAGTACATTTACTAATGACATTGGTCTTTAATGCCAAATAGCCTTTTCCCTCGTGCTGCATCTCTTTGGAATTCCTTGCCTGGTGCATGTTTCCCTCCATCCTATAATCTATCCTGTTTCAAGAGGAATCTCAATTCCCACCTTCAGTTCCTCTGAGTCATTTTACCTCTTCATTTCTCTTCTATTGTAGCCCCGTACCTTGAGTGGCTTTTAGTCCTGTTCGGGGTGAATATGCATTTTAAAAAAAGCCTGGAAAACAAGTGGACAAACTCGCCTTTTTACATGTATTCCATTTTTGTAAAAAATAATAATAAATACATTTTTTTAAATGAAATTGCCTGCTTTTTGATGTTTTTTGGATCATGTTTTTCTCCACATTTTTAAAAAGATATTTGTCATTTTAAAAAAAGCACAAACATCATTGCACTAAAAACAACTCCTGGAAAGACTCATGTTGAAATTGTATATCCGTTCAGCCTACACAGCCCACCACATTGTCTCTATAAATAACTGATTTATATTCCATTTCCTGTATTTTTTTCTTGTAGCCATTTGTACAGATCTTCTTCTTCACATAATCTAACCCACAGAGGTGCTATTGAAGACGCATATGGGGAGTATGCGGCGTCAGATACCGACGTCTTAGAACTCAATGATAAGGTGGGGTAACTAGTGGTCAAATTATGATACAAAGCCATACTGGCGAGACTGTGTTGTGATTTAAGCTATGCTCTAGTCAATAATAAATGCTTGAAAATGTATCGCCGTTTTTTTTTTTTTTTTTTTTTTTTTTCATTAATTTATTGGTTATTTCTGCAAATTTTGTATTACTCAGAAGACTGCTAATTTCCTTTGTGAAATGAAAACAAATACTTTGAAATTTGTTGTTTCACAAAATAGTTTTCAGAAGCTTGGTTTAACAGTATTTAACCCTCCTATGACTGTAAGGGACAAAATCAGTCAAGATGTTGATATACTTGCCAAGGTATATCTAGTGCACTTAAAAGTCAAACACTGTCAAACCTTACGTGTAGTAAGTACATTTGCAGGTCAAAATGAGTCGACTGTTTTTGACTGGTAAAAGCATTGTCTTGTATTGTTCAGGGTGGTCAAAATGATGGGAAAAACCAGTCAAAAATGCCCCTGTGTGCACATTTGGGTCAACAGTCAAAACAGGCAGTTGACTGATTTTGACCTCTATAGCAACTTGCCACTAAAGTTCAGCTATAGCAGGAGGGTTAAAGTGCCCAAATGAACATATGAGGGGACCCATTGTAAGTTAAATTTGGCACAGATGATTCTGACGATTATTTTGGGAAGTGTGTCATTTTAAAGTATTTGGTATCCTCAAGTTAGTAAGCAATGATCTGGATGGAAATGAAAATTACTGATGAAATAGCGAGAACCATTGGTGATTTATCTTTAACATCAAATGATGATTTACTCAAAACAATGCTGATAAAATCTAATGCCGATATACTCAAATGATGCTGTATGAAAAGTTGATTACATATGACGGTATTCCCAAGATGGTGATATGTCTCAAATGTTTCCACAAATCATTCCAATCAGTGGTGTACTATAAAAACAATGGTATACCCCCCCCCCCCCAAAAAAAGGATTCAACACTCTGAATTATTGTATGAGTCCACTTGAGTCAATGTTTCTTCATTCTCTCCAATATTTTTTGGGGGAATTTTTATGGAAAACTGGCAGAGCAACCATTAGGAGTTGTACTAGTATTGGTGCAAGACAGTATTGCGTTGCATTTGTACATGATCCATTGCAATAGACAGGAATAATGTCCACCGATAGAGGGCGTTCTTCCCTCACTCTTTCTGACCAATTAGAATCCATCCAAAAAAGAACGTCTTGCATCATTTTAGGCAACAAATATACTCATTATAATCAAGCATTAACTACTCTGGGTCTGGAACCTTTATACACTGAGCAAAAATATAAACGCCCCATGTAAATTATTTATGTAACATGTAATGGGCGACCCTAAATGAGCTGATATTGTCTTATAATTGTACAAAATGGTTATTTATCGTGTTCTAACGGACAGTAATCTGTAGCATATTGAACAACAAAATGAATTTTGTATGATTTTGCAACCCCTAAGGCTAATAAAAGTTTCAAAGTGCCACATGGGGCGTTTATAATTTTGTTCAGTATATATTAGAAGAATCACGCTTTGTACTACTTTTGCATTAAAATCATACAACTCAAATAAATTTAAAGAATGGTTTGTCAAATCCAAAAGTTCTCATTCTATGAATCTCAGATCTAAAAGAACTCTTCATGAAGTACCATGTAAAACTGCTCTTCTCAGTAACAGTCCAGTCCCCTATTTCAACAGACTTGTCAATAATTTTCTCAGCTCACTCCCACCATCCTTGTAATTTTTTGTAATTAATTTTTAATTTTTTTGTTTTGTTTGTTGTTTGTTTTAGAATTTTTAATGTGGTTTCTCATGTCCCTTGGATGAGTGTGCTTTTTGCTGTGCAATATTTTTATGTGCCGTGTATGTACCTGACTGATTTCTCTTTTAGATTAATTTTTCATTTGGTTCATACTGTTTACTTTATTTTAATTTGTATGTATTCTTTATATTTTTAAACTGTTTCGTAATTCAGCCGGCAGGCTGCAATGAGCAGATTTTTTAATAAACCATAATAAATAAATAAAAAATCTGACAGTATTCTTGGTGTGGCGGTTTTCGTAGTAAGTCGGGTTTGCCGTGCACAGCACCTGTTGGTGGCAGATCCTGTGTGATCGTCAATCGTGCATGTAATGTAATTAAATCAGAAAGTCTGTCTTGCAACAAGAATACTAGCTGTATCAATTAAATTTGTGCTACTTCTCAGTTTCCTTACAATCTCTCCAATATTGTTCTATCGGTAGGTGTTGGAATTAGAAACACAAGTCACTGTACTGGAACAAGATCAGGTCAATCGTGTTGGACAACAAGGCAAATTAAAAAGTGATAAAATCATGCTGATGCATCAGTAAGTACTGCAAGATTTCTGTTTGATTAAAGGGAAGGTACAGCATTGGTAATGTTGGCAGAACCGCTTCTATGAGTATGCTTACTCTCTTTGAATCAAGATATACATTGAAGGGAATGTTCAGCATTGGTAATGTTGGCAGAACCGCTTCTATGAGTATGCTTACTCTCTTTGAATCAAGATATACATTGAAGGGAAAGTACAGCATTGGTAATGTTGGCTAAACTGCTTCTATGAGTATGCTTACTCTCTTTGAATCAAGATACATTGAAGGGAAGGTACGACATTGGTAATGTTGGCCAAACTGCTTCTATGAGTATGATTACTCTCTTTGAATCAAAATATACATTAACCCTAACTCCCTAAGCATTTTTACTAGAAACCTTCCTCAACCTATCAAATCCCAACACCATGGTTGACTGTTGCTGGTTTACAGTACTCAACCCATCAAACTCCAACAGGCCCTTAGCTGTTGGATTTTGATTGAGTGGGGACACATGGCCCAAAGTAAAGTTTGAACACTGGAGTCACACAGTACTCAACCCATCATAATCCAACAATTGTTTTCAGGCTACAAAAACTTAACTATACAAAAACTAAAACACCCTATGGAATAAATGGTAGGTTCTAGTTGTATGATGTTAGACACAATGCCAAGCATACCTAAGTACAATATTTGCCTTTATCAGTTGTTTATTACAGCAGGTTGCTAGTCCTTTCTCTATGCATACACACACTCTCTCCACTCAAAGTCTAACAATGTTGCATGCTAGTAGAACCACCGTCCTTACTCAATCAAAATCCAACACTGTTACTGCACACATACAGTACTCATCCAGCCATATTCCAACACTTTACACATGCCATATCAGAAGTACACAGTACTCAACCCATCAAACTCCAACAATCCCTGGTGTTGGAGTTTGGCTGGATGGGGATTGTTAGGGTTAAAGGGAAGGTACAGCATTGGTAATGTTGGCCAAACTGCTTCTATGAGTATGCTTACTCTCTTTGAATTAAGATATACATTGAAGGGAAGGTACAACATTGGTAATGTTGACAAAACTGCTTCTATGAGTATGCTTACTCTCCTTGAATTAAGATATACATTGAAGGGAAGGTACAACATTGGTAATGTTGACAAAACTGCTTCTATGAGTATGCTTACTCTCTTTGAATCAATATATACATTGAAGGGAAGGTACAACATTGGTAATGTTGGCAAAACTGCTTCTATGAGTATGCTTACTCTCTTTGAATTAAGATATACATTGAAGGGAAGGTACAACATTGGTAATGTTGGCCAAACTGCTTCTATGAGTATGCTTACTCTCTTTGAATTAAGATATACATTGAAGGGAAGGTACAACATTGGTAATGTTGGCCAAACTGCTTCTATGAGTATGCTTACTCTCTTTGAATTAAGATATACATTGAAGGGAAGGTACAACATTGGTAATGTTGGGCAACCTGCTTCTATGAGTATGCTTACTCTCTTTGAATTAAGATATACATTGAAGGGAAGGTACAACATTGGTAATGTTGGCCAAACTGCTTCTATGAGTATGCTTACTCTCTTTGAATCAAGATATACATTGAAGGGAAGGTACAACATTGGTAATGTTGGCCAAAACTGCTTCTATGAGTATGCTTACTCTCTTTGAATCAAGATATACATTGAAGGGAAGGTACAGCATTGGTAATGTTGGCCAAACTGCTTCTATGAGTATGCTTACTCTCTTTGAATCAATATATACATTAAAGGGAAGGTACAACATTGGTAATGTTGGCCAAACTGCTTCTATGAGTATGCTTACTCTCTTTGAATCAATATATACATTGAAGGGAAGGTACAACATTGGTAATGTTGGCAAAACTGCTTCTATGAGTATGCTTACTCTCTTTGAATCAAGATATACATTGAAGGGAAGGTACAACATTGGTAATGTTGGCAAAACTGCTTCTATGAGTACGCTTACTCTCTTTGAATCAAGATATACGTTGAAGGGAAGGTACAGCATTGGTAATGTTGGCAAAACTGCTTCTATGAGTACGCTTACTCTATTTTAATCAAGATATACATTAAAGGGAAAATTGATCAATTTTACACCAAGTAAATGTCACTTTACAACTTGACCATTCGACCGATTCTGTACCGTACCTTTAAGGTTTGATTTCTAAACATAACTACAAACCATTGGATGAAATTTGTAACATTTATTCATGGAGTTTTGATACAGCGTGTGTTATTTCCTTGTACAGATGGCAGCTATTTTGTTTCATTTTCATATTGTTCTAAGCAGCCAAAGACAGGCCCAGTCTATTAACGCTCAAGTGACTATGGTAACAAAAAATTTTTTTTTTTAATGAGATCATCCATGGTTCCCTGAGGTGTTTTGTTAAAGTTTTTGACAAAATAATGAGACCAGTGAAGCAACCATACCATTGAGGCCGGTTCCAAATTTTTGAGTTGACCTGTCAACGTTCAGGTCAAGTTAGTGTAATTTAAAAAATAACTTGATATAACTTACATGTATATCTTGATTCAAAGAGAGTAAGCATACTCATAGAAGCAGTTTGGCCAACATTACCAATGTTGTATCTGCCCTTTAATGTATATCTTGATTCAAAGAGAGTAAGCATACTCATAGAAGCAGTTTGGCCAACATTACCAATGTTGTATCTGCCCTTTAATGTATATCTTGATTCAAAGAGAGTAAGCATACTCATAGAAGCAGTTTGGCCAACATTACCAATGTTGTACCTTCCCTTCAATGTATATCTTGATTCAAAGAGAGTAAGCATACTCATAGAAGCAGTTTGGCCAACATTACCAATGTTGTATCTGCCCTTCAATGTATATCTTGATTCAAAGAGAGTAAGCATACTCATAGAAGCAGTTTGGCCAACATTACCAATGTTGTACCTTCCCTTCAATGTATATCTTGATTCAAAGAGAGTAAGCATACTCATAGAAGCAGTTTGGCCAACATTACCAATGTTGTATCTGCCCTTCAATGTATATCTTGATTCAAAGAGAGTAAGCATACTCATAGAAGCAGTTTGGCCAACATTACCAATGTTGTACCTTCCCTTTAACCAAAAAAACTAATTGAATGTTTAGCCCCCTCAAATCCTGGAAAGCTTAATCATTTTTGAGACAACCTGATTAAAAAAATAAGCAGCTGGTATATTTTTTAATCATGACAGTACGCAAGTCCTGTTTCAGTCAATTTAAATTTATCCACTCCAAAAATTGATTCATGTACCCAGTCAGTTCCCCATGTGGATTATTTAATGATTTGTTTTTCTTACACAAAATATTACAATGGCTGGTAAGCTGTACATGCCAAGTTTGTGTTATTTTCCATTGAATTTGTATCAATAAATTTAGATTATTTGCATGCAATACAAACATGATTAATGATTATTAGCCCTCCCTTCAATTCAAAGGGCACTTGTGAGTGGGGGGGTGGGGGTCACTTGGGCCTGTCACTTGGGTCAAAAGTCAAGTGTAGCCATAATATAAAAACCCTTGACCCGACAATTATTTTGAGATAGTTTTGATGCAAACACATACATGTATAAAGATACAATACCTATCAAGGAGTGTCTGATTAATCAATTCAAGAGCTTCAGTTGTACCACCTGCCTCCATTAAAAGCTGACAGCAGGTGGCTGGAACAGGCCCTCAAGTAGAAGAAACTACGGTATATTTAAAGGGAAGGTACAACATTGGTAATGTTGGCAAAACTGCTTCTATGAGTATGCTTACTCTCTTTGAATCAAGATATACGTTGAAGGGATGGTACAACATTGGTAATGTTGGCAAAACTGCTTCTATGAGTATGCTTACCGGTACTCACTTTGAATCAAGATATACATTGAAGGGAAGGTACAACATTGGTAATGTTGGCAAAACTGCTTCTATGCGTATGCGTACTCTCTTTGGATCAAGATCTACATTGAAGGGAAGGTGCAACATTGGTAATGGTGGCAAAACTGCTTCTATACGTATGCTTACTCTCTTTGAATCAAGATATACATTGAAGGGAAGGTACAACATTGGTAATGTTGGCAAATCTGCTTCTATGCGTATGCTTACTCTCTTTGAATCAAGATATACATTGAAGGGAAGGTACAGCATTGGTAATGTTGGCAAATCTGCTTCTATGCGTCCTCTCTTTGAATCAAGATATACATTGAAGGGAAGGTACAGCATTGGTAATGTTGGCCAAACTGCTTCTATGCGTATGCTTACTCTCTTTGAATCAAGATATACATTGAAGGGAAGGTACAACATTGGTAATGTTGGCAACACTGCTTCTATGAGTATGCTTACTCTCTTTGAATCAAGATATACATTGAAGGGAAGGTACAACATTGGTAATGTTGGCATAACTGCTTCTATGCGTATGCTTACTCTCTTTGAATCAAGATATACATTGAAGGGAAGGTACAACATTGGTAATGTTGGCATAACTGCTTCTATGCGTATGCTTACTCTCTTTGAATCAAGATATACATTGAAGGGAAGGTACAACATTGGTAATGTTGGCATAACTGCTTCTATGCGTATGCTTACTCTCTTTGAATCAAGATATACATTGAAGGGAAGGTACAACATTGGTAATGTTGGCATAACTGCTTCTATGCGTATGCTTACTCTCTTTGAATCAAGATATACATTAACCAACCAACCTGTGAAAGTTTCAGCTTATTACGTTGTGTCGTCCATGTGAAAATGCATTCATAATTTATTTTTGTCTGATTCCACCTGGAATTCATTTCAATTTTTTAAGGTGACAGCACATCAGACAAAGTCATTTCTAGGGAAGATTGCTAGCATCATCAGTCTGACAACAAAGACGTTTCACTTTACAATTTGAAAATGTTGTTGTTTTTAAATTGCCAATACTATACCTTGTGTTTAAAGATAATGTTTTGAGTGGCAGGCAGTTCGATCTCAGATTTGGCTAGCTACACGTATTAAAGTCAGTATTAAAGTGTAGGGGTGAGATATTTCCCCTAAAATTCCCTAAAGATTTGACATGTATAAGAGGATTTAATAAACAATGGAACTTCCTGAGTTCTGACAAAATTACGGACATTTCACATGGTATGCATTATTAACTCTCCGTTACCATAGCAATATACCTACCATATGCATGCGTTTACAATACTTTTTTGAACAAACATTTTAAAAATTTACAAATGCATTGTTTGCCGACACGACCTTTTTTCTGAAAATACATTGACCTCAGACTTATTGTGTGTGCAGTGTAATGGCATAAGCAATGCTTGACAAATCATGATATTACATGCATATCAAATTTGCAATTGCTTTTCAGTACATAATTTCGCTTGTGTTGCATAGCAAATTGCTACATACAATTCACTTGTTGCATCACAAAATTCAAGACTTTCTATGCAATATTTTTGAACAAAAACTTTATAGAATGTGAAAATCGCACTGTATTAAAGTCATGTCATGAGCTTAACGACATCCAAAGAGTTCAAACCATTCATTGAAAACAGTGTACCGCCATTTTGACTTCAGAGGTTTTATAGCAAGGAGTTCATTCTCTGCTGACTAAAATGATTATTTTGTGGTAGATTCAGCCCAGAAAGTCACTGTACCAACTAAAAGCCATTCCATAGCCTTTGAACGGAATTCACTTCTTCAGTGTTACCTTATAGGTTGATGAAATTCTTGCGTCAGGTGATAATTAATTTATATAATTTTTACCCTACACCGACGTGTGTACAGCACTGCATAGTCAGTGCTGTCCGAGCAGGAGGTCGTGGGTTTGAATCCCTGTGAAGTTTTTTTCACAGACACTCGGAAAGCACTTGAGTATACAGTGTTATACACACATCAGTGTCGGGCAAA
This sequence comes from Zoroaster sp. YZ-2022, assembly GCA_029582265.1. Classification (NCBI taxonomy): domain Eukaryota; kingdom Metazoa; phylum Echinodermata; class Asteroidea; order Forcipulatida; family Zoroasteridae; genus Zoroaster; species Zoroaster sp. YZ-2022. Next base: position 32,967,959 of record CM055819.1, on the reverse strand, counting down.
AATTAAATCAATTGTTTATCACCCGATGCAAGAATTTTATCAACTTATAAATATCACGGAACTCACTGTTATATAGCATTCTAGCCGGCCAATCGTCATTGCCTACTGGGCAAGCTCGGTGGTCGAGAGGTTTAAGACGTCTGTGCTAATAAGCAGAAGGTTGTGGGTTCGAATCCCGCCCGATTCGCCTGTGAAGTTTTTTCACAGACTCTCAGAAAGCACTGAAGCATGTAGGGCAAAAATGAAATCAACTGTTACTTGGCTCATGTTCTGTCTGTTTCATGTCTGATTATTTTGTTGTTTAAGGATTTATTGCCCGTGTTTGACCAGCAATTTCTACAAAATGTTGTTTTCATTGGAGGATTGAAATTTCCTTTTTGAGAAAGGATAAACAAAATATTTTGATATGATATATGTGACGCGGTATGTCAAAACCAGGCGGAATTGGGTAGAGCTACGAATGGAGGAACAGCTGCAAAATGCCTTGGGGGTGATTTTTTGCGATTTTGAGATTTTTGGAAATTTATGATGCTATAATTGTTTAAAATGTTCTGTAAAAGTTTCTAACTGAAATTTCATCGACAAATTATTTTTTAAATACTTTTAGAGAGGCATTATAATTTCACAAAATGATGCCTTGTTCGAGATTTTGCTTGGAAATGACGCCAAATTTAGTGTAACTTGGAGCTCACTTGTGAATGTAACATCGCATCGCCCCTATACAAATTTGGTATTGCCGGAAACGTCAGACCTTTCGCTAATAAAGGAACTGAATAATTCATTAGGTATTTCCCCAGGAAAATGACATCATCTCACTGTTTCGGACAGTCCGATTTCAAATCTTAATAACTTCGCTATGGAATATCCGATTTGAAAAAAGAAAGCAGCATTGTAAAGTGCAAGGTCTATATTTTACTAATATTTCAATAACTCAAAATTGACCTCTTGCCCAATTGTGCCTGGTTTTGACATACGGCGTCACATATTTCATATAATAATGTTGGTACATATTTACTGTAAAACCATGTTTGTCATGATCATTTTGAGAAATGTTTCATATTACAACATTTGTTTTCACTTCCTCAAATAACATACATGTAGCAATGTTCTAATGAAAAAAAATAATTCCAGGAAATTGCCATTAAAATAGCGAAAAACACAGGTTATACATGTTGAATAATAAATAACGCTGGTAATAAAAGTCGGTGAGGGATATATAATTGATAATTTGTATATATTTTTTTTCATTTTGACCAGGGTACAGAGCCTTGAAGAACAAATACGGGAGGCTGAAATGAGACATCAAGAAAGTGAAGAAGATAGAATCAGAAAAAATAAAGAACACTTGGTAATTATTCACATTGACGTATATGTAACATACTCCCACAAAATGAAAGTATTGTCGGTATTTTTCGTGTTCTGTAGAAAAAGAGTTTTCGTTTGGTTCCAAAGACACAGATGTGCACTTAGATGTATCGTTAAAATCCGTGAAAGTTTGAAAAAGTCATCCTTTCTAATAATATTATTTGTACAATTTTGACTTTGCTTGTCCATACTAGAAAAAAGAAAACATTGCACAACTTTGTCGTATTATGGAAACGGGTCACATATTGTCAGTCAAGTTAAAGTGTACATCAGCACTGTTATTTGTGCACTGACTTGCATAGATGTACATACAATTCTTTGCATACATGTTATCGCATTCACACAGAGTGCACATGCAGGCCTCCCAGCAAAACCTATCAACCTATAAAAACTAGTATTTCAAAATGGGAACCTTTATATCCCCAAAAAACATATATTGACCTATAAAAACCTATATTTTTAATCTCCTGCAACACATTTTCAACTTCCTCATAAAATCCTCATGGCTTTGAAGAAAAACTACTTCCTAAGTATAAAGAGATGAAGCCAAAACAGTAGCCAAACTGTAACATGTGTACCGCTCTTAGATTTTGGGTATGGGCTAATGTACTCTGTTGTAAAAAGTAACCTATAAAAGCCTATATTTTGCTTTAAAAACCTATTTAAAAAAAACCTCTATTTGGTAGATTAGGTACTGGGAGGCCTGCACATGTTATTTCTGTTATACATGAAACTATGGCAGTTATATGCAATTCTGATTGTGTGAGTGCTACTGACTATAATCTCTATTCGCTGGTCTAGACATTGGCTTTAACTTTTCAGTTAATTTCAAAAATCACTTCTTGTATGTTGGCTCATTTAAGGGAAATTAATGTTGCCAAATATTATTTTGAAGAGTTGGCTTGCTTTTCTTTGAGTCGAGATTTAAATTAACAACCAGCCAGTGGAATTTTCAGCATATTATAGACTGGGGATGTTGGCAAGAAAGTAGGGAAAATGCATTCAGATTTGTTGTATCCTTAGGTGGAATTTAGGAAAGATTACCCTTTCTAAAAATTCAGATCAGAAATGATTTCACTTTTCTTAAAGGGACAATACCGTCACGATCAACAGGGCATGGAATCAGAGTGCTAGTTTTACATCAACAGGGCATGGAATCAGAGTGCTAGTTTTAGATCAACAGGGCATGGAATCAGAGTGCTAGTTTTAGATTAACTCGCCGAATGAAATCAATACCCCACATGATAAGGTCACATTACCGTTGCTGCTGCATAAATGAGCCAGTCATTTTCAGTCACTGTGTTCATTTTAAACTAGGGACGCCGATTCCATGCCCTGTTGAAAGTTGGCGCTGATCGTGACGATATTGCCCCTTTAAAGGTAACAGCACCTCAGACTAAATTGTTTTCTAGGGAAGATTGATACCATCATCAGTTTGACACTAAGGAAGTGTCTCACCACAAATTTAAAAAAAATGTTGTTCCTTTTGACTTACCAGTGCTATACCTTACCTTTAATGCACTTAATAGCAGAAGGCCCTCGATTGCTGGTTCTGACTACATTAAGTTGGACGTCATTATCTTTCAATTTTCCCTCAGGCTAAGAATGAGAAGGAGATGCAGGAACAGATTGAGTTATTAACAAACAGGTAAGTGTAATCCAGTGCATTAATGATAGACATCGTTTGGGCTTAGCTACAAGCTACTAGCAGTACAATAAACTAACGTTACTTGATAAGCATTTGATGGTCCCCTGTATTTGATTTTTTTTCTCCTTGTTCTTGTTCGCCGGTTCAGTTGTAGTCGTGACAATACAATGTCACACATTTATTTCCATGTTGGCAACAACTTAATCCATATTGAGTACAATAGCGCATTACAGATTGTTAGCCTTCCTACAATCAGTGCAATTTTTGAAACAACCCATTCAGGCCACTCCAAGCTATTAGCTGTTGCCAGTGGCCTCCTATGGTTACCCTTCTGTGCACTGTCACACCACTGAGATTACAGGGTAAAGTGGTCTCCCATTGATACATTGCAGGCCATACTAATATGTTCAAACATTTACAGTGGCCTTGGGTGGTACACAGTTGATTTTGTAAGACTACTTGGAAAGGACAGCAGGCTTGTACATGTATGTACTGAAGGTTGCTCAAGAACAGAATTTTGTGGATCAGTGTGGCCTCCATGTGTAGTAGGGTTAATATTAAGCACAGTTGACAATATGTTAAGTGTAAATTAACATTTGACATAAATTTATACATTGAAAAATGAAGCATAATGCTTTTAAATCTTCCCCTATGACAGACAAAGACTTAGACGTGACAAGGACATGTAACAGTTTTGTATTTGTACTTTATGTTTAACATTTTAAGTGCCAATTGTCTGATGTAAACTCAATATATTTAGTCCTTGAACTTTTCGTTCGGGGAAATAAAAAAAAATTTAAACCAAATTGAAATGAAGCTTTTAGAGCCTAAGGTTTGCATAAGAAGAATATGATAAAAATTAACCCGTTTGAATTCAGAACTGTAAATTACTGACATGTTTAGTGTCGAGGAATGTTGCTTCTTAAATCACAGAAGTCATAGATTGACAACAACATTGTGTAGTAATGAGGACTTTGTAGAAGAATAGTCATACTGATTGTGTGGATTAATCCTTGCATAGCTTAATCCCTCAAAACCCTTCAAAAGGTTTTAAAAGGTAAAAAGGTAAAAAGCGAAAAATCTTGTCAGTGTGGGAATGCATCTACACTGAACATGGTAATATGTGCTACACAGTTATTCCACCCTTCAAAAAATGACAGTCCTATAGGGTTTTGGCAGGTCTGTCAACCCACTGGCAAAATGGACTGTGAACAGGAAGGTTAATAACTATTTTGATATTTTCATTGACAGAATGTCATTTCTTGATGAGGAGAAGGGTCAGTATGAGATGGAAATGTCTCGACTTAAAACACAGATGGAGAATCTGAAACAGGTAAACCTAGGCAGCTGATAATAATAAACGGTTCTTATATATAGTGCCACATTCCATCAAGATCGAGTCGCGAGGGGCAAGGCAGTGATAGTGACAGACAACATTATCCCTAACCTTCCCAAATCCTCCAAAATCCTCTTTGCTAAAGTGAAGGATTTTGAAGGATTGAGGTTACATGCTACATGCTCTTTGCTAAAGTGAAGGATTTTGGAGGATTGAGGTTATTAGGCATACTTGCCTTTCCATGGTACATGTACATTCATGTTTGTTGTAGTGATTGCAAGGTCAGTGCTTGGATCAGTGGACACTGTTTATTGCTCCATGCATGCAGGGAGGGTCCCTGGCCATGTACATGTATCACAGATTAGAAACACATGTGTGCATACATGTCATGTGCTTGCTTTACTACTGAAGGGTTTTGGAGGATTCAGGTTATGTGTAAGCAAATGGAATTGAAAGTTGAGTTTTTAGTTCTCCATGAATGATGTCATAGTGTCCAGTGATTTTATGCGGATGGGTAATTTGTTCCAGAGTTTAGGGTCGGCTACGGAGAAAGATTTATCAGTAGTGGTGGGGTTTTTTTCGTTTTAGGTTCTGACAGTAAGAGTGCTGTCAGATCAGGGTCTCATCAAGGAGAAGTTTGTTTGTTTTTAGGAGTAAAAAATGCGTCTATCTATGATAATCTATCTATGTCTAATCTAAGATAAATTCAAGTAATGTAGACTTAAAGGCTTTGCATGGTGGAGTAACATTATCAGTCTGGTTTGTAGTAACACCATGTGGGTTATCTCAACTATCAGCTAATGGCCCCACCCCCCCCCCCCCAAAAAAAAAAAAAAGTCTCTGGTCTCTGGTTTCTGGTCTCCGCACACGTCGTGTTTTGTTTTGTTTTGTTTTTTTGCTCTGAAACAATGTCCAATTGCAGCCAAAATTGCTGGATCGATTGGAATTCTGCCACGCTTGTATTTTAAACAACTTTTTCACATAGGGGTATGAACGTTTGCCTGATTTGTGCGGCCTCTCTTAGCCACCATACTTTGTGTATGGGAAATTTAGCTAAAGTTGAGATAACCCACATGATGTTACCGTAAACCGAACTGACAATGCAGAATTGTCGGAGGGGGGCATTGTAATTCTGAATTAGGAAGAACTACAAGCCACGTTGCTTTGTAGCCATGCTACATGTACTTGTATGTGTCCCAGGGATAATATTTTTTCTACTTGTGTAGGAAATCATACCTTTTGATTTTGAAAATCCTACCATGAAACCAGGTTCCGACTAACTGCAGACCATGGAAACTTTCCTTGTGTATCATTTTATTGTAAATACCAAGATAAAAAAACTTAATCAGCAGCATTTCCCAGAGTCCGGCATTCTCCTGAAGACAATCAGAGCATACTGATCGAAAGGTCGAGTTGTAACCTCCAGTTCTTTTCAAATCTAATTACTATTCAATAGAGAATTTCACATGGAGTCACCACAATTAGTCTTACTAAGATAGAAAACAGTTTCCTTGCTATACATGGCTATAGAGGTAAACCGCTATAGGCTAGTATATGCCTAATGATAATGGCCAAATGTTTTTCCTACCTTTTCATTTTCTCACAATATCATTCCTGATGTATCATTATCTAGTGATCCCTCCCAGACTGGCGCTTCCCAAGTTGTATCATAACATGAAGCGCGATCCCTGGCTATACGGCATGCTTTAGTTCAGTGACTTCTGAATAGCGTACCTCTCCCCCCAAACAATATTGACAAAATAGGGAAACTGTCAGCATAGGACTAGATGGTTCAGTTGGTAGAGTGCCTACACGTTAACCTGGAGGTCGCAGGTTCAAATCCAGATATAGTAAATTGTTCCCTCCAAACAGTGTATTTTTGGGGGAATGGTCTTCCAGTGTACAAGCCACTTATGGACAAATGGTTTTGCTCATCTGTATAATTGTATGAGCTCCATGTGGTTATGAATGTCGAAAAGGCAACCACATGAGGTGGGGACCTGTCCTTGTGTGTAGTAACTGTTCATAGACCCTTCAGAGGCCATTTGGATTGTCCTACATACAAGTCAATGAGACCCAGATCGAGGCCAGGTTCTAAAATATAGGCTGGTGCCTGAATTGCTGTGACCCAGTTCATAGTAATCTTGACAGTGCATTTTAGGAACCTGACAATTATAGCTAAATTGTAAAAAAAAATTAAAATGTATAAACTGATTTTTTAAAAATTCGTTCTTTCAGGAGAACGACAGACTAGAAGAACAGGTTCTAGATCTTGACAATAAATGGTTAGCTCTGTCAGTAGAATATCAACAGAAACAAGACAGTCACCATCGGGAGAGGAAAGAAATGAAAGAGACAATCAAAGCTAGTAATGTGGTAAGTTTCTTTCCAATGGAATCACAATTTCATGAAAAACTATTTGAAAATTTGTAATTTAAAGGGACAACAGGGCATGGAATCGGAGTGCTGGTTTTTTTATTTAGATTAACTCAGTGACTGAAAATGATACTCCACATGATAAGGTCATATTACCGTTGCTGCTGCATAAGTGAGCCAGTAATTTTCAGTCATTGTGTTCATCTTAGACTAAGACACCGATTCCATGCCCTGTTGAAAGTCTGCTCTGATCGTGAAGTTATTGCCCCTTTAATAGAATAAACTGGTTTAAAGTGCAAACTTAAACTGGTTTAAAGTGTCACATGACATTTCTTCGGAAAGTTTGTGAAATTGTTCTCTTAACAATTGCGTAAAAACAGAGACACAAAGCATCAGGTCTTTTTGTGTACATCTGTAGATTCCATTAATATTGCCCAGTTGGCCCGACAAGGCATCATGTACCCTTCGTACCTGTTAGTTTTGAGTGAAACGACATCCGAAAATTCATATACATTTAACCTGTCAAATTCTCTGATTTCAGAAATGTTGAACTCAAATCAATATCGGTTCTCAGTACACCACCTGTATTAATGTCCTGCGGTGTTTTGTGGATTCTCTTTCCCATTTTTTTTTAATCAACAGCTTGTTGAAGATTTGTCCCGCGAACTTGAAGAATTGCGGCGAGAGAATCTTGAGCAGCGAGAATACGGAGCGCGTCTATTAAGAAGCCCCAGTATCTCAGACCTTCCAAGCAGATATGATGAACTCCAATGTGAACTACAAAGACTTAAGAAGGTAACTACTCCCCTGTCTGCGTAAGAAATTATTCATTATTCAATAGAAAGACTGACTAATTACAGTATTTGAAAGAAACTATTTTGATAATCATATTTTGATCATCATTTACTCCCCTTGTCTGACTCATTGCTTTTAGCAATTCTCATAATATCTTCTTCCAGCCCAAAACTCCATGTACCTCAATCCATTCATGTGTAATCCCTCTTTAGTCTGGTCCCAGGACCAGTACCGGACTCTTGCTTTTTGTATCTTCTTCTTTTGTGTTCATTTCACACCTGACTAACTTCTGCTCACTCTTGTGTTCATGTATGAATGTATGTTTGTATTCTATCCCATTTTGCCTTTGAGAAAGAACCTGCTAGGTTCGAAACGTAAGGCCAATAACCAATTATTTTGTGTATTCAGGGAAGTTAAGTAATTGCTGACGTAGAATTGATCTTTTGCGACAGACTCGTGTAAATACAGCTAATAAAACAACGCCCGATCGGATCACTTCAAATTAAACACACAATGCACACAAAAAATTCAAAATCACAAAACTACTGCACTAACTTACATATCGGTTGCCTTTAGGGGCCTGGCTATGCAGAGTATGAGCCAGGGTTTGGAGATAGGACATCCAAAATTGTTATTCTTTGAAAAACAGGGTGTCCAAAAATTTAACTTACAATACTTTTGCATGTGTTTTACAAATAAAACAGGGTGTCCATTTAGCAAATGGGACGTCCAAAAAGACACCCAAAGGTATCGCTGGCTAATACTGTGTGGCTAAGCTAAAACTGTGATAGGTCAATTGAAATCCTGTCAAACAGGTGTTATTAATTGTTCATTCATAAATTAATGTCTCAGTATCATGCGAATCGACATGATCTCACTGGTGATCCGGGGAGAAAAACGAGCATGTCTAAACCTGACAGCCAATTATCCATAAAGAATAAATGTGTAAATGCGTCATTACACTGTGATGTAATTATACCCTTTAATGACGCGGCTCAACACTGTATATATGATGCTTTTGAGAGTCTGTGGAAAAAAAATGTCTTAAAATAGTCGGTAAAATTAGAATGAGTGAATTCTGCTGTGTTGTGTTTTAAATGACTTTTTCACATAAGGGTATGAACGTTTGCCCGATTTGTGAGTCCTCTCTTAACCACCATAGTTTGTGTATGGGAAATACGATCTGGTTCCAATAAACGCATATACATGTATCACGTTGGCCCCCCCCAAAAAAAAGATTTTAAAAAAAGATTAAATTTTTTTTTTTTTTAAACACACATCACTGCACCGATTTTGAAGCCGATCTATGACCAAAGACCAGAGACTTTCTTTTGTTGGCCTAAAGGGGAGGTACAACATTGGTAAATTACAGATTATCAAATCAACAAAATCTTATCTTAAAGATGATGCACGTTTCAATCATACCGAGTATGCCTGCATTTTTTTTGTCAACATACGACATAACAAAACATGAGATTTTTGTTGTTTAAAAAAAAAATAACGTGAGCCCCTATTGCGATGAATATTTCACAGATTAGTATTGTGTTACTTTTGTTGAAAACTAGATAGTTGAAATAATCATACATGTTTGTACCTTCTCTTTAATTATTGTAAAAAAATTTAATTATGTAAAAGGACATTGGTATTACTCGCCCTATCAAAGGTTTGAAAATCATATTTTATTAAAAAATTTGTTAACCCTAGGAATTCAAAATCACTTATTTTGTTTCTGTTGAATTCAGCAAATTAATATTAAAATCTGTTCTCGATCTGTCAGGAGAATGCCAATCTTAAAGAATGCAATGAAGAAATGAGTGCACAGATTCTGAATAATAGTGTGCAGATTGGTAGAAGTCTGCTGCACAGAGGAACGTCAAAGTCAGAATCATTTGCCTCCGAGTTGGAAAAGTCTTCAAAGGATGATGTAAGTCAAGAAATCAGACTTGTTGTTTTTGTTCCTTTATTTCACGTCTTAGGTGGGTTTTTTTTTTGGGGGGGGTGGTGTTTATTCCTTTTAGAAAGAAAAACAAATACAGACCTCCCAGCGAAACTTATAAAACCTATAAAACCTATATTTCAAAATGGGAACCTTTATTTCTCCCCAAAAACCTATATTAACCTATAAAAACCTATATTTTTAATCTCCTGCAACACATTTTCAACTTTTTCAAAAAATCCTCATGGCTTTGAAGGAAAATTACTTCCTAAGTATAAAGAGATGAAGCCAAAACAGTAGCCAAACTGTTAGATTTTCTGCCGGACAGGGTATGGGGTAATGTACATATACACTTTGTTGCAAAAAGTACTCAGAAGTTAGGCAATTTACCAAAAACTTGTTACTTAACATTGCATAATCACAGAAAATAACCTATAAAAGCCTATATTTTGGCATTTGGTAAACCTATAATAACCTATATTTTGCTTTAAAAACCTATATTTCGTAGATTATGCACTGGGAGGCCTGCAAATACTCTAAAATGAAATATTTCACAAAATGATTGTCAGCAAGGTGGTCCCACCATAAATTAATTTTGGGACTTATTTACTGTTGAACCATGCTTCTTGATTTATTATGTTAAATGTGTGTAATCTTTTTAAGTACTTCTTTTCAAAATCAGTCAAAAAATGATATACTTGCCAAGGTATATCTAGTGCACTTAAAAGTCAAACACTGTCAAACCTTACATTTACAGGTCAAAATGAGTCAACCGTTTTTGACTGGTAAAAGCATTGTCTTGTATTGTTGATGGTGGTCAAAATGACAGTAAAAACCAGTCAAAAATGCCCCTGTGTGCACAATTGGTTTCAACAGTCAAAACAGTCAGTTGACTGGTTTTGACCACTGTAGCTACTTGCCACAAAAGTTCAGCTACAGTAGGAGGGATAAAAAGAAAGAAAAAAACAGAAAAATTGCCAAACAATTCATAAAAAAACTTGGGCGATACATCTTCATTGCACGAGTCACAATGATTCCATCTTTGTCAGATAAACGGCAGATGATGGATGGCATTGTTTATAATCCACTCCTCCTCATTCCAAATTTTTGCTTCAGATTATGCAAGCTCTAAGGGAGGAAGAGCAGTTAAATCGAGACCTGAGGGAGTACATCGGTTGCATCCTTGCCCGAATCTTAGACAGCAACCCAGGACTCCTTGAGATCAGACCAAAGAGACATGGTAGTGTAGCCTCACTCATGAGCATGGATACATGACAACAGGCACTCATCTTAAACGTTACCATGTTAATAGATCGTCAAATTAAAACGTAAGATTTCCAAAAAGGCCGCCTCTGCTCTGACTTCTGTTTGCCAGGTTTAGCATCGTAACTTGGGACTTGACATCCGGCTATGCAGCTTGTATGGGTTCCATGGCTTCTGACTCGCGCCCAGAGAAGAAATATTTTGACAGTTTGGAAGACAACAACATCATAGAGCTTGATAGCTCAGATGGTAGAGCACCAGTGTTGGTACTCCAGAGGTCGCTGGTTCAAGTCCTGCTTTAGTGTTTGGTCTTCTGCAGAAAAGAGCAGGATTTCCTACTACATGTCCGTTGCCAAGACAACCATCGTGTGACATCCTTGCTTACATGTTAGAAAACTCTGTTACAACATAAGAAACATTAAACATCCGAAGCAAGTTAAGTCACAGTTCGTGTGCATTCATTGCAGTTTGTTTTTGTAAGGTTTTTTTAAGAAAGCGTTTTGTATGTGTTCTGTCTGTCTTTTAATGCTTGAAGAAGGGAGTTTCTATGAATGTATAGTAAGCAAAATACTGAATACAAAACAACCTCTAGCTATGAATATTCGCTTTTGTTACTGCTGATGTTACCTCAGTAGAAGTAAGGTTTGCGGTAACATCATGTAAACTATGTATCTCTTATTAATAGATTACACTGGTCTACAGCCAAAATGCTTCCGAAACCAAATGAAGTCAAACTTGACTAATTATGGGTCACTGAGAATGGAAGTGATGCTTAAAATTGTTGATTGGCTCTAGTTTTCAAGATATGGTACTGTTTAATGACTACAAGAGACAAGTCAAGAAGCGCAGAGTAGACACTGAATAAGGACTGAACTATGAACTGATACGTAGTAAGTGTTACATAAACAGGGCAGGTGACATAATATCAAGTGAAACAACCATAAACACATGAAAAGACCTAGGTTTACAATTCATGATTAAAAATCTGCTATGTACACCATATACATAGTACATAAAATGTAAACTTAAATATCTTGGAAACAGTAACCAATCAGCAATTTTAATTGTCATATTTGAATTCAGCACATCAAAATCCATAATAAATAGCACATTTTATCTCCGAAGCAGACAACTTTAAAAAAATTGTTGACCAGTGTAATTGTTGGTTCTGAGAAGAACCAGAGGTGAGAAACTAGACACAACTTCACTGATGATATTTCAATTAGAATAGACTGGTTCCGTTGACTCTGTACAGTGCAGTGAGTTTGCAACCAGAGTCTTCTAGACAAAATATATATTGTTGGCTTACACATATAGGGCAGAGTACCAGTGTATCACAATTCGTGAGAGTGAAATGTTTCCAAGAGACCAGTCTTGCTGATAGCCATTGAAAAGTGAAGAAAGCACTGTTTGTTTCTTGTGTCTTTATTCATAATTTGCAACTTTTTAAAGTTCTTCCTTCTCACTCACAAAAATATTGACATATATTTCAGAAATTGATTTTGATTCATAATTGATATTGATTTCCAATCAAGAAATCTTCTCCCACTATTAATCACAGACAAAGTAGGTGTGGTTACTGCTACTCGATGTTTGCAATATTGATTAATTACCAAGAAATATGTAAATACTTTATATTCAAGTAATTTAGATGACGGGCATTTAGTTGCTAAATTGTGGCAAATTTTTAATATTTTCAGATGAAGCCAGAGCTTGAGCCTTTATTTTGAAAAACAGTCTTCATATGATCTGCCTATTTTGTATTGTAGTGTGTGATTTTTATGCAACAGAAATTTTAAGTTAATATTTTTACTCGCTCTGTCAAGTCTTTGACGTTTGATTTGTGTTTTATTGATTTTAATCACTTTTTGTCTTGCACGCACATTCCTTTTTTGAAATGTTTTTTTCAGTGCCAAACTAGTTCATTGATAGAAATCACAGATTGGTAATAACTACACAAACATTGCATCTGTTTATTAAATCGTGCACAAAATCTGTTGGAAATAGTTTTTGACAACTTTTTAAAGCAAATTAGGCTAATAGCGATCAAGGCTATTGCATTAGACTGCATATGACATGTGTAAAGTATTTTTGTAAGACAAAAGCTATTTAAGATATTGAACTTCTTGTATATAAAGAAAATTCACAAAATATATGAAATGTTAAGGTACTATTAAATCAAAATAACATTGTTTGATTTTTAACTATCCTTCCATGCATAAATCAGATTTTAACTTCTAAATGTAATCACTGTGTTTAAGGGAAGGTACAACATTGGTAATGTTAACAAAACTGCTTCTATGAGTATGCTTACTCTCTTTGAATCAAGATATACATTGAAGGGAAGGTACAACATTGGTAATGTTGGCAAAACTGCTTCTATGAGTATGCTTACTCTCTTTGAATCAAGATATAATAATAATAATAATAATGTATAGATTTATATAGCGCACGTATCCACCAACTAAGTGGCGCTCAAGGCGCATTATATTATTATCCCTGCTCATAAGGCTCATAAGGCTCATAAATCATTCCTGAAACCATCTCAGCTCCCTGGGGAGTATACAGCTCAATTGCTGCCATTTCTAGCGCATATACATTGAAGGGAAGGTACATGTACAACATTGGTAATGTTGACAAAACTGCTTCTATGAGTATGCTTACTCTCTTTGAATCAAGATATACATTGAAGGGAAGGTACAACATTGGTAATGTTGACAAAACTGCTTCTATGAGTATGCTTACTCTCTTTGAATCAAGATATACATTGAAGGGAAGGTACAACATTGGTAATGTTGACAAAACTGCTTCTATGAGTATGCTTACTCTCTTTGAATCAAGATATACATTGAAGGGAAGGTACAACATTGGTAATGTTGGCAAAACTGTTTCTATGAGTATGCTTACTCTCTTTGAATCAAGATATACATTGAAGGGAAGATACAACATTGTTAATGTTGGCAAACTGCTTCTGTGAGTATGCTTACTCTCTTTGAATCAAGATATACATTGAAGGGAAGATACAACATTGGTGATGTTGGCCAAACTGCTTCTATGAGTATGCTTACTCTCTTTGAATCAAGATATACATTAAAGGGAAGGTACAACATTGTTAATGTTGGCAAAACTGCTTCAATGAGTATGCTTACTCTCTTTGAATCAAGATATACATTGAAGGGAAGATACAACATTGGTGATGTTGGCAAAACTGCTTCAATGAGTATGCTTACTCTCTTTGAATCAAGATATACATTAAAGGGAAGGTACAACATTGTTAATGTTGGCAAAACTGCTTCAATGAGTATGCTTACTCTCTTTGAATCAAGATATACATTGAAATTATTACCAATGGTTTACCTTCCTGTAATAGTCCATATTTATTCCTTAGAAGGAAGCTTAACTGTTATGTATATGATGACAAACAATCATTTGTCTGAAAGCAGTCAGTTGTCAAAGCTTTTTTCTCTGTTTATTTGGAGGACACAATTACAGTTTGAAGTTTAAAAAGCACAACATATCACACTAGGAAATTTTGTTTTACAGCACAAATCTACAGATTGCAAAACACGTATTAGTTTTCGTTTCATGACCAAAAAAAATTGTTTTTAATTGTTTTGGCAATGCAATCAGGAGTACTAGAATTTTTATTTTGAAGTAGTTTTTTTTTTTATTAGCATGTGATTTTGTGGATTTTTAAATTGTTATTTGTGAGTTCTTATTTGGATAGGGTTTAAGCGATTTTTTGGCATCCTGAAGTGAACTGTTAACAGGAAATATATCATCTAAATGTGTTTCAGGGAAAACGTAAAAATCAAACCATTCATATCACAGGGGGAAAAAAAGGAATTAATTGATTAATTGATTTTGTATCTTCAATTATTTGTTTCTTGTATGCATTTAATATTATGCCAACAAGTGTGTTGGAATTGTGATTGAAAGAAATTCAACTGTGACCACATCTTATCATTCCAATTTTGGTTTCAGTTGTATAAGTGAAGGTAAAAACTCACCCATCCCACTAGTTTGCTGGCCAAAAACGTAGTGAAGAGCAAAAGAGGGAAGAAATATTATACAAGGAACAGTCAGTTTGGAATTCCCTCAATCAAAGCACCGTTATGATTTCTTATAGGATTACAAGACAAATTCCATTTTCTCCAAGTTTTTATCAACAAAATTATATAAAGCTCATATGTATTTTGACAGAAATCATTGATTTCAATATATTCTAGGATTTTATTGTTCTTCAATTAGTTAATGATGACTAGTCTCTTTAAGATGTCTTCAGCTTTTATATCTCATCAGTTTAGATGAAGGTTTTGTTGTTAGACATGGTGCAACATTATCGGAGATTAGGCCATCCAAAAAAAGTCTGTGGTTTCTGGTCATAGGTCGGCTTCAAAATCGGTGCGGTGATGCGCTTTTTATATTTTTATATTTTTTTGGCCAACCAGTGAAATACGTGATACTACATACGTGGTTATTGGAACCAGACCAAATTTCCCATACACAAAGTATGATGACTAAGAGAGGCCTCACAAATCGGGCAAACGTTCATACCCCTATGTGAAAAAGTTGGTTAAAACACAGCACGGCAGAATTCCAATCAATCCAGCAATTTTGACTGCAATTGGACATCAATTCATAACAAAAAAATAAATAAATAAATTTAAAAAAAAAATTAATAATAAAAAAATTAAAATTCTGACACGCAGGTCTGAGGCGATGCCAGCGGAGACCAGAAACCAGATACTTTTTTTGTATGGCCTTATGAATTAGTTCATGTGTCATGTGTGCTATTTGCTTATTGCTTGCCTTTTATTGTACATAAACAATAGTTTTTGATTGGCAGTGTGTGGTAGCTATTTAACTTTGAAATGATTTCATTATACCACTATTTGTTTATATACCAAGTTATCCAGACCCAGAACATTCATGTATATAATTTATGCTCAATTGTAATTAAGCAGTACTCTATCTGATGTTAACAGTTTGCCTTGTTGTTGTATGGCAGTTATAAACAAGACCATTGGATAAAATAAAAAAACTACGATTTTTGTCTGCCAAAGTTTAATGTTTTCCTAAGAATACTCCAAGTGGTAACTTGAGCAGAGATCATTTCTCACTTGTCCAGCAGTTTCTCAGAAACGGATTTATGTAAGAACAACAAATCTAACTGAACATAAAGTTTGTGGAAATTGTAATGATTAAAGGGACAGTATTGTCACAATCAGAGCAGACTTTCAACAGGGCATGGAATCGGCGTCCTCCTAGTTTAAGATGAACACAATGACTGAAAATTACCAGCAGCAGCAATGGTAATATAATAATAATAATAATATCGTTTCGGTTTGCGGTAACACCATGTGTTTATCTCAACTAACGTGAAGCTGAGATACAGGTTCTGAAAAGAACCGTATCGCACAATCGCATCTCAACCTTCGTTAAGTGAGAAAGGTTCAAGGGAGAACCAATTTCGGGCAACTCGTTTTTCTCTACTGTCGCTAAGTGAGAAATATGGTTCAGGGAGAACCATGGGGACTTCACGGGTTAATATGGTTCAGGGAGAACCAAGGGACTTCACGGGTTATTCTCAACGTTTCGATTAGCCTGCTCTAATCTTCTTCAGGAGAATGAAGAGGTTTGCCGATGCAACTCCTTAAGTAGTATTTGCTGGGATTATGTGTAGAATGGGAAGTGTTCCGATTGGTGCTACTGTTGTGTGATGTGTTGTGATTGGTTGCCACCGTGGCATTGTTCTTGTTGTGTGTGTTTCCTGCATCGGCAAACCTCTTCATTCTCCTGAAGAAGATTAGAGCAGGCTAATCGAAACGTTGAGAATAACCCGTGAAGTCCCTTGGTTCTCCCTGAACCATATTAACCCGTGAAGTCCCCATGGTTCTCCCTGAACCATATTTCTCACTTAGCGACAGTAGAGAAAAACGAGTTGCCCGAAATTGGTTCTCCCTTGAACCTTTCTCACTTAACGAAGGTTGAGATACGATTGTGCGATACGGTTCTTTTCAGAACCTGTATCTCAGCTTCACGTTAGTTGAGATAAACACATGGTGTTACCGCAAACCGAAACGATATCGATATTCCACCATGCAAAGCCTCAAAACTTATAATAATAATAATAATAATAATGTGGACTTACATGGTGCAAATATCCACCAAACTGGTGCTCAAGGCGCATTATATTATTACCCCTGCTCATCAGGCTCATCAGCCTCATAAATCATTCCTGAAACCATCTCAGCTCCCTGGGGAGTATACAGCTCAATTGCTGCCATTACAGCACATATAGGGCTAATCAAACATAACCACCAATTCTGCCCTCACATGTGGGGTATTATTTTCAGTCACCGAGTCAATCTAAAACTAGCACTCCGATTCCATGCCCTGTTGATCGTGACGATACTGTCCCATTAAGTTCAACTTTGCACTTCTTGGTAAATATTCAAAATGTTTTTATGGACTCTTTAGTACTATTAATATCAAATCACACAGTACTGAACAATCGATTCCATCATCTCTGTATTATTTATATAAAACCTTTTATTTTGAGGTATTATTCAAATTATAAATAATGAAACATTCCAAAATTGTGGACAATATTTTTAAATGGACATGTTTTCTAATTTCCAAACAAATATGTGAAACAAATATGTGATCAGATTCTTTTAAAAAAAATGTTGAATTTAAAGAGGTTATCCTGTTCCATACAAAATCATTCCACATTCATTTTTTGGGGTGAAAAATTGGTTCATTCCACTCATCTTTATTTTATCATGAATATGTTACTGAGTTGTCTTTGAAATCAGCACTATCATGACAATGATCACCACAACATAGGTATCAGACTATTTTTGATATGAGCCTCCTTCTGGTTGTCATAGACTTGTGTGTAGGTTAACAAAGATGGCCGCTGTGAGATAAAGATTAAAGGGGCAGTATCATCACGATCAACAGGGCATGGAATCGGAGTGCTTGTGTTAGTTTAACTCAGTGACTGAAAACAATACACCACATGATTAGGTCATATTACCGTTGCTGCTGCATAAATGAGCCAGTAATTTGCAGTCACTGTGTTCATCTTAAACTAGGACATCAATTCCATGCCCCGTTGAAAGTCTTCTCTGATCGTGACGATACTGCCCCTTTAACTCCATATTGAAAGGGTTGTTCCATCGGGAAAAGTTTGGGATATTCATTTGACTGATTTCAAAAGTGTCTGGCTTTATACAAATAAATTAGACCACGGTTCATTTTTTTTCTTGAACCCCAAAGTACATTCCTCTTTCAAAAACATGAATATCTCATTTTAGCTATCTCTTTGAAATGCATCCATTCAGTACCATGACAGCGGCAAGCACTCAGCCATGACAACAATCACTTAGCCATGACAACAATCACTTAGTACAAAGCGTTGTTGATGTGCCTTTGTCGTGCATGACATTATTATGATTACCTGTGATATAAATGTATATATATAATTTACAGTTGTAGGTATGTCGATAATGTATGAAGTTTTATGCAAAGGCAAATGTACATATAAATATCACACATTTCAGGAGGTTTGGGATCTTGCTTGAGAGTGAAACCCGCAAAGTTTACTTGTTGAAATACAGATTGAGTAATTAAAAAGGACTATTGTGTTATCATGCTCTGAATTTCTTCTTATGCATGGTGTGTTAGTTGCATCACGGGAGAAGGAAAAAATAGTTACCAACATATACCCAGTCACCCCCATCAACCCACAGACATGCATATACGCACGTTCAATGGGGAAGTACACGAGTGATATTATAAAACTTATCAGTGAATATTTAGTTTCATTACAGTAGCTGCTCACGTTTACAAGTTTTTTTTTATGTTTGATTGTTTTACAAACAGCAACTTGTTTTTAAAATTCAACATGACAATTCAGTTTCTCCTTGAATTACGTTAAACCACTTCAGGCATCATAAGGATGATTCGTATATAAAATTTCCACGGTGTTAAGTTGGTATTAAACTATATCAATCATCTTGAGAAATTATTCTGTCAGGAGTGCTTTCATCTTGGAGAAAAACAAATATTATTTCGATTTTTTTTAAACACAAACAAAATTTAAAACATATCGTGATGAAACCTTCACGAGTTAGTTTTATCACATATTTTTTGAAAACTAGAGGGTGTAACTGAATATACATTACCAAATGTGACCCGCTCTGGCAAAAACCGAAACTTCTCGGCATTTACCGTAATGCGTACAGCCATGAAAAGGTCAAAAACTGACCCCAGGGACCAGTGTGTCAACTTTAACAACTTTATCATTTTATTCTGTTTTCTACAAATCTGGTATCAAAATGAAAAGAGGAAAATCTAGAGAATCAAACTATACCAAAATCTCACTTTTGAAAATTGGGTCCAAGTTTAGGGTTTTGCCAGAGCCAGTCACAAATACCAATGTTGTTCACTTTCCTTTAGCTCAGAAATTCGCAAATTTAGGGAGACAAGAGATGAAGACGTCAATGAGTCTGTGCAGCCTCAGTGTCATTAACCCCAGCTGACGTGGTTTAATGCGGGCTCCTCGTTGCTTCCTCATAGTATAGGTTTTTTTTTCCATGATCAACTGTTTTCATAATCGGATTTCGCGGTAAATCCTGTCGAGTTACCCCCAGACCATTGAAGCTTCAGACTGGGAGACCAAACAAATTTACGGGTATCAAAGTCTTGGTAATCTTGAATGGGGTACGTTATACGGCTGAACTGAATGACCGTTATATTGTAACTATATAAGTGGATCAAGATGATCTGATAATCTCAGACTAACGTTTTTTTTCCCTGTGGAATAGCAACCATATCTGACCTATCCAAATTTAATATTTTCATTAGGGTCCTAGTAATATTGTTTTTATTTATATTGGCTAAATGGAAGGTGCAACATTGGTAATGTCGGCAAAACTGCTTTAAGAAATGTCAATAAAAACATCGGATATGCCCCTATGTTGTTTCTAAAAATCAATTCAAGGTATATGATTGGTTATTTAAAATTAACAAAAAACGGGTCGGATTTTAATGCAACACTTTAATAGTGAACTTAAGTGGATGATATTTTCTAGAAATTCTAGAAGTTTTTGTCTGAGGTACTGAAAAGTGAAATAATTTCAAGTTTCAATATAAGAAAGACTATACGCTTTCCTAAATCCCACGTAAGAATGAAAACAGCAAATCTGAATGCATTTTCACTATTTTCTGGTGAACGACAACCATGTAATGAGCTGAAACGTTTACACATGTTACGGCTGTTTAATGTATCTGCGAAGAAAGGACGTATAGGGCCTATGCATATACTAGTAGAGAAGCAGTTTTGCCAAATTTATCAATGATGTAGCCTATAATGACATAAAACACAATAAAGGGGGCCACTTTCCTACCGTCACGTTAGCAGTTTTTCTTATGGTTGTAATTTTGTTTTAATATTTGAAACCACCCAAAAAGAATTTCAACATTTAAATAGACATTGCATGCTTATCCTAAAGATAATTTGAGTTGATTATTACTATTATTTTTTTTAATTAGCCTAAAATTTCCATCAACAAATGGACGGAAAAGTGAGGTAACTTTTTCCGTTCAATTTTTATGGAAATTTTAGGGTAAAAAAACAAATAAAAAAATTTAAAAATAAAATAAATCAACTCAAATTAGTTCTAGTATAAGCCTGCATGTCCATTCACATGTTGAAACACTTTTTGGTCGGTTTCAGGTACTTAACAACCATAAATAACAACCATTGGAAAAACCGCTAACGTGACGGATGCAAAGTGGCCCCCTTTGTTGTGTTTTATGTCATATACCTGGTGCATCTTTCATTTATTATTCAAAACAATGCAGAAACAGTATGCACCTTCAGCTTCGCTGGTGGGGCATACAAATTAAAGGGACACTATCGTTCATAACCATCGGTGTCCTAGTTTAAGATGAACACAGTGACTGAAAATTACCGTGCTCATGTATGCAGCAGCAACGGTAATATGATCTTATTGGGTGGAGTATTATTTTCAGTCACTGAATTAGGCCTAAACTAAAAACAAGCAATCCGATTCCATGCCCTGTTGATCGTGACGATATTGTCCCTTTAAGCTGAAAAGTACCGAACGAGAAACCGAGTAATACTATAGGCATATAATTATTAGCATATGTAGCCTTGAACCAAGCGCACGTGTCGCCCTACATTTGGATCACAAAACCCGGCAATCTGGTAGACTGATCACGGGCGCACGTGTTTTTTCGATACCTATCTCGGACAAAAAGGACAGCAGTCAGAGTGCATTTCGGCCACAGTCGTGCCCAGTGTGAGACTGCCGCGCTGCCGGGTCACCAAAAAAAATCATAATAATTTATGTCTGTAGCCCTGTTCTGTCCAAGCAATCCTTTGTGCTTTAGTTCATCTTAAATTCAACAATATTCAACAACATTTTCTTTGTACGTGAGGGTGCAATAATTTCAAGGATTGTGTCTCTTAGATTTCATATCAAATCTGCTAACTACATTAAAATAAAAAATGAAAAATGTGAAATAAATACCCGAAAACGTTTTTGGCTTGCTAGACGTACTATGCATCCCAATTTTTCTATGGCATACTTTAGTGATACAAATAATATAGGTCTAATTCCCTCTAGTTTAATTCCGTGGAATAGAACCAAAAACCAGAAGAACTGTTGATGTTAAAAATCATTTCACATATAATTTATTTCTTCAAAAACGTGAACACCGTAATTTCATTGCTTGTTATATCATGGAGGAAGGAAGTGGTGTTATGATATTTATTGAAAATCAGAGGGTTGAAAAGAACGGATACCGTTACCAAATACCAATGTTACAATTTCTCTTAAAAGCCACACAGAACCGAACAGCAGAATGAGTTACAAGCATGTAATTTGCGTAAATAACCTTGAACCATGGAGGGCTCCATGCTTGAACTATAACAATGGCTCGCCATTCACTTGTGAATCTGGTAGATTGATCACTGCGACACAGTAGCTCAGACAATAGCCAATGCAGTTTGCTCAGCCCGCTAGTCGAACCTAGTATCGTATACCGCTTTGCTGGGTCAATAAAAATTATTGATTGTTTTATTCTGTCTGTTTGCTCTGTTTTGCTTTAGGTTCAACTTGAGTACCACGTAAATCATTTCAAGCTAATCATGCAAACATTAGTAAGGTACAATGCTATTCACAAATTAGAACCAGGGTACTGTCCACTACTATTTCGAGAAAATATAGTGCGCCATCTTGTGAAATAGTTACGTCAATTTACAATGCAATCTAGTATCTTTTTTCTTCATCACTTGAACAAACTTTTTTGGTATGACATACAGTCATGGCTACGTGTCACTGTTTCTTATTTTATTTGAATTATTAAGTACAGATTAAAATGGTACTGTTTGGATAACAACCATTATCTTGTGACGACCGTTACTTCGTCCTTGCTCTATGCTTTGCGGTATTGCCCAACGCCAACCTTGCCGTTACAAAATACCGACATGACTCCAGTACTTGCACTTATTCAACTCTTTATGTGCAAGGTGTACATAATGAGTCATGCTTGTTGACGTTGATAACACAACCATTAGTGGTTTGGAGCTTTCCCTGTTTGTACTGCCGTCTGGGTCATCTGTCAAATGACCATTGTTGTTCTGATTGGAGTGGCTTATCAAAGAAGCACGCACCTATTTATTTCATGTAACGGTCACGGAATTGATCAAAGGTCTTAATCAATACTGATGTGGACTGCTCGATATTGAACAATCAAATTTTAATAGGAGTGTTATTGAATAATTTAAGATTCAGTTATTCATAAATATATCTTATATTATTATAGTTCCGTGTAATGCTAACATTGAAGCAGTATGAAATATATTTCAAGTAGAATGAACTTAAAAACAATGTCTTAAAATATATTTGAAGTCGTCTGTGCATTGAAAACCCCCTCAAATTAATCGACTAGTCCACTGATCAAAATTTCTTTCACAGTTTTGTGTTCCGCATCACAAACACGGCAGGTGTTCAAAGCGTCCCTCTATGAAACGTGACGTATTCAACGCCAAATACTACCACAGTAATTTGTCGAGCTGGTGTTTTAAATCGTTAGGATTGCTATAATTGCTGTCTATTGACAATCGGAAAATATTCAGAGAAGCGTGTGGATCCAAACTAAGGAATTTATATTTAGTTGGCACAACTTCATAGCAAGAGCCTCAAGATTATACGGTGAGCTTAAATTATGTTTGTTGTCATTTAACACATTTATTTTCATGGAGCATTAATAATTAGTTTGTGTGTTGTAGACTCTTTAAATTATTATTTTTATTGAGTAGGATTTGTTGAACTGTTTGCAGATACGTCTCTGAATGTATACATTTCTATACTATCTCAAGTTTAGATTTATATTTTGATGTTTCTTTCTTTCATTGTTCCCGGTCAAAATAATTTAAATTCAAATTATTATTTTACCGGATTGTATTTTATCGTAAGAGTGGACTTTTATTTATACAAAAATAACATAATAAAACATTTTTAAATACAAATAGATTATAATTTGCTCCAAATCGCCGCTTCATCTGTAGCTGCTGATAGGCATGGATCCTCTTCTTGTCGAAGCTTATTCTATTCTGCATCGGAGGGTGATTTTATCAGTGAAATATGTATCCGATAAATGGCTGTGGTTCGTTTTAATACACGTACACAGATGTATAACTATTATAAAAGCACTCGAGTGTGTCAATATTCAGTGTTCGGTGTTAGTCGATAGTATTTGTGAAATACCACAACAGATTAAACAATGGACACTCAATAATTACTACAACCGGCATTCCACTAGAATTACGTCATCCCCCAGGCATTATGAAATATACTGTGGTTGATTGAGCCGCTTTACGATGCAGCTAATAATATCTTGACATTGTTCACAACGACTCTGTCAAATTTAAATGATGGTGGGTTTTCGAATAAATAATTTGTTCACCCCTTCCCCAGTCCCCACCCCACATCATGGCCACGGTCGAGACTCAGTGTCAGATGAGTCTTGACACCTAAATTTTGCCAATTCACAGCACTCCGCAAGTTCACTCCATGTTTCTACCACAAACCCCCACCGACCCCCCCAAATTTGTTTTTTTTTAAATAAAATATGATACAAAATAAAGAAAAATGTCATCTAGTGAGGGTCTTAACCCATTGCATTATTTCTGTATTAATTTTTATTTGTGTGAGTCATGAAGAAAAATGTTCCACGTGTATTTAGTTAACTGTCATCTTCATGAACGAAACTGAACCATTGAAACATACAGGAAAACAATAATTAGAACTATTTAGTTTCTGTCGATGAACTTTTTAGTCATAAATTTAATCATTTTGTTCAAAATATTTTATTTCAAAAGATCTGCACGCTCATGATATTTTACAAATAAGTGTAGCTACCTTTTTACCGTTACAATTGAACTGTTTGTCAGTTCGTGCCTGGAATTATATGAATCATAAGTTATTTTTGTAAAGCAAGTCTGACTCATTTTTCTAGTCTTTCAAACACATCGGTTGACGGGTGGTTTGATGACTAACGAGTAATCATTTAAATACCTGGTTACCTGGAATTGGAGAAATGCAACCTCTAATCAACATATTATAAACACCATGTATATACGTGTATTAACCAAACGAACAGATTTAATTAATGAATAAACGAGTGTCCGTGCATTTTTTACAACTTTTAATTGCATCTAAACAAACTTATTTGTTATTCTTTTATTGGATCTTATAATAATTTTTTTTAAATAATATTTTGTCATAAAGGATTGTTTTAATGTACATTCTAAGCTTTCAGTGATATAGCTTGTCGTTTTGAATCAGTTTGATTAGTATTGATTAATCTGATAATAAACAATAGTAATGAAAAGCAATGTACATTTGCGATAGTAACAGATAGGCCCTGCTACCTGTCAAAATATCCCCGAATTTATTCAAATCATTAGCAAATCACGTGACTCGCCCCAACTTCACACGAACGCGGATGAACACTTACAAAAAATAGTTTCAAATACATTTGTATTGGCAGCATTAACACATATGAAATTATACCAGATTATAACAAAACATTCTAAAATTAAATTCTCTGAACCTTTAAAACGTTAATATTCCTTGAAATGCGAACGATTTTAAAGTTGTGTTAAGCGCGGATGTATATGAGTCCGGTAGAGCGGTCCAAATATGAAATCCAACGACTGTCCGCTGTTTGTCTGCATCGCATATAGGTGCATGCAACAAATGTATTCAATGCATGCATTACGTGCAGTCTTGCCGCCGCGCCTACGATAGACTGGCATCAAGGGTGTGTACAAATGTGCCTTCATTAACATCATTATTTGCTCTCTTTTGAAAACCACACCTCATCTCAGAACCAAGTGGTCGAAATAAGTAAGTATCCGTCATTTGAGACATTTATTTTGGTGAATTGGTGAGATTTTTTCGAGGTTGTATTCGCCTGTTTTTTTTTAGTTGACATGTACGTGGACCCAACGTTGACCATGCGTTGACGATGTCTGTGTGATTTGCATGTGTCAATTTGAAAAAGTGGTTTGCAATCATTTGTGTGTGGAGAGCCCAACCCACAAACTAGCCACATGTCACACTTTCCTGCTGCCGTACCGTCTGCTTGAAAACTACCGTATGTTGAAACGAACAGGCAGTGGATTCGGCCACATTTCTAAACGTTTTCGCCACACCTATCGTGAACAATATTCACGCCACTTCGAATGACATTTCTTCATTTTCAGGTGATTTTGGAGAACGTTGTTTTGGATCGTGTTTGCAGGAAATTAAATTTATTAGGCACGTACGTAGGCCTAACTTTAGGTTGCTTAAAATAATTTTCTTTGAGTCTTGACCGAGTTGAAAAAGTGACAGGCATGACTGTGGGAAAATGGTATTGACCAGTTGTGATATGGACCTAGAAGTATTATTTTCTTTGGATGAATATGTGTAGACACTGCTATAGGGCTGTTAAATGTTTTGAAGTCGCTATCGAGTTTTGTTACACCAGTGAAAACTTGGAAATAATGTAGAATAAAACGGCAACTTTTCTATCAAAATAGGACAAATTTCACAGATTTTCATTTAAAAGATGATAGAGCCAGAGGATTAACATAACTCTAACCACCTCAAATCCTTCAAAATCCTCCAAGGGGCACTTTTTTGGAAAAATTCAGCACTGTTGGAAACTGGTACTTTCACCTCTTCAAATGGGGCAAAATTACTACCTGGCAAGAAGTAGCCTACAGGCCATAAATGCTGAATATGATATGAAAGATCAACAAAAATGCATGGTGCATTTTGAAGATAAGGGCATGTTTCCAAAAGTGCAGTGATGGATTTTGGAGAATTCAGGAACGTTCCTAGCCAGAATACCTAAGGGGTTAGGGTTAAAGAAAGTGTAGTCAAGTGAGGATTGGAAATATTATTTTGGGAGATTTTGAGCAATGAATGTATGCACATCCAATGAGCTGTTGGCCATTTTGTCGTCTGCTAAAACACATGCAATAGACATTGTGCACAAGTGGCGGTTGGGTTCGACATTCTTTCCGAAAACTTTCCATTGGTTATCGTTACACCTACTTTCTAGCTAGTATTATTGGATTGGCGTTGGCCAAATTCTAGGTCCAATACACTGGACATTCCTCCGTATCCTTGGCCCTAGCCCCACATGTACAAAAAAAGGGTGTTTTTTTTTCTTCAACTTTTGATCTGCTAATTATTACAATCTAAAATTTTGTGATTAGGTTAGCTAGCCCAAACTTTGTCATGAAGTTTGCTAATTGTGAGAAATACTAATTTTGGTGAAATATTAATTTTATTTTATTTTTTTTAATTTAAAAAATGTTTCGAACATTTCATGAAAGTGATCTATCTCAGAATAATAGATTTGGAAAGAATGTATCCAACCGCCACTTTTTTAAGGGATTTTGGAATTTTTTTGCAACCACTAACCAGTTAAAAAATGATTCTATTGATTTTACTATAACGTGGTAGTATAGTATCACAGTATAAAGTGGTAGTATAAAGTCCACAGCATTTATTAATTGCTTTTCTACATGTGCAAGAGTATCTAACTCTAACCTCCTCAAATCCTCTAAAATCCTCTAAAATCCTCTTTGCTAAAGTGAGGGATTTTGAAGGATTGAGGTTACACTACATGCTACATGCTCTTTGCTAAAGTGAAGGATTTTGGAGGATTGAGGTTATTAGGCATACTTGCCTTTCCATGGTATATGTACATCCATGTTTGTTGTGATTGCAAGGTCAGTGGACACTGTTTATTGCTCCATGCATGCAGGGAGGGTCCCTGGCCATGTACATGTATCACAGATTAGAAACACATGTGTGCATACATGTCATGTGCTTGCTTTACTACTGAAGGATTTTGGAGGATTCAGGTTATGTGTAAGCAAATGTGACCCGCTCTATCGTAATGAGGAATGTCCCCCATATATGAAAAATGGAGATATGCATACCATCTAACGAACATTTAATGGGCTTTCCAATGAAGCCAAACATAAATGTGTCCCTTTTTCCGTTCCGAAGTTATTAAACAAAGAAGTTGAGATACTGCTGCGATTGTTACAGAAACGTTTTACGAGAAAAACGGGTTTTAAAAAAAGTACGCGCTGCGAACAAAAAAAAAGTTTGAACTTCGCGCGCTGTGTGTACTACGTGTGGGGGCGTGCTGTACATAGTATCTGAACTTGAACGAAATAACTTACCGTGGCAACGGTAATCTTCCGGAAAGGCTAGAATTACACAATTTATCAGGCGTATGGACCATGTCTTTAAGAATACTCTTTGAAAGTTTAACGTCAATGCTCAAATTACTTTAGAAGTTCTGGGTCTCTGAATGTTTGATAAACAAACAGTGTCAAAGAACGATCATGCGCCTACTCGTGTACGTGAATAACGTGAACTATACTACTATACAATGCATGACCTCGTCGCTCCTGGTGCCCAGTGATGTGCTGTGTACATGTACGACTGTACATCTGCTGCATTATTCAGTATTCAGACAGTGATGTCATTGATAAAATTACAGAGGTCACATCATGACCTTTCTAACAGTACCAAACATGCATGCTAAATGATAATGGCGCGGCTCGAAACGGCGCTTACAAAAGGAGTTCAAACTCGTCTTTTTGAAGCTAACAAGGACGATGTGCAACAAAAATGGACAGACACGCTTGAGAAAAGGTCTTTATTTTCTACTTTATTGATATTGTTCTCAAAGTAAAATAACACACACAAACTTTGATATTTAAGGTACCTAAATACACAAAAACCTCAATCGATTTCAATGCGATTTTTTTTTATTTTATTTTCTTTATTTTTTTATTATTTTTTTTTTACGTTATGTGAACTTCAGAGCTTGTTTACGCGAAATGGTCCCTTGGGGGACATTCCTCATTACGATAGAGCGGGTCACAAATGGGCCGAGGGAGTTGGGGTTAAAAGTTGTCGAGCGATACCGTTAAAAAAGAGTGTCCAATGCAAAAATACTGTCTATTTTTGTATGCATTCAATAAAATGCCACTAGAATTTGTAATTGTCATTTGTAGTGATGGCTAAGTGGTGATTTAGTTACTGTAATTGTCGCCTGTGTTAGAACCAACCAAAAAGGTTAGAAAGAATGTAGAATACAACCGCCACTTTTCTATCCAAATATGACAAATATCACAGATTTTTGTTTAAAAGATGATAGAGGATACACTTAAGGAAAGTGTAGTCAAGTGAGGATTGGAAACGATATATTTTTAAAAGATTTTGAGCAATGAATGTATGCACATCCAGTGAGATGTTGGCCGTTTTGTTTTTCTGAACCCCTGTGGCGGGTTTCTTTTTCCCACACACACGTTAATGGAAGCTTCCACAGCAGGTCACTTCCGAGCATGTCACCGTACACGCGTGGCTCAATCGAGCATGCATACAAATATTCCGGAGTTTCCTATGGCGTGTTTAGACGCTCTCTGATCCGTGGTGCAAAAATAAATTGAGTGTATACACGGCTTCCGATGCGAACTGGTTAAAGCATATGCTTATACAGACATTGTACACAAGTGGCAGTTGGGTTCGTCATGCTTTCCAAAAGATGTTTTGAGTCAGTCCCCCTGCTGAGTATTTAAGCCTTTTTCAACTTTTTCTTTTTTGCCTACAGGATTAGATCTTGCTATATTGGATCATACGTTGGGTCTCTACACAGTATTGACTTGCAACCATGGCAAGTAAGCTGAAGGGAATCTTCCATCGTAAGCACGCTGCACCCAATGCAGAAAGACAGAAGCTTCAGAAGGAGCTCTTTGCTTTCAACAAGGTATGGACATTTAGAAAAATTGGTTATCTAGTGGTAAAGGGTACAACATTTGTAATTACCACAGTGATTTCCAAGTGTCTGTGAAAAAACTTATCAGGCGACTTGGGCAGAATTCGAACCATGACCTCCTGCTTACTAGTTTGAATCCCACCGGAGTCTCCTTTGAAGTTTTTTCACAGACACTCGGAAAGCAGAGTATGCAGTGCTATACACACGTTGGTGTAGAGCAAAATTAAATTGTTTATCACCCAACGCAAGAATTTCACCAACCTATAATTACCAGTGTCAAATTAAAAATGATTATCAACAAACTTGAAGGTTTCTAGTGTGTTTTGACAAGTATATTTTGGTAGTGTAATTGTCTCCATATTAAATGTGCATGATTATTTTTGAATATCAGGATTTCTGTGTCTCTCAACCTATGCTTCTGATTCATGTACCAGTGCTTTTTAAAACAAACAGTCTGCCTTACAGTACAAAGTTCTTACAATCTCTAAACAAATCAGTCTCGATGGGTTCCAAGCGTGTTCGTTTTCCCAGTCACTTTTGACCCTTGGGTCCATGTAATAGCCAAATATCAATAAACTCGCACCAAGAGAGAATTTTGAGATATTATACCAAGTTCTTATTGTGTGATAGCGACACATGAACACCTGGCAAATGACATTAATACCAATTTTTCATATTTCTCAGACATAATAAATAACATTGAGTGGGGGTAGTTTGTAAATTCCCGTTATGTGTTTATGCAGAAATGACATGTATGATTTTTGAATCCCAGTATTTCTGAGAAATTTTGATATTTCCTAATAAGTTCCTTCAGAAATTAAGAAGAAAATTTTGAATACCTGATGATTGTTTTAAGCATATTGAAAAATGGAAAAAATACTGTTAGATTAGAGACTTTGGCATGATGCACTTTTTTTTACACTGCTGTTGACAGACTCTGCCATTTTCACTTTATGTTCAGTCAAAAGGTTTAGACATGACTTAAAGCATATAGTTTAACTAAGAGGGGCAGGGGTCATATAATTTTGCAATAAAGAATAAAATTCATTCAAATGTTGCAATAGATAAGCAAGCTGATAAATGTAGCATTATAAGCATTGTCCTGATAATTCTGAATCATTTTTCTGTTGACCCAGTCACTTCTGGAGTTTCCCTTCTGGAGATTCATTTCCAATGCTCTTGTTCATGACACATAAAGCAGTGAGTCAGACAACTGTATGTACAAACATTGAGATCTGATTGGGCATGATGCCAAGCTATTCCCTGGCTCATGCAGTAGTGATACAGTAATGCTGATGTGAACGACATGTTATTGTCATTTCAGCTATTGGTCAGCCAGTTTAAAAAAAAAAATTTTAAAGTCGGGCTGTGCTTGATAACTTTATTTCAAAATTCATCATAATCCTATGAATATGGTTTGCGGTAAACAACTCTTAAGAGATTGTATGGGGCTAATGCAAACCTTACTCCTACTGTACGTTCACTATACTAAGCTTCAAATCCTACTTAAAGATAATTCTGTCAATGTAACTTCCTTGCTGGTAATAGTGAGTGGTAATCAACTGCCAGGCAGAAATGATCAAGTTGCAAATCACTGGGGGAAAAACATACTTAGGAGTTTGAAGTTAAAATGTTTTCAGAACTTGCTTAACCAGTTCGCGTCGGGAATAAAAAAGTATTTCTGGGCCCCTGTGCGGGTTTCTTTTTCCCACACACACATTAATGGAAGTTTCCACAGAGCGTGGCCACGTATGTCACCGAGCATGTCACCGTACACGCGTGGCTCAACCGAGCATGCATACAAATATTCCGGAGTTTCCTATGGCGTGTATAGACGCTCTCCGATCCGCGGTGCAAAAAAAAATGCGTGTGTACACGGCCTCCGACGCGAACTGGTTAAGGACAGTGTACACTATTGGTAAATTGTCGGCAAATGCATCCATGCTGTATGACCAAGAGATGTACAGAAACCAACTTAATACAAGTTTCAGCATATTCTGTTGTCTTAAAAGGAGAAAACATCAACCCTAACCCCCTAGGTATTCTGGCTAGGAACCTTCCTGAATCCTCCAAAATCCATCAGTGCACTTTTGGAAATATGTCCTTATCTTCAAAATGCACCATGCATTTTTGTTCTTTCATCTTCAGCACTTATGGCCTGTACTTCTTGCCAGGTAGTAATTTTGCCCCATTTGAAGAGGTGAAAGTACCAGTTTCTAACAGTGCTGAATTTTCCCCAAAAAGTGCCCGCTGGAGGATTTTGCAGGATTTTGGGTGGTTAGGGTTAAAAATGCATTTAGATGATTTGTATTTAATGTGGGAATAGATAAACAGAAGATTCAAACTGTAATTCATATTTTCTCAGAAATGGCAACATTTCAAATGGAACAACTTTTCCGGATGTTACCATTCCATTTTAAAACCAAGTGAGCTTTTTAGATACTGACTCTACTCATGTAATTACCAGTGGTGAACATCCTTTAATGAATCTGTTTACTCTGTAGCCAATAACTAATGAATGAAAGGGTACTAAGACATCAACTGATGTACAGTAAAAATGTTAGTAAGACTGACTGAAAAAGTAATTGTTTGCGGTGACACTATGTAGAAATTCTCTTTTGAGTAGTAAATAGTTCTGAAAAGATCCAGTTGGTTACAACTCGACGTTTCGATCAGTATGCTCTGATTGTCTTCAGGAGAAAATGTGTTACATAATTTCTGTCTTCATTGGGACAAGCTATTTCTGTTTGAACGTTTTGCATCTGTTGTAAAATAAAATAAATTTATCAATTTACTTCAGGCATTTTAACAGATTAGTATGTCAGTGCTGATCTACACAATCAAAGTTCTTAATTGGGGAAATATGACAGCCAGGCAAGCATGACAAAAATTAGTCAATTCCCAAGAAACTCTTCTTATGTGGAACCTGGTGACACATTCCTGGGTAGATTGATAGGGGACATCTACAGGCAATCTGTAACTTACATGCTCTGCATTCCGGGAGTTTTTTATGTATTACTCGCACCTGGTTAATTTCTCCCTTCGTCCTATTTAAATTAATAAACCCTCAACGTTTTCTTATTTTTAGACTGTGGAACATGGATTCCCTCAAAAGCCAAATGCTCTGGCCTATGATCCCAAGCTGAAGCTTCTAGCCCTAGGCACCGAGAATGGAGTAATCAAGATGTATCCTTTTGATGAATTTTAGTTTTTTCCTTCGTTTTTTTTTACCCTGGGGTCTGTGCGGAATGGCGCCAGCCGTTCTCATCAACCATCCAAGAAGTAAGTTGGCATGACTTGAAGTAACATTCATTTACAAGATTGCTCTGGGTTTGCCTATATTTGGTTAGATATTAGACGATGTAAATTCCAACATTTTTTTATATTTGTAATATTCCCCTTGCATTGCTGCACTGCTATTGTTTGATTCATGAGTATTTTTAAATCTTCTTTTTAAAATAGAGGTTTCCAATAATTTGTTATTGTATTATCACAGATTTGTGCATATCCAAACTATTACAAGTCCACTTTTTAGGTTTACATTTGTTGCCTTCAAAGGGAATGAATGAAGCACACAATTGTCAAAACAAGTTTTAAAATAATTTCACATTTTTGTCAAATCAAAAAAGCCATGAAAATTAAGTGATTTGTGAAACTGCAAAAAGGTCAGTGAACATTTCTTGCAATTCCAGTTGGTTCTTTCAACACCACAGGGTCATTTATAAATAAATTCATACATCACAAAAACGGACTTTGCACTTGCATTCCATATCTTTGAAACTTGGTAAATAAACCATTTTCCCGCCAGAGTACCATATTCCACTCCATATTTTAAGGGTTGGAAAGAATATCCTTGTTTGCCCAGCCAAAAAAAAAGAGCAAAAAAACTTCAAAGGAAAAAGACAAACACAAGTTCTTTTGTTGGACTTACAATGTTGATTGTTGTCTAGGGTCCAAGGTTGCTGCGTGCGTCCCCGGCTGCTTTTTGTTCATTGGTACTCCACCATGGCTAACCAATGCTTTTGTGCGAGTTGGTTCACAGCTTAAGGCACATTGTGTAATAATAATGCATTGGGTTTAGTCAGTCATGAGATATGACTTAAGAGCAGTAGCTGTATTCGCTTCAGTATGCTTGCATGGTTTCTTAGAAATTCTCATTATACGTGTGGTTGAGAATTGCGCAAGTGTTATATATTGCCGTCTGTATTTTAACATCTGGTGCGCTAACGATTCACACGTGTACATTGTCTTTTCGTATGCCCAGTTTCTTTGGATTTGCGATTATTTCAGTTGTAACCAGGTATAACTTAGTGATGTTCTCATGCATGTATAAGGCTAAAAATCTAAAAGCACATCAGTTCAAGTGTGGATAACCCATCTAATGAAATGTTATTCTGCAATCTGATTTCAGATAATTATAATTCCAACAACTTACTTGTTTCTAGCCCAACAGGCAACCACCGTTTGTAAACAAAATTGTTATCCTTTGAATTATCCATGATGTTGGTGTCAAACTTTTGAACTAAAAAAGAAAAACAAAAGAAAAATGAGATCGCAGCCATAAGGAAATTACTGAATTGTCACGGTACAGATGGAGACATTTTTAAGATGAAATCATTAATGTTGCATGGCAGTCATCTTTGATCATCCATGCATTAAGCATGCCCTCTGTTGACATCAATTGTCTCTATTTGACTTGGGATTTTAGTTAGTTGGAACTAAATTTCTAGTAGGGCAACTGAAAGTTAATTTTGGACAACAAGATTGACAAACTGTTTGCCCGTAGGGCTAGTACATTTTCTAAAAAATTGCGAGGCCTGATCAAATAAAGGAATAGTTTTCTGTCATTTGCGATTCTTGGCTCTTGACAACATAAACCTGTTGTAATATCTTAGAAGCTACTTCTAATGAGTAACCAGATGGATTTCATAACCACATTAGTCTGCCGGAAGTTATCAATTTAGGTATTGCAAGCATGGATGATAAAGATTACTAGATCTCCCACCAAAAAACCTAGTGGAAAATGACAGATTCTAAAAGACAGCGTTTTGGAAAATACGCATTTAAGGTTTTACAGTATCCTGATGTCATGTGTATGTACAGGCCTGGAATTTAGTTCTTGAAGGAGCATGGCAAGGTTTCCTTTGTGAATGACAATTCTTTAAGAAAAATCATATCTGTGGGAATATTACAGGGGGGGGGGGGCTGGCTTCAGTGGCAGTGTCCTTCATGGGGTCTGTTGTGTACCATGGTTGTACTGTAGTTTTGAAAAATGTTATGGACTGTGGTTAAGTAGTTAAATTAAAGCAGTCCCAGTGGGAACAAAGAACCAGTACTTCCTCTGTCATCATGACATTTCCATCTGCCAATATTTTCTGTGTAGGTGCATGTTCATTGTTATTCAGCTTGTGGGGCACATGTTTCAGTGTTGCTCTTGTGAATAGTCAGGGAAAAAGTATAAGAAAACCCAGGTACTGTGGGTCTAATGGGAAGGTAAGATGTATTCATGACTGATCACAACTCTGGTGGGGAATTGACTGTTTGGATGATGACGGACCCTTGAAAGGTCTGGTGAATTGTGTCCAGAAATGTTGTTGTAGTTCTTCCTAATGGTACTTCATAATTTATGAATGTCCTTGGATGGTCTTCTCCATAAAGACATTGTGTATTTCAACATTGATCATCCACCTGTTCCTGCATTTTTCTACTTGGATTATGTTATTCTCATGACTTTATTGAGTACTTTTCATATTGTGCTGCCATTTTTTTTCAATGAGCACTATATATCTCCACTCACTGAATCTAATATAATGGTAAATTAAAAATACAGGTTTTAGACTGAAAATAATACTTGAGTATCCGTGTGCTAATAACCTGATCAGATTAATTACATATTTCCAACTGGTATAAGGTGCGACTTACTGTAGCATGTCTAGTCCGGGCCTGGTTCTCTACAGTGTCCATCACCATTATCCCCGAGGCTAGGAAGCCTTCTATAAACTACTGTTGATTTTTATTCTGTCAGGTGTCTGCATAAAATCTGAAGAGCCCCTGCATGTTTCAGTAGGTGACTCATGCGAGACATGCTTACCAGTGTGATGTTATATACAATTCCCACTTTGTGAATCAGTCAATCAAGTTTGAGATGCAATGCTTGTACAGTGTCAGATGAAGGGAAATAAGTGAAAGACCTTCATTATACAGGGGGGTTATGATCAATAAATTTCTTGACAATATAATCGGTGGTATAGAGTGGATCAGGAGCATGGCTGTGGATGATGGATGTCTGTATATTGTAAATTTCACCTAGACTTGTTATTCTACTTCTCAATGTTTAGCTGAACACTTATTGGTTTTTGAAGCGATGGGAACATCTACCATAATTTATAGGCTTGTTCAAAACCTCTTATGAGCAGAAATAGGCTATTTGGTTTTGTAAGAATGGTTTAATGCTAACAAAATAATTATTTCTGAATATGTTTAAAGTGATTGCCTGCAATGTACCAACAGGAGTTGGCCTCTAATGTGATTTGCGTTTCCAGGGTAATTCCATTATATTCCTTTCTATAATCTTCCCTCCAGCCTTATCTTTAACAGTCAATGCTTTCACAGAATTGTTGTTTAGATTGCACTTGGGTTGGACCCAGACATGAATTAATTCACGATCGGCTGAGAAAAACTAGTCTTAACCCCAGATCCCATGTGCCTTCCATGAATTGTGTACATGACAGTACGT
Source organism: Zoroaster sp. YZ-2022 (assembly GCA_029582265.1). Lineage (NCBI taxonomy): Eukaryota > Metazoa > Echinodermata > Asteroidea > Forcipulatida > Zoroasteridae > Zoroaster > Zoroaster sp. YZ-2022. The sequence goes on along the minus strand of CM055819.1, from coordinate 32,932,105 downwards.
AGGTAGAATGTTCTTTTGTGGTCCCATGGCTAGACATGTTGTGAAATGTAATGTAAACATGCATGAATGTTCAATGAGTGTGTTGCTAGCTTGTTGGATTGGTTGTTTTGAGCTGTTTTTAAAATTAATGATGAAAGGTTGACCTGACCTGACACAAGGTCACAAGGACTCTAGTGGAATCATTCCCAAGGATACTTTCAAGGATATTTATTGATGAGCACATTAGGGACCAATGTCATGCAGCTTATTCATGTCAGACCTGTGATATCTCATGATTTTTCCTGATTTCCTGATTTTTTTTTTACAATCTCCCTTTGCCTCATAATTTTCTTAAAAGAGAAGTAGCCACCAAGGAAATAAAGTAGTAGCCTGTATTGTGTCCAAACCTCTAGTTTTTTGTTCGTATGGATGTGGAGTCTGTAAATCCTCCGCAATAAACCCTTTCACGGTAATATGCGCCATGTTTTTGACGGGGCAAAATTGTTTATTTCGAACATTCGTTGCCATCTGCGACCCAGCGCTCGAACTTCACGCACGCGTCTGGAATGTATGTGAAGTTCGAGCGCTGGGTCGCAGACGGCAACGAGTGTTCGAAATAAACAATTTTGCCCCGTCAAAAACATGGCGCATATTACCGTGAAAGGGTTTATTAAACATCCAGGAGGTTCAGGGTCGTTGTCCTCTAGATCAAAGGGAGACCCAGTCCTGCTGCACATTTTTCTGGGTTTTCTACTTTTGTCAAATCACACCCCTGTTATATAGATTATTTACTAAGTACGCATGATTTTGATAGCCACATTAGAGACCAATATCATAAAGTAACTTCTTGATGTACATGTAGATTATTTTGCCAAGTACGCATCATGACAACTGAAACTCAACCATATAATGCACTATACTTGATTAGAATCAACACTTTGTGAAACTGCTAGCTTATTTCGTTTTTGTTAACCCTCCTATGCCCAGGCTGAAATTTGGCCCAGTAAGCACCGCACCAACAGTCACTTGAGTATTTTTGGTTGCATTGCCAATTGTTCACATTTGTATTTTTGTGCTGGAGTTAGTGGCAAAGTCAAACACACTTGTGTATGTCCTAATTAAGTTATATGCAGAGTCACACAGAGCTGTGTATGTACTGCATATACACTTGAGTGGTTTTGACCTATCAGAGCCACATGTCCTTGCATTTATTTGAGTGCACTGCACAAAGTCAATGGGTTGGGAGCAGGGTTGTCACCAGACCAAATTGAGTGCCGGCTAATTTTATCGATTGCGAGCGTAGTGAGCGGAGCGAACGGAGCTCAGCTCCTCACGGCCCGAGGTCAGGGACAAGGGCAACGCCCCGGTGGGGTCGAGGGGCGAAGCCCCCGAAGCTCCTGGGTTTTAGCTTTTAAGAATGGATTTGGAGGGCTCACCTTTCACATAATTTATTGTATAATAGTATGATATTTTCATAGTATTATTTTGGCAAAATAAACAGTACATGCCCTCATTTTCAACATATTTGTGCCAGGTGTCCACTTTTCGCTATTAAGCTTAGATGCCAGCTTCTGTTTTTTGATGAGGTGTAACACTTGAGCAACCGGGGCCGTCAGGCATAGCAGCTCCAAGTTTTTGGCCTAAATCCACAGTGGCCGAAGACTCGGTAGCGTGATCAGTTCCCGGGTCAGTTGTACCATGGAGGAAGGTTCCTTTCTCCATGGTTGTACTCGAACACGAAGATGTGGTCGCAGAAGAATGTCTCGAATTTGCCGGCTTCTCGCTTGATCCGGCTGCCGCGTCTATCACTGCCGCCTTTGCTTAGTGGCGAGAGAAAAAGCTGGTGATACTTTTCTGCGAGCGCGACATAATTATTTTGATCAAAACACTTCCAAAAAACGTTCACAAAACTTTTCATGAATGGGCGGAGGGACGCACGTGAATAATTTTCCCTTTGCTGAGCACACATCGCGGAAAGCTAGACGTTCTGAGTCACGCTTATCCCACCTGAAATTTACGTACATCGACATTACGAAGCACGTCGCATCATTTGCACGCGGTAGAGACGAGTGGCATTAGCTCATCGTGCAGGCACAAACAACCAATCATAATGGAGATTCCCAGGTCTTTTCCCTGACGTCATAAATAAATGCTAATTAGTGTATTTGTTTGTACCGCTACAATCTGAGATTAATTTTATAATATCGTACGATGTTTTAATTGATCTATATAGACTAAAGTCCTCAAAATAGTGGCAAATAACTCAAAGAAATGAAGAATACATGAACCTTTTTTTTTAAAACTTTTATTACTGTGAAATATTCACAATTTTTGTGCCGGTCGGTAAGACATCAATTTGCATTTGGTGCCGGTCGGCCAGCGGGAGTGCCGGTTAGACCCGACCGGCGCCGACCGGCGTAGCTACAACCCTGGTTGGGAGTGACATACAAATTGTGAGTGTCTTTGATTGTTAAACCTATAGGAGGGTTAATGACAAAATAGTGAAAATGCCAGGGGTATGATTTTTCCGGATTTTTACAAATCGCAATCTTGTGATCCTCCGGATTTTAAAGATTTAAGCAATAACTCGAGATTTCACCCCAGTGCTGTTCACAACAGCGGCCCCAATACCCCTGGCAAAGTTTACATGGATTTTTCAAAACTGCCCAATCACACCACTGAAATGCATTTTGATCTTTTGTATTTATTCTAACATGGAAATGGCTGATGATCCATTTCAAATTTTAATTGTTTTCTCAAAAATTACACAACATCCATCTTGAAACCAAATGAATATTAAAATAATAAATTGTTCCCGTTTCTTGTCGGATAATTGCCAAGTGTCATTTTCCATACCTGACGCATTCTTGAAACACTAGCCCGATGAGACGGTCACTTTAAGCCAAGAAATTGTTTGGTGATTAAAACTTGTTGACAATGACCTATGGTCTGAACCCCAGGAAATGGTTTAAATGTACAATGTACATGAAGATTGGAAATAGAAGCAAGTTGCTGATATATTTGCTGTATATATATATGTAGAAAATTGATCTCACCTTTTATATATAAATGCACAATCCTCACGAAAGTCCCCGTACCTCCACACAACACAGAACAAACGTGAAACTCAATTCTATCCATTTCAAAAGATCAAACAACATTTATTTTGTTCCATTTTCCCCCATCATAAGGCCAAATAAAAAAAATTGTTGAGTTGCCCTCCAGTGAAAATATTTGAAGGGGTCGGTCGGGATTTTTTTTTTTTTTTTTTTTTTTTCTTTTCTTTCCTCCTTGACTGTCATTTTAAGATTGAAATGCATTGGAACTGAAACCACATACCATGTTTTTCATTTGTATACCTATCAGCAAAGAATTTTGCTTCAGAATAAAAGTATCCCAAGCAGTTTTGTTGTACTTTTCGCTGTGATTGACACAGCAAATTCATCCATATTGCGTGCAATGCTCAACATGCAACATGTGAGTGGCCATTCGATTGGAAAACGTGTAGATTTGAGTCGCAATCGTTGGCACAGTGTGTGCGAAGGCAGTGCACCATGTGAGGGCCGGGGCCATTCGATTTGAAAACATGTAGATTGAGTCTTGGGTACCGGTAAATTTACCGGTAAAAAAAAAGTGGAAAATTTCACAAATCAAACGTATTATGTTTTATACAAAGAAAATTTGTAAGTTTCATTAATAAATAGGCCTATGAATGACGGGGGATAAAATAAAAAAATAAAAAAACCCGACCCGAGATTTCAGCACTTTTGGGTCGGTCGGTGGAGGGCAACTCAACTTTTTTTTTTTTTTGGCCTAATGTATGTTGATTCCTACCTCCTTTCACTGCACAAACACAAAGAAACGGAATGTTTGGCATTCTATTGGCCATGTTCTGTTTCAATTCATGGCATAGATTTGGTTTTGATCCAATTAATTCAATCCTGCAAAAAGATGCTGTCCAAATGGTATTGTTTTATTAGTCAATTTGCATTGCAATAGTGGTTACATGACATACACTGGTTTTTTTTTGTTTTTTTTGTTTGTTTATTTATTTATTTATTTTTTTATTTATTAAGTTTACAGAAAATAATTTATAATGTATGACCCTGAAACTTGGATATAGAATTGTTTGTTGCACTGTATACAATCCTCTGAGTTTCCGTCACTGTTAATTCTAAACTAGGACACAGATTCCATGCCCCGTTGAAAGTCTGCTATGATAGTGTCCCTTTAAGCGTATTCTCATATTCATAATGATAGTTTGGACATGTTTCCTATAGACTTTCTGTCCAGACAGAAATGTTCACGCCCCCATAAACTCTGAATGCTTTTCCAGAAGAAAATATTTTAAAAAAATTGTGCGGCGGATATGCTGTTGAAGTTTGTTCATGCATCCATGCACGAGTACAAAGCTCAGAGTATAATATTAGGGAGTTGAATAGGCAGTACATTTACAAGATACTGCAAGAACGCTGGTCATTGAAGGAGAAAATAAGGACAAAGGACTGTTGAGATTACAATGAGTCTGTGCACTGCCGCTTATGTTGACATTGGTATCGGGCAAGTGTCTGAAAATGACATCTGCAGACTGTAATAACCCCTACATCTGGGCCATGTACAATTGGCCCTTTGTTCAGTTTGATTCTTCTCGACCTCATTAATGTAGCAGGGAAGGGACCTGCATGTACACGTGTGTAAACACAACAGAAATGTTTCTGCCGTTGTTTGTAGTACATTCATGTCCAGATTTTCAACTGAATTTTAAATGCGTGTACCTAATAGATGAAGTTTGCTTCCTGTAACTGTTGCTGTTTGAATATGCATATTTCTTGTTCATACATGTATATATGTGTGTAATCTAGAGTACAAGTGTCATTGTGTTTTATGCCTAGTGTAGGCTGACTCTATCTACATGTATGAAGCTTGATATGCGTACGCAACATTAAACATTTGAAGTGATCATGAAATAACGGTTGTGTGGCCGTACCTGGGGGAAAAACAACCCCAGGTTTCTAAGTTGTCCAAACTCACACTAGCTGACTCACCTTGGCTAACATTCATGTGTGAAGTGCACGATCGATGGCATATTGAACATGAATTACTCACAGACCTGTGCGTCAATCTAAGGTCTGCTGAGTCATGCTGTATACTATGTTGTCTGGGTTTGGTTGCAAACCACCCCCCCCCCCCCCCACATTGGAAGTGACAATTACGTGACTGAAATTTGTGTTTGTGTATTACTTGGCATCATCTGCTGGCAGGGGTGGAGCAAGAGTGATAAAAATGGGAGGCAAACATGAAAACATTAGGTTAATTTATATGCTTGATATTTTTTTAAAGTATTTTTTTAAAGTATTTGTATTTTTACAGCTGTACAAGGGATGTCAAATTTCATGCGTGTCGCATGACAAATAAATTGAATTGAATTGAATTGAATTGAATTGGGTAATGTCTACCTTTGAACACCGATCTAACGGTGGCTGTTATTAGATAATTTTTAATGAGCATGTTTTCAAAATAGACTTCTGTGAAGTTTTTTGATAGACACTCGGAAAGCATCGAGTATGCAGTGCTATACACACTTCGGCATAGGACAAAATTAAAATCAATTGGACTTATTTGTTTGTTGTCTGGGTTGTGTATATTTGTCTCTGAAAACAATAAGTGGTTTTTATTTAATGAGTAGTATTCATAATTGAACACCGAGAACAAAGATTTGAAACTCGTTAAATCTTGCGCTCTGATGTAAACCATCCTCACCTGCTCTCCAGCAGCAGCTTTTAATAACAGCTCAGATTTGGTTGGTTTCATCTGAATGGCTACATCTTTCTCTGATCATGATACTTACTGGAGTTGTCTTTTTGTTTGGGGGGGTCTTGTACACCTGCTGTTTAGATTGGTAACAATGGGAGAGTCATCAATTATGCCACTCAGACCCTCCTGGCCTTGTGCTGGGAATAACTGGGATGTCCCCTTATGATGATACTTACTGGAGTTGTCTTTGTTTGGGGGGTCTTGTACACCTGCTGTTTAGATTGGTAACAATGGGAGAGTCATCAATTATGCCACTCAGACCCTCCTGGCCTTGTGCTGGGAATAACTGGGATGTCCCCTTTCCCCCCCCTGGGTCTGATGAGCTTTGTTACAAAACATAATCACTGGTATAGGTAATGATTATAGTATAGGCAGTGATAGGTGTCTTTGTGCTGAATGCTGTTAGATTTCACCATATGCCACGTGTACACGTTAACGCGTGTATATTTGTTGTAGAGATGGTTTGCCTGTGTTTAAATGCATTTATACCATATGGTTTTTTGGTTAGGCTGTGTGTACTGACTAAAGCTCGGGGAAGCATCTCTGTGTACATGTAATTTCCCCCATCATCTGCTAGATCTTTTATTGCCCAATGGGCCTTATCCTGGTTATTACTAGCATGACATTTTATTGCCATTCATTTTACTTCAACAATTAATGTGTACAGGTGTATATGCAGTTAGTGGCCTCTAGTTTTGGTCAGTTTTTTTTTCAAAGGCTGTGATAGTAATAACACAATAAAGAAAAATTATCGTCACATCAACATGTATACGTGTATTTTGTAGATGGGACTTGGGATTCATTAAAAAACATTTGAGTACCCTAAAAAAAAAAATTAATTTTCATATGGGTTTTAAACAATGCGTATTTTAAATAAATTTGTAAAAAATATTTTATTGTTTGATTTAAAAGGACCTGTATTTGTGCGGTGTACCAAACAAAGGCTTTTACTTGCAAATCTTGTAGAAATTAATCTTCCTGCTGTAGCTGAACTTCACTGGCAAGTAACTAGAGTGGTCAAAATCAGTCAACTGACTGTTTTGACTGTAGACCCAAATGTGCACACAGGGGCATTTTTGATTGGTTTTTACTGTCCTCTTGGCCACCCTCAACAATACAAGACAATGCTTTTGGCCTGTAAATGTACTTACTATATGTAAGGTTTGACAGTGTGACTTTTAAGTGCACTAGATATACCTTGGCAAGTATATCAACATTTTGACTGATTTTGACACTTGCAGTCACAGAAGGGTTACTGATTGCACAGTGTACACATACAAGTCATACATGTAGTATACCTTCCTTTTATTGCACACATTTACAATTCCTGTATGAAGTTAATATCATTTGGTAAAGGAAATCTAATCAAGTTTGATTACATTATCAGACAGTCACCCTATTATGACGCATTATTATTATGTACCCACAACAGTCATGACAGGCAACTGTTCTGTGATGCATAATTATTCTATGATTCTTTATTACCCTCATCAACGTATGTTTTCCCATGTGGTTCATCTATTCCCAATTCAGTTATTAAAGGGATAGTATCGTCACGATCAACAGGGCATGGAATCGGTGTGCTAGTTTTAGATTAACTCAGTGATTGAAAATAATACCCTACATGATGAGGTCATATTGCTGCTGCTGCTGCTGCTGAATAAATGAGCCAGTAATTCTCAGTCACTGTGTTCATCTTGAACTAGGACACCCATTCCATGCCCTGTTGAAAGTCTGCTGTATTCATGATATTGTCCCTGTCTGTGTTATGAGCAACCTCAGTATCATATGTGGTATTGTTAATCTACTTTGAAAGTAATCAGCCTTAAAAAGTGCATCCACCCCGCGTGACTGCCCTAGACCATGCCCGATGGAAGAATATTGCTCCTGGGATTATAGCACTTAGCATTTAGGTATAATGAAGCAGTGGTTCTTTTGCACGTGATATCTAAATATTTAATGATTTGCCCGATCATTTTTTTTTTATCAAGTTCAGCCAGCTTTAAAGTGTGGCCCAGGGTTCTTTGTGAATTCATGGAACAGTGACTGAATGATTATAATGTACGCAATCCTTTGTGTGTATTTTGAGTTTGTTACTTATTTGCATACAGTACATGAGCAAGTATGCATTATTTATGTTTGCATAGGTCATTGTACTGTAATGTCAGTGCTGAGTAAAGAACGAAAACAAATGAATACAATTTATTTTTAGGCGTGAAAGTTACCATTTATTGCAAACAAATATTAATTGTATCATTTCAGAGTTGAATATCTGTTTAACAATTCATTAATTCAGTCAAGGTCTGTAAGTAGTCCTTAAATAATTGCATTTTTGTATTGTCTGCCCATAAAGAACTATCACCTACTTCAAATGTAAAGCTTTGGTTGAACGTACTTTTTCCCTGACCTTGTAATTTCGCTTTCATTATGAATTTTGTAATTAGCAGGTATTTATTATGTTGATTGTGATGTTTGATCCAGGAGAATTAATGAGAAAGCCGTTTTTAAAAATAAATGTAAAGTGGAATGTTGGAGAAACAGGAACTCACAAAATGTAAAGATTTTGAAATGGATATCATGCCTTGTAATGCGAGTAACTTAAATGTCATCTTCAAAATCCTGATTCATGACTGGCTTTCAAATTAAACTAAAAGGTTGTTAACCCTAACCTTACCAAATCCTCTTTGCCAAAGTGAAGGATTTTGGAGGATTGAGGTTATTAGGCATACTTGCCTTTCCATGGTACATGTACATCCATGTTTGTTGTAGTGATTGCAAGGTCAGTGCTTGGGTCAGTGGACACCGTTTACTGCTCCATGCATGCAGGGAGGGGTCCCTGGCCATGTACATGTATCACAGATTAGAAACAAACACGTGTGCATACATGTCATGCGCTTGCTTTACTACTGAAGGATTTTGGAGGATTCAGGTTATGTGTAAGCAAATGGGCCTAGGGAGTTAGGGTTAATAATTACAACCCAGAGCTGTTAAGTTAGTCTTGTTCATTATAGTTTGTTATGATGGTGTTTTGTCAAAGCGGTATCCTACTAATGCACACACGTTATATATGTGTGTTAACACTGTCCCATGGTAACTACTTCCATTTTGTTCTATGCATTGATTCTCAGTAAATCAATAAGTCGTCCCATCATCTCAACAATACAGTTTAAAGCCGCTCATTGATTACACATGCAAATTGCCGACCCACTTGTCAGAGTTGTGATGTCAATGGGTTATTTGCAATTAAATAATGAAGATGCCATATTGTCTGGGTTGGGCTTAAAGACAGGGAATGGACAATACACTTATGTAACAGTGGACAGACTTCATTAGTTGGGCAGTTAATTGGAATACAGGGTAGTTGTCTTAGGGTAGTTGGAGGGCGATATTTTTTTTTTTTCTTTTTTTTTTGCCATCCATGCAAAATGCATGTACACTGTAACTTGCATTAGTGAAAATTTGTCTAAATGAATACAAATGAAAAACAAATCAGTATCTAACGTTATGGTCTATGGTTATTGCAAATTATAACCATTTTAATGATTCACATTCTACCAGTATAAATATTACAAAGATGTACGCAAATACAATGTTACATTTTTGTGTGAGTATACTATAGTAATGTAACATGATAGATATGTTCATCACACCAGGTTTTTATTTAAAAGATGCATTTTTCAGACCAGAAGAAAATAAGGTTTTCCCCTGTTGTAAAAATATCCCCACCAGAATATTAAGCTGAAGGGAATGCTAGAGGATAGGATCCAAGAGCCGTATTGCTAAAGTTGAATCAGTGGCTAAGGACATAGCTGAGCCCAAGAGGGATGCGATCTACATGTAAGGCAGTCTCAGCTACGCTCATGTGGTCAGACTTGACCAGGGGGCAACATCGATTCTTTATTTCAGAGATATGCATTTTCCTTGGTGGAAACTCCCTTGTCCACTGCATGCATGAAGGCCCAGGGGTGTACAGTAATTACACATCGTGCTGAGGTGTATATTAATAACGCATACCCGAGGCTACTGGTACGATCTTTACAGTTTTTTTCGTACTCCGTTCCAATTCTTTGATCCTACTTGAATTGACGACCCGAGAATATTCATCAGTGTAGGTGTAATATTGAGGTACCTATTTCACCGAGTGTAGCTAAAAGCAGGGGAAGTAATGGCAAATGTGATTCATTGGTTAACCACCGAAATGTTGCATAAAACATATGAAATCATAAAATAAACCACATTGAAGAACAAAATTGACTGAATTTACTGCAATGGTCCGAGTTTAGGATGTACATGTACATAGTATAGGTCATGTGAATGCCGTAGCTCTTATGTGTTTTATACAGGATGTATGCATGATTACATGTACATAAACACAAGTTATAGTTGGTCATAGTAATACTATAATAGTGTTTTGTAATTTCTAGGCCTTCAGTTTTATGTATATTCAGGGCACTGAGGTCAAAGGCTCATGAACTTTGATGGGTGTTTCCCCATAACAAGGCATACTGTTTGTCTTCCATGGCATTCCAGACTGAAGACTGGAATATCTTGCGGTGTGGTGTCTTGGGTTACAGACTTCTCACGCTGTGTCTTATGAGGAAACAAGGGTTTATTAAAGGGACTGTTGAAGCAGGTTGTTTATCTTTTGGATCCGTGTGGAGAATTTATGTAATGGATCGCAATAAGAGGCTAGTTTTCATGTGCACCTGGGGGCCACTATCGTAGAGCTGTTAAGCAGGTAAACGGTGCCCGGCAGGTTGTGTTGGTTACCAGCTATTTTTCATGCTAATTTGTACACAATTTAACTGCCAGTAACATTTGCTTAGCAAGTTGCCTTGAAATCCAGAAAATCCTTCTAGGGAAATCATTTGATCAGGTTAATAATTATTATTATTATTATTTTTATTTTTATTTTATTCAGCCATCACAACAAACAAAACAATACAACAATACAAAACAATACTTCCAGATGGGCTTGGATTTATTGGTTCTGTAAACATAAAAAAATAATCAACATGACTGAATCAGATCAACCTCAAGATCATTGAATATTTATATTTTCCCCCTTTTTTGTTGCTAATAAAGCTAAAAACTAGCTGCCATTTCCATGAATTTCATTCACACTGCATTTACAGTATTCATCATTATGTTTTTATTAACATGACATGTGTTCTTGTACAAGTTACCAAATGTTATCAATCTGCATTGATTTGCAAATACAAGGGAATATGATTGATGGGTTAAAACTTACATCCTGTCAGCAGGGTAGCAAGAATCGATTAAATACATGTACCGATCCTTCAAAAGTCACATCAATCATTAAATTACCTCCCCCACACAACATAAAAAAGGAAACATGGGTCTCGATCAACTTTGGGGAGTGCATTGCCTTCCCATAAGGCATGCATCTATGACCTTTGACATGTACGAAGACGGCTTATACCCATTTTTCCCAGAAGTGCTTCCGACATAATTCTTTGGCCTTCTTGGATGCCTCTGGAGTCGATCTATGCGTAGTTTTCTTGTAATGGGAAATGTGACGTTAATAAACTGAGCTTTCGGTGGTGACCTCTGTAGCTTCTCCCCCCCCCCCCCCCAGTCGAAGCATTCAGGATCACTTAGCATTGTTACAATGTAGCCCGGCACCCGTTAAATACATGTGCCGATCCTTCAAAAGTCACATCAACCATTAAGTTACCTCCCCCACACAACATAAAAAAGGAAACATGGGTCTCGATCAACTTTGGAGAGTGCATTGCCTACATGGTGTATGGCATGCATCTATGACCTTTGACATGTACAAAGACAGCTTCTACCCATTTTTCCCAGAAGTGCTTCCCACAAAATTCTTTGGCTTTCTTGGATGCCTCTGGAGTCGATCTGTGTAGTTTTCTTGTAATGGGAAATGTGATGTTAATAAATTGAGCTTTCAGTGGTGACCCCTGTAGCACCCCCTCTCCCATAGTCAATGCATTCAGGATCACTTAGCATTGTTACATTGTAGCCTGACACCCGTTAACCCTCCTATGGTTTGACCTTTCAAAACCTTTCAAAATCTGCTTACTGGCAAAATGGATATCAATAATGTATGAACACTTTAAAACCCTCCAGAATTTGTTGCTACTGAACTACCACACCTTTCAATACCCTTTGAAAGGTATTGAAACATTTCAACACCAGTTTGTTCAGAGAGTTGTTTCACCTTTCGAAACCTTTCGTCAGACAGTTTTCTCACATTTCAAAACCCTTCAGTACAGCAAACTTGAAAGGTTTTGAAAGGTCTGACAATTCTATGGTAAACTGCAATGTACATACATGTAGGAGGGTTAATATAAAAAAAAAATCTATTTGTTATACATGATTTGATGGCTTCAAGGCTGAAGAGAAACAACTATTGCCAATAAATGCCTCTAGATATACATTAGAATGAATTTGGGTTTTGTTAAGAATAATTAGGATTTGTGCTATCTAGAGCATAGATATATGACTAAGAGGCCCACACATTTATTGCCATGTTTTGCAAAATAAAACAGCTTTTACAGCCAGTATACACTATTGGTAAAATGTCTTGAAATGCATCCATACTTAAAAAGAATCAAGATATGTTTAAAAACCAACCTGTGAAAGCTTCAACTTGGGCTATTCCATTGTGTCACATAGTAAAAATGCATTCAGATTGTTAAAACGATAGCACCAAGTATTTATATAAAACAGTGATCAGTTATGTTTTAACAATTAGACAAAAGACCGTTTTTTATACAGGCGGTTGCTTCTGCAACTAAAGAAGCCATTTTTCTTTTTCTCCCTTCTGCCCCCAATAATATTGTATACCTTCTCAATTGTCTGTAATGTACTGGTAATGTTTGAGATGTCCAGTGAATAATTCAAGTACCAAACGGATCATCTCTTTACACTTAACAATACATGTGGTCATGTATATCCGTCATTCCTGCTGGTATGCATGCTACCATGAAAGGATGCGTCTTCACTCTGTAGCTCTGGGCAAATAGTACAAATTGAGCAGGTATTACAACATTGCTTTCAATTACTGTACTTGACATGTAAAGTCTGCAAAATGAACTTCCAGGGTAGTGCTGAGTCATTTACTGTGATCCTTTAGTTCTGTTGCCCAAGTTTACTTCTCTCCCCCCCCCCCCCCCCCCACCCAAAGATTGCATCTTTACATAGCAAATAAGACAACTCGGACCTGTATAATGAGGGCAAGCAGCAATCACGGACATTTGAATGAAGTGCATTCCACAAGGGATTATTCTCTTGTCACGTGTCAAGCAGGTTTGACCGTTGCTCATTCTTTTCTTCGGAACAATTTTCGCCAATAGAATTTCGTCTTGTCTAACAGTACAAAGTGATGTCGAAAATAGGTCGGGATTTGTGGGAAATACCTGAGGACTCTTTACACAACTCTCCCTTTACTTTAGGATTTATTTGCACCCTGAGAAGAATTATTTTTTAACTTGGCTAAAATTTTTGACAGTTTACCACTGATTAAAATAATATAAACCACAAATAATTATTGCAAAGTAGTCATTATTGATGTTTTGAACCTAGCAGGTTCTTTCTCAAAGGCAAAATGGACAATATACAAACACGAACAAAATAATTTAATATTATTATAATTTACTTTTTAGTTTTTTACCCCGTACTTGAATTACATGTATATGATCTACCTGTCTCCGTTGTGGATGTTCTATGTAAGCAGTCCATCAAATCATCATTTGATTAATCGTCCACCTGTTCACAATACAAGGACTTTAGCTTGGGCATGCTTGCTTCTTGATCTCTTGGGCAGAGTTTAAATTAAAATGAAATAATAAGAGTGCTTTTTGTCAACAAATGGTGGGGTTTGCAAATTGCTGCTTAATCCGATGAATATTCCATCCTTACTGTATGTGAGGTTGAAGTGCTGCATCAGTCGTCGTTCAGCTACCAAACAAATATTGGTTGTGTATTTGCTATTTAAAAAAAAATTCCAGAATAATGCATGTTAATAAAGTATTCCTAGAAATGATCATGGGGATAACGTGCTTTCTGTAACTAGTGTTCTGTACAGTGCAATAACATCTGTCGCTATGGTTACTCTCATTATGGTATTCAATGTTAATTAGTCAGGAGGCTAGTCATTCACCTCTTCATTTCTTCAAACTGTCTAAGTGCAATGCATGTACCTTGTATTTTCATTGTGAAATGTTACTTTGATAAATATTTGTTTAAATTTATTAATTAACCCTCCTATATACAGTGCAGTTGCCATAGAATTGTCAGACCTTTCAAAACCTTTCAAGTTTGCTGTACTAAAGGGTTTTGAAAGGTGAGAAAACTGTCTGACAAAAGGGACCTTTGAAAGGTGTAACAACTCTCTGAACAAACTGGTGTTGAAATGTTTCAATACCTTTCAAAGGGTATTGAAAGGTGTGGTTGTTCAGTAGCAACAAATTCTGGAGGGTTTTAAAGGGTTCATAATAATTGATAGCCATTTTGGCCCGTAAGCAGATTTTGAAAGGTTTTGAAACGTCAAACCATAGGAGGGTTAAAGACAACTTGGGAACATTAAATTGTTGTATCAATTGTTATTTATACCAATTCCCTGTACATACAGTTTTTATTATGGTTATTTAATTTTTTAATTTTTTGTAATTTTTTTATTCACAAGACAGTTTAAACAATATTATATGATCAATTAACAATCAGTCTTATCAAAATCAGAGCAGCATTATATCCTTAAAGTATTCAAACATGAACCTGCATATATGTACCTTGTCACTAGCATTGGGCTTACAATCATGCACATAGCCTTGAAATGAATACACACTGTGCATTCATTCAAGAAATTCAGCTTCCCAGCAAGTGACCTCAGGCTTGTCCAAATCCTTCACCATGGTCAACAAGCCTGATGTTGGCAAAGGGTGATTGGGTTATGTTGTAGAGCTCAGCGAGGTGTGAAGGTCCCAGGTCCCCCATGTGATAGGGGAGTGGCTTGACCTTGTGTCCATCCCTGTGGTTACTAACAAGCAGCTGGCCAGGTACCTGTTCTGATACCAGGTGGTGTATGATGGCTCCTGTTTTCATAGTGTTTTGCCTGACAATAAAATATACTACTCAAAACAATTTAGGGAATACCGGATTTTTAACATCAAATAGGTTTGAAATGTTCCATGAACCGGGATTTTCATTTGCAACCCCCTCTCTTTCAGTAGTAGTCATGTCATGAAATGTGTAATCACTACATGCATCCTTTATCATCTGTTTCATTGTGCAGTTGTTTCTCATCAATTCTGTGAAACATTGTGTTTATCTGAAATAAATGATCTTGCTTTGACTGAGATTATTCCGGTGTTCCCTAAATTGTTTTGAGTAGTATAGTACTGGGAAATTTAATTCCCAGAGCCAGCTTTAACATTTAAATGGTGCACGTTAATATTGCAGGTGCATTGAGTTTCAATTAATGTGCTTAATGACGTTTATCAGTACCTGTAGCGTTGTCTATCTTGTTTTTATTTTGACAAGTTAATGTCTAGTTTATTCTGAGCAGTAATGGAAATTAGACATGATTCCCGACTCTTCAATCTTTTGCTTAACCTTAAGAACATGGCCAATGATAAATATTTCATTATTGCAAGGGAAAGTTCAGTTAAAGGTCAATTAATTTAACTTCTGATTAGTACTGTAATTTGATTGAATCTCATTGTGCAGCTGTCCAAAACCTTGTCTAAAGAAACCTTTATTATAACCATTACCTTTCCAAATCCTCTTTGCTAAAATGAAGGATTTTGGAGGATTGAGGTTATTAGGCATACTTGCCTTTCCATGGTACATGTACATCCATGTTTGTTGTAGTGATTGCAAGGTCAGTGCTTGGGTCAGTGGACACTGTTTATTGCTCCATGCATGCAGGGAGGGTCCCTGGCCATGTACATGTATCACAGATTAGATACACATGTGTGCATACATGTCATGTGCTTGCTTTACTACTGAAAGGATTTTGGAGGATTCAGGTTATGTGTAAGCAAATGGGCCTAGGGAGTTAGGGTTATTAATGAAATAATGCAATATTCATGTGCTTCAGTGGCTGTAGATGTATGTACACTATGTATCGTAACAGTCAACTATGGGTCAGTTCCAGGAGGGATCTCAACTCACCAGCCCCCACTCCCACCCCTTACAAAGCAAAAAATCATGATAGTGTCCCAACTCAAAAATGGGTCACATTGGGCTGTGACTGAAGAATTAATACTAGAAGAATTAATACTAGAAGAATTAATACTAGTAGAGAGCTTGCATTACACTGTAGTTGCCCTGCTGCAGGTTGAACAATGGGAACGTACTTATGAGTACATGCAGTGCATTATACATGTACGTGAGCCAGTGAATAACCTTCTTTTGATCTCAAAGAGGGCGCCCTTTGTGCCTGTGACAGTACATGTACGCACAGTCTCTTTGTGTGTTACTCTGATTTGTAGTGATGATACAGTCAAATTAGATTGGTCCACAGTTTTTCCATGTCAAACTGGATCTGCATGAGTCTGTCTATTCACCTCGTCATTGACTACAACCAGGGGTCAATTTCATAGAGCTAATAATAGGGCTAGTGAACTTTTTTTTAAAGTTTGTTTTTTGTTCATAAGGTTGCATTCATTGGAAAGGCCATCCAAAAAGAAAACAAATGGTGGTAAAATGGTCACAATTGACCAATGCACTCCAAAGTTATGGCCAAATATATGACGATCAAAATGACGCTAATTTGTATAGGAAACGTGTTTGAAAATGGTAAATTTTTAACAAATTGAATGAGAAGGCATATTTAAACACCTGTTAAAGTGTAAATAAACATTTTATTCATCTTAAACTTATTTTTGTCCATTGTTACCCAGAAATACTATCGATTCCAGTTGGTTTGAGTTGTTCCAAATAATATTTTGCAAAAAATGGGCGTCAAAATGTAATTTTCACCAAAATTGACCTACGGCAAGGTCGAAAAATTACTAAGTCCAACCTAAAAACACTTAAAGTTACATAACTTCCATTAGCTACATTGTACATCATATTTTCACAAAATTTGGATCACCGTGGAATGAGTGCAGTTACACTATCTTGACCATTAAAAGAAAGAAAACATTTGAATTTTTACAAAAAACTTACTTTTTAAGCAATTTTTACCAAAACGGACATTTGAGCTCATTAATAGTCGTAAATGTCATAAGTCCAATTCTGAATGCCCAATTTTGACAAAATTTGAAACCAAGATCATTTTGGTTAAAAAGAAAGCAATGTAGGTTTTACTGTGCAATCTGGAGCACCTTAAATGGTTTTATTTTATGATTTTTGTGAATTTTACCTCAATTCTAAAAAAAAAAATAATAAAAATGAAAAAAAAAAAAAATAAATAAAAATGAAAAAAAAAAATAGTAAAAAAAGCATGCGGGGGCCAAAAAGGAAGCGGGCGGGGACGCTAAACATGTTTATTTTTGTATTTGGTCTTAGATATTCATATCTTTCAAGTTTCATTTTATTAGCGAAGTTAATATGAATATTATAATAACCACAAAATATAAATCCCTTAGATAGAACGTTAAGCATTGTTAAGGCCAAACATTAAACGTTAATTTAAAAAAAAAGTTTTTATACCTTGCCGAATTCTGTTTAATGTTATTTTTTATCCCTAACGACACATTAACTATGACGTCACATGGCCGTTTGCAAAAGTGGAAAATTTGTGCCTCAAAAAACCTCTTTTTCTAGTTACCTGAATGATGCGACTTCTCCATTTTCCTACCGAACATGTGTTTACATCGAGTAGCTCATGACTCAGCGGACGTCCAAACCAAAGCGCGCTTTTTTTACACATGGCGGACGGGTTTGTGCAGTAAAAGTGCCAATTCCGGTCTTGAGAGAGAGAGAAACCCTGAGGCCGTAAGTGACGATAGAAAACTCAACTGCAGTCGCTCTGCAGTGGAACTCATGGAGCCATTCCGTCTCCGTTGATGGTAGGTTTTTGCAGTGTCGAAATTCCCAGCGCGCATGCGTGCTGAATGGGTTCATAGTCTTGACACAAGAGGCGAAATGGTACCAAAACCCGTCGCTGCGGTGTATTAAAAAAAAAAATCTGTGCCGTAACCATCAAACAAAAAGGCCATAATGAAATCACAAAATGTCTATAACTCGAAAGTAAAATTATATTTTCAGGATAAAAAAACTTATTTTAAGATTAAATATTTCTTATTAAAATATAAAAGGTCCGATTACTATTTAAACAATTTTAGTAAAGAAAAAGTATTGAATTTCTTTTTAAATATCACAACTTTGCAAGCGATGACAGATAATCATGGACCGAGGGCGGTTGAATGCAGTTTTCATCAGCTTCTGACTAATGTATGGTTCCTAGACGTCTACAGTGTGTTACTACTGTCGAAACTGAGTTAAAACAGTCACTGGCAGAGAGTCGAGTCCGGCGGCCGTGGAGACCTGCCGGACGGCTGTGAATTTACCATGGCAAGCACTACGCTTATCGTGCCGATGATAAAATGAGACTTTTCAAACAGCAAAAAAAGTGTAATTTAAACGTCAATCTCAATCAAAATGGGAATATAATGTAAGTTTATTACATGATTCAACTATTTTTCAAAATTCTGAGGAATCTTTTTTAGATTTCACTCTTAAACAAGGAATGATAAATCCGACTTTTTAAAACTAAAAATCTTTGTTCTGTTGGCGTTGATGCGTAGCGTGTGTGCAGTGATTGCGCGCGTTCATTTTGTACACAAAGTGGAACCAGTTTCAACCACCATGTGCGCGAGCCCTACTAATAAGCAGAGAATTTTGCTAAGCAAATATTTCTGCTAAGCAATATAAAATGGACTACCAGCCAAGATGCATATATTTTGTATGAAAGTTTGGCTGTTAACCAAAGAAATACGCTAAGCAAATTCATCTGGTAAGCAATTTTATCAGTACAAGCTTTCATTGGAGACATTGAACAACAAAAAATCTGTAGAGGATTAGTACCAGTAAATTAAAAACTCGAATTAATAAAATGCTGAGTCACTGCTTTAATCTTTGGCTCGAGGGTGTGTGCAGTCCTGCGATTGACCAGGTAGTACGGCTGTCAATCGGAATCAAACGTGTTTTAAACATCCATATTTCTGAAACTTTGTTTGTTCTGCAAGTGATTGTTATTCATATAACCAAAGTGAATGTTATCCATTGGCATTTTGAAACCAATGCTGTTGGGTTAGGGGCTTGTTTGAGTGACAGGTTACTGGCCATTGGTTGGGATATGGTGTTATGACTGCCAAGGGTGATTTAAGTATCAAATGACAGATTATACCATAGAGAAAGGACCGTGGTCCTTTCTCTATGATTATACCAACCATTGTGGAAATGATAACTGGCAGGTTACCAACCATGTCTGGAACATTATCTGGCAAGTACATGTACATGTAGCTGTTCTTTGATGGTTGTAATGACTGGGTTATCAACCATTGACTGAATATTGACTGAGATTAGAAACTGGTTACTTTAATGTTGACTTTATGATTACTTAACCTTGTGTTACCATTAAGACCAGTACACCAATTTTCTTTTATCAGTTTACTTGAGCGTGATTCACTCGTTGTTTCTTGCTTTAACCGTCCTACACATGGAGGCCATTCCGATCCACAAAATTCTGTTACTGAGCAACCTTCAGTACATGCCTGCTTAATGTCTGTACCCACAGTATTCCTTGAAATATTGTGTACAAAATGAAAATTGCATGTACGTTCTACATTAGGGACTTTATTTGAATAAAGAAACTAAATTATTCACCATGGTAATGAACTCAGTAAAGCAGGTGACTCCGCCTTGACGCTTCTTGGAAATGGTATTCACAAATACATCAAGGTAATGACTACAGAGCGAGGTTAATCATCATATGACTCATAGATTTTTCTCCCTGAAGTCCAGAAAACACCAGAAACACATTTGTAAAACTAATGGAAGAATTGATATAACGCTATTTATTGCTTGATTTCCATTCATCAAGATTTGAATGCCTCGGTGGGAAAACATGCAAGATCCGTTAGCAAACCTCCATCAATTGAAGACGGGATTTGAATGGAACGGAATGCTATTTAGTGTGTGGGAGGAATAACACAGCTACTGCCTTAGGAGATGAACTTACTGTCCATTGTACAGAGGGATCCATGATTACTCCCACAGTGGCCTGTTTTACAGAACAACTAACCGGTTATATACATCGGGGTTTGAACTGTAAAATCAATTGTGATTTCAGACTTTGTTCTCTTGTGCTGTGACATTAAGAAATGGTCATACTCATTTCTTCAGTCCAAGCAATCGAGAGAAGGGGGAAAAATGTGTTTGTGTATCAGATTGCATGGGTTTCCTTTGCAGACAATTAGTACACTCACCTGAATTTAAGTAACAAGCTGGTCAAACACCCTGCCCTGAAAGGGAAAAAAACACGTAAATGAAGAAATTGTTTGTAATTCACTTCATATTTCATCCCAATTTAACGCCATAAATGAGAACTACTCGTAATAGTACATTTTAATTATTCTGTCCTGGTTAAATTCCTAACTCATCCTGAATAAATTGTTATCTGGTGCACTTATAATACTGGATTTATCATTAAACAAATAACCAATGATTGTTGTGTCTTGAGGTCAAAACAAACGACCTTCATTTAATGTGTAGAAACTGATAGTGATAGTTCTCACAAAAACAATTTGATAATATTGTTTCTGTCTCGTCCTTTTGAAGGTTGAAGATTGTATAGGCCATGCCATGGTTGTGAAATACACACATCGGCTTAGCACATGGGTTAGCACAAAGACTTCTTTAAACCCTCTGGGAAATAAAGGGCAATTGGTATTTTACAGTGCCAAGTTGTAGTGATCAATATGCAAATACTTTTCCATGGGGACAAGGATCCTCGCCATTGAGTACAGTAAATTCACATCCGTAATATCCATAACAAATATCAGTTTCTGAAGTTGGAGACTAATGGACTTTTGGTAAGAGGTTATTACAAAAATAAATTGCTTCAGTTCATTTTGCTGATGCATCTCGAAACGAAATATAGGAAAATTGCAATCACTTTACACCAGTTAAATAAGGGCAGTGTACTTCCTTCAGTGGGTAGTGGGGCAGTTCTAACCAAATGCTGCTGACCGGCAACTTGGATGGGGTTAAAGGGACGATATCGTAAACGCTCTGAGCAGACTTTCAACAGGGCATGGAATCGCTGTCCTAGTTTAAGATGAGCACAGTGACTGAAAATTACTGGATAATTTATGCAGCAGGAACGTTAATATGAATCATGTTAAGTATTATTTTCAATCACTGTTATTCTAAAAGTAGCACTGTAATTCCATGCCATATAGACCTTATGCACATTACGTCATTTGAGTAGGGCGTCCTCAGCTAGAGGTCAAAAGAAGGTTGCTCATTGGCCCAATCTGTGCGGTTTCCCATTGTTTCATCATCGTTTTACCTCTAAGATGGCGGCGTGATGACGTCAACGTATAAGGTCTATTGATCGTGATGATATTTTCCCTTTCAGAGTTTACTTTTGGTGTTCCAGTTTGTATTTTTGGAGGTTGAATCCATTGTCCCCTCCACCATAGCTATAAGATGCTTATCTTTAAATCTACACCCCATCTCACTCATCATTTCTATAAGACAGTTGTTGCTATGACATTGCAGTGACTCCTAGTCTAATCACAGCAGCATTCATGGTGACTGTGTCATTAGTCACTCGGCAACTGTCCGGGGATTCTGTTTGTTTTCTCTCCTAGCATAAGGGAGACACAAGGTGTGAAGAAGCAGTCCCTCTATCCGCTATCCTAATCTCTGTCTTCCATACTGATTGAGAAGAGCAGTCCACTGATGATCCGAGGCCTTGAGAGCTGACTTAATCACTGCCTCGTTATATGAAATTTCACAAGTGTTAAAGAGCCAGTCTCCTTGATCATCATTGTTACTCTGTAGTTACGTCCAGGTGTTACTTGCATAGTAGAGCCGATCTGAGTTGCGAGCAAGGAGCAGCATTCTTATCCATTTAACTTGCTGACCTGTTCAGAGCAACCTACATGTACTTTCATCTTCTGCTTCCTTCTCCATTTTCCCATCATGTGTTTCCTTAAATCATCCCCACTCAAATGTCCCTTTGATCTGACCTGTCCATCTGTCTCAACCTTCATCTTTCCTTTCACCGTCCCCTCTGTTGAAATCTCCCCCTCCCCCGCCCCCGCTGCATTCATTCCCTAGAACACTTTGGAATATTTACGCTTAACAGGTAAAAATAAATGGTATCAAATGTTTATGAAAATCACAATTTTAATGCTGAATTTTAATTTAAAAATTAAAAACTGCTCGATTGAAATTAATGTTGGATAATTACCCAAGAGCTTTATGTACTAGTATTCTCAAATAAAGGAACTACTTAAATATATTGGTGATATATATATTTGGTAAGAATACACCCTTAAACCAGGTATACGTTTATGTATATACATGTATCTTTCAAATGTCATTAGTGTAAATGCTTTTTAGGAAGACCTTCACCAGTAGTAAGTGAGAATATTCATGAGATTACTGGATCATGAAATCTAGACATATGCCCCTTCGTATTTACATACAACCCATCCAGCTCATTAAGTGGATGGATATATTAAGAACAGTGTTCCAGTGTATGTAATGAAGGTTGTAATATCAGCCCATGATATGGACATGATTGTAAACCATACCCCTGTAATGGTTCAGTGAAGAATGTGCATTGATGTCTGATATGTATATGTATATATATATATATATATGTGTGTGCAATTATTAGTTATAAATGAACCTTGAATTCCCTGGGAGGCTTGGGCAACTGAATAGAAATCTGCTTCAAGTGTGTGCATCAGGTACAAACCTTTATTCTCTAGACACCCCACCCCACCCCACATCACATTGAATATAATGGTTCTAATACAAATCAAATGAAGTCAATATTTGTAAAGCCAATGTGGGATAGCATTTATAAGCAGTACATTCATTGTTTTAAAAATTCAAAGAATTTGCTTAGCCTTTGAGGTTCTGCACGATGAATAAAAAAAAAGTGGGGGGAAAAACTGAATTTAAAGGGACAGGATCAGAGCAGACTTTCAACAGGGCATGGAATCAGTGTCGTTGTTTAAAATGAGCACAGTGACTGAAAATTACTGGCTCATTTATGCAGCGGTAATAACCCGATCATGTGGGTATTATTTTAGTCACTGAGTTAATCTAAAACCAGCACTTGATTCCATGCCCTGTTGATTTTGACAATCCCTTTATAATAAAAAAAAAATGTGGACTTATATAGCACACGTATCCACCAAACTGGTGCTCAAGGCACATTATATTATTACCCCTATTCATCAGGCTCATAAATCATTCCTGAAACCATCTCAGCTCCCTGGGAGTATACAGCTCAATGGCTGCCATTACAGTGCATATAGGGCTAATCAAACACAACAACCAACTCTGCCCTCACAGGTACCCATTTACCCCTGGGTGGAAAGAAGCAATTGTGGTAAAGTGTCTTGCTCAAGGACACAAGCACCATGGTCGCGGTTGGGATTCGAACCTACATTCTGACGACTCAGCTGTCAGAACACAAATCCGCTCAACCATGGCACAAATAGTTGTGATCTTTATTTTAAAACTTCTTGAGTAGAAATTAATTGCAAGAGATTTTCCTGCACATATTACACTTGCATGTAACACCTGATTTCAAAGGAAATTCACACAGCCTAGAGTTCAGGACTCAAGGTGTGGATTCTGTGGATCGGTTCTTCGTCTTTGCCAATGACGTCACAAAGCCCCCCAGAAGTATAGCACCCCATGTAATAATACTAGTAGACATCATGCCAGCAAAAACAACGATTGTTAGGCAATGAAATCTATTCAGAAAATTTGAAGAAAATTGGAACTCTCCAGCGCTTCAGTCATCTTGGAATAGATTTTCCAATTCCAACCCAAATGATTTACTCACTGATCACCACATAAAGAAAGACTTTGTACAAGTACAATTATTATTGAAATAGTGGAGGACGGTTGGTTATCCTGTCAATAGTTATTCTTGTTGATTCAAAGCTCTTTAATTCAGTTTATATAGATGTCTTATTTAGTTTAGGGTTGGGATGTTTACATGTGTACACAAAAATAAATTAACTAAACGTTTTTAGATTCATGAAACGTGTGAATGAATCCTTCATTTAAAAACGGAACCTTCCATTTCCACATTATTTGGCCGGTCTTTTTTATTTCACGAAGTGCGACCAGTGGGCTTGGTATTATATTACGATTCCCATTAAAGTTCAACTGATACAATTGTTTAAATTTTAATACATCTGTAATATTGTTTTCTAAAATCATATTGCCATATTTTGGATTCTTTATTTTGTTTTTTGTACTAAATATGGACAGTCCGTCTGCATCAAGCCATTTATGGGTGATGATAATTTCTTACACGTGTATATGGTCTGTGTCGAAACGTGTATACGTTTCACAAATTAAACGAAAATTGCCAGGCCTACTTAACATGTACTTTCATTTAAAATTAAGCATTGCAAAATTTTAACCCTAACTCCCTAGACAACAAAGGCAGTTGGAGGATTTTGAAGGATTTTTATTGTTCAGTAACAATGCTTTATATATATTTTTTTTTAATACTAATTTTGAATAGCAAGTCTTGAACTTTGAGCAAATTGTGAATTTTGTGTACAATTTTGCTATGCAATACAATCAAAGCCATTCATTGCTTACTGTATTGTTTAATTTCACATTTGGTTACTAAGGCTGTTTTTGAATCCCATAAGATGGTGAAAATGTAATTTTTGTTTAGAATTCTCAGAACCCTGGAATTAACGGGAAGATGCATGTTTTTGAGTGATTGATATTTCCGATTTTATTTTTCATCAGAACATTGATTAAATCATTTTAAAACGGAAAGCAAATACTGTACAGTGAGATATTTCACAAAATAGTTTTTACAAGCTTGGTTTAACATTCATTAAGTGCCCAAATGAGTTTATGACCCCAACTGCAATAAACTTATTTATTTCGGGACATTTACTGTAAAACCATGCTTCTCATTATGTTGAGAAATGTGTCATTTTAAGTTTTTTTGTGTGTTCCTTCTCAAGTTATACAGTGTTCAGATGAAAAAGATATCCAGAAATTGCCAGTAAAATAGCTGGAAAAAAAAACCAGCATCTTTAAATCTTTAAAATGTGTACGGTACATTATTATGCCATACTATACTACTCAAAACAATTTAGGGAACACCGGATTTTTAACATCAAATAGGTTTGAAATGTTCCATGAACTGGGATTTTCATTTGCAACCCCCTCTCTCTTTCAGTAGTCATGTCATGAAATGTGTAATCACTACACACCCTGTACATGCATCCTTTATCATCTGTTTCATTGTGCAGTTGTTTCGCATCAATTCTGTGAAACATTGTGTTTATCTGAAATAAATGATCTTGCTTTAACTGAGATTATTCCGGTGTTCCCTAAATTGTTTTGAGTAGTATATAAAAAATATTACAAAGTTGCTTATTACAGTGTGCAGATGGCTGGTACATGATACATAAGATTGATGCTGTGTGGGCAGACATGACCCTCGGACTTGACTACTTCACCAGGGGACAATTTAATAGAGCTGCTAATAAGCAGAAAAGTTTGCTAAGCAATATAAAACAGACTACCAGCCAAAATGAATACATATTGTATGAAAGTTTGGCTGGTAACTAAAGAAATCTGCTAAGCAAATATTTTTGCTAAGCAATATAAAACAGACTACCAGCCAAAATGCATACATATTGTATGAAAGTTTGGCTGGTAACTAAAGAAATCTGCTAAGCAAATATTTTTGCTAAGCAATATAAAACAGACTACCAGCCAAAATGCATACATATTGTATGAAAGTTTGGCTGGTAACTAAAGAAATTTGCTAAGCAAATCTTTTTGGTAAGCAGTTCGTTCTTAGCAGCTACATGTATATGAAATTGCCCCCAGTATCATAGAGCTATAAAACTGAAAATGGTGATAAGCAGCTTCTATTGTTTACCAGCCAAACGTCCTTACAAAATATCTAATTTGACTGGTTGTCTGCTTGTTTTTGCTAAGACGTTTTTGCTACGCAGCTCAATAATCCCCAGGAATGCCTAGAATGAGCCAAAGTCCAATCATTTAAGATGATTTGTGTATTATTTCTAGCCAGAAATATGATTTATGATGACAACTTTCCTTTGGCCAGGAATCTGTCCCTGGCCGCTGGCATGCCTGGAAGCATATGCACACTCTCCCCCAACTAGGATTCCCTGACAGATTTGCTGTATGGTGTAAAAGACATCCCCGATTTAGCCAGGATCCAATTATCACAAAAAAGATATATCGCTTTGACCCCTGCATTTTATCATTTCTTGACACGACATTATTGAAGCTACATTATTTATAATGGTGTCATCTAGGTGTATGTTTTAATGAGCCGTTTACTGTGGTAACGGTAGGAAGGGATTTTGCAGTTTATTTTAAAATTGGTGGAATGTAAATCATCTATAGAATTATTCCTTATGGAGTAAATTAATTATGCATAAATTGAATATGAGATGTGTTATTCCGTTAATGCTTTTAAGAACAGACCTCCAATTTTGTTAATTGATAAATAGATAGCAATTTTACGATATACATAGTGTATGAAGTGTAGATAAGAGAGTAAAGTTCAATTAGAAATCAAGAAATATTTGAATAGGTAAACTACTGACACATTTCATGTTATGTATACATGTAGCTGTAAGTGCATTCACCAGATATTGTTAATGATACATGTAACAGTTTATGCAGCAACAAAAGATGCCAAGACGATTTTACAGGTTTAAAAAGACAACATCCAATACAAATCATATAAATATGAAAGAAACCTTTTGTAAAATAATGATATAAATGAACTCGAGTGAATTCCAACTATCGACAAATACAAATTCCCCCCCCCCCCCTTAGATTTAGTGATAGCAATTTTTTTAAACCCACTTTTAGCCCTTTGTATAGTGGGTTTTTTTCTACACACCTCCGTATTCTCAGTGTCTTGACCAGAACAAACACCCCCAGCATCAGCAGATTGGCATTATGGTTTATACGTGGGTGGGTGGGGTCACGTAGAGGACAGCTTATTTGTCTGTCTCAAGAGCACAGTAGACTCTGTAGCCTCCTTGGCATTGCTGAGAATCAGAAACGGGACTTTGTGACCAAAATAGTCTGGTGCCTGTGATGTGGTGGTGCTCCTCATCATGGTTATCTGCATTGTGTGTACAGGGAACCTGATGTCTGCAGCAAAAGATGACTTGTAATTGAAAGCATAATAGTTTGTCCATGACATCGTAGGAATGGTTCATCAGGATAAATACATGTAGCAGCAGGCAAACCCATTGACTGCCGATTTGATTGCTTATTTGTCTGCAATTGTATATAAATTAACCAGAGGATGTTGGACACACTAAGTGTTATTGAAGGGAAATATTACGAGTTTTTTTTTATTGCAAAGACTTCCGGCAGACATTTGGCATATGGCCAGTGATTAACAGTGGCTATACACATGGCCATTGTTAGTTTTACCATTTGTAAATATTTAAATAACTTGGCTAACAATTTGATAACAAATAGAATAAAGTGAGTGTTTCGAAGTGAGATTACAGTTGGGCAGAGATCACATTGTCAAGTTAGTGGTAATTATAGTCTGCACATGTGTCTTGCTGAAATGTATATATGTTTAAACAGTTTTAAAAATGTAAGGCTGGTTCAGAAAGAATGTTGAAATGAGTGAAGAAGGTTGGTGAAAGATTCCATAAGCAGGATAAAATTGTTTGGCTGAAAATTTGCATAGGAGCTTTAGGTGGTTGACTCTTTCTGGTAATAATAATAAAGATTTTTAGCGCGCACATATCCACCCTGCTGGGCGCTCAAGGTGCGGAAACAAAGAAAAACATGAATACAAACAATATACAATGATATCATAGGGGAAAAAAATAAAAATTATGTACCGAGATACATGTACCTACAATGCAATTACAAATATACATCATCTTTGAAGAGTTGTGACATAAGATGAGTTTTAAGCATCGACTTAAATCTGGTTATACTATGACAAGATTTGAGTTTAGTTGGAAGATGATTCCAGAGTCGCGGAGCTGCGACAGAAAACGACCTATCACCCCAGTTCCGTTTTGAAGTTGGTTCATTTCGGAGTGACATATTGCTGGAGCGCAAATTGGTAAGCAATTTGTCCTACTTAGCAGCTGCGCAGAGCTGCTAAGCAGAGAAAATTGCTTACCATAAAAATTTGCTTAGCAGATTTCTTTGGGTACCAGCTAAACGTTCATACAAAGTGCATGCATTTTGGCTGGTAGCCTGTTTTATATTGCTTAGCATAAATATTTGCTTAGCAAAATTCTCAGTGAAATTGGGCCCTGGTGATATTGCAGGCTGGTTTGTACACGGGCATCTTCATTGGTAAGACAAGGGGGGAGACATCTTGAATTGATGTCTCAACATCTCTTGAACATTATCTCCCTGTGAGCACCCCAGCCTGCAATTAGGAATATCAGGATAAATGTCTGGATGTTTCTCATTGGTAACATGATCCAACTTTGTGTATATATATTGTCAGGTATTGACAGGATGCTAGGACTAACTTTATATCCTCTATGCAGCAGACCCATTAGTATAGCCTCTCTGGGCAATCCATTTGTCAGTGCATCATAAACAAGGATACTTCTTGTTCATGTGCCAACATCAAGTCTTTAAGTTCAAGGGTTTAATTGCCCTGACCAAAAAGTTTCTTTGTATCCGCTCGGATTCTCAATGAATCTATTCACCAAAATGAATATCTGTCATACATGTGTTACCTGTTACTGTGGCCACCTCCAGACAAGAAGGCAAAATGTGGACAACTGCTTGAGTCTGAACAAATACAGATTCAACCTTGACAATGTGGGCAGGCTGTCCACCCATGATGGCCATCTGCCCAAACTGGCAACCTAGACATTGTGAACCACCTGTCCCATTGTACTGTTGCCTTGTCTAATGTGTCCACCTGATGGGTGCCATATTCAACATAGTCCTAATGCAAAGGGAAAAAAATGTTTTCTAACATGAGTACTATTCCTGATGAAAATAATGGCAGAAACAAGAAAGTTGTCTAAATAAACAGGTCATTGGGGAATTTTGTGATTTTTTTTCTTCTTTTTTTTTTCTTTTTTTTTTCTCTCAGCCAGTGAACAAAAAATATATTTTGTGAAGACATTGACATGATGGTTAATTTGCCATCAGGACATCTATCCTCTTGCTAGTTTGTTTCATCCAGACTCGAGTATCTTCTCTGTCATCAATTTAACCCCCTGCTTCTTCAATAGCCAACCGTTGCTGTTCTCTCTCCAGTGGGAAACATGTAGATGTACATTCAGTGCTTCCCTATGGAAATAGAACTGCTTTGTACAGTGAAAGTGTGTTATCCTTGCATTTAAAAAACAAAGAAAATAAACTCGATATTCTCATAAGTCAAGTCATTACTTTTCGTCTAAAAATTACACCTGGTGTGAATTCTTGATTATAACATGGAACAAGGATAAAAAATTTGTTCAGATGTTTTTCTTTCTGATTTTAGTTAAGCACCTCTATAAAAATTAATCGATATATTTTCCCAGTGGAGGAAAACCTGCAATTTTGTGTTCTGTCTGAATATTAATTACTTACACAACTTGTTAAATAAGTAGTTTGACATAGACAGATCTTTCCTTTGTGGATAATGGACAGCTTTTCCTGTCTGCCGACTTCTTAGTCGACATCCTTCATTCTTCACAATCAATATAAGACTGTAGGGGTGCAATGATAAAATCTTGAGGTAAATGCAATTTGCTTAAGAGGCATTTGCCTCAAATTTGATCATGTTGTTTTCTGATGAAGATCTGAGACATAATTGTTGAGAACACTCGATCCTTTATAGCTTTAAGTGGTGTGGTGTCATCAACATGCATTCAGATATGATGAAGGCTCCTGTTGATCTGTAACATAATTACAATCACAGAAACATATGTTATACTCTATGTACAGTTGGAGTTGGCTTTTACGGTGGGTAAAATGTCAGCATTAATAAACAAATTACTCTTTGCAAATTGAATACATGCATTTATAAAATTCATTGGTGCATTTTTGGATCGGCGAATCAGTCATAAAATATCCGTAAAAAAAATTGTTTTTGTAAGTCACAAAACATTTCTGAACCCTCGACTTGAATTTATTTTTTATATTTTTTTTTGATAATTTGTTCAGTTTGACAATATCACCCGAGGACACCAGACAGCGATTAGTTTGCAGATGTCAACAGGACATTTTCACCTCGCAAACAGAAAAACATCTCACGTAATATAAAGTCCGGATGATGTACTCGCCCAGTGGTCATAAACCAGCCTCCTCGTGTGCGTTGAGTTTGGGAGTAGTCTGTGCTCCAGGTCAGATCTTGCCCAGCCCTTGTAGTATTTCCAATAATTTTGATTGTCTGTCATGCAGTAAGGATGTACGTGAGACATGGGAAGCCTTTAGGTATTGAGATGTCTTCTCAGACAGACTAAGCGCAGGTGTAATGTCAAGAGCATTATGGATTAAGCAGCACTCCCTAGGTATTAACATCCATAATTTATCATCTCCTCTGGTCTTAGTTTTCTAATAAATAGATGACACCTGGTTTAGAATATAATTAAAAGGAAACTACAATCAAAGATTGAATTGTATCATAATACATTCACAAATACATGTAGATACAATGTTTTTGTACTAATGTTATGTGTAACTGGTGATCATGGTTACACTAATAGTATACAATGCAGGCCTGTGATTCTCAGGATTTTTCCTGCTTTCAGGATTTTTTTTTACAAGTGTCCCTTTGCCTCAAAAGTTGAAAGAAGAGAAGTAGCCAACAAAGAAAGAAACCCTGTATTGTGTCCAAACCTCTTGTTTCTTGGGATGAGGAGAATCTGTGAATCCTCTAAAATTAAACATCCAGGAGGTTCAGGGGGCTTTGTCCTCTAGACCAAAGGGAGACCCAGGCTCGCTACCCATTTTTCAGGATTTTTTACTTTGGTCAAATGACATCTCTGAAAAGGTGTCGAAGTAGTCATCAGTCTTGAATGTAACATGTTGAATATGGGAAGAACATCTATCAGTAAACATACTTTGAAATAAAATAATCATTTAAGGCTTATAATCTATTTCATCTTTGGCCCAGCTATAAAAGGCGTTAAATGTGACCTGGATGGTTCACATCTAAAAGGGCATTAACCCTAACCACCCAAAATCCTCCAAGGGACACTTTTTGTGAAAAAAATCGGCAATGTTGGAAACTGGTACTTTCACCTATTCAAATGGGACAAAATTACTACCTGGCAAGAAGTACAGGCCATAAGTGCTGAATATGAAAGATCAACAAAAATGCATGGTGCATTTTGAAGATAAAGGCATGTTTCCAAAAGTGCATGGTTTTTGGAGGATTCAGGAAGGTTCCTAGCCAGAATACCTAGGGAGTTAGGGTTAAGCTGCTTTTAGCACTGAAATGTTCACGTTAATACCCCCTAAGTATTCTGGCTAGGAACCTTCCTGAATTCTCCAAAATCCATCAGTGCACTTTTAGAAACATGCCCTTATCTTCAAAATGCACCATGCATTTTCCGTTGGTCTTTCATATTCAGCACTTACACTGTATGGCCTGTACTTCTTGCCAGATAGTAATTTTGTCCCATGTGAAGAAGTGAAAGTACCAGATTCCAATAGTGCTGAATTTTCCCCAAAAAAAATGCCCCTTGGAGGATTTTGCTGGATATGGGGCGATTAGGGTTAAACATGGATCACCCTGGTTTTACAGCCAATTGCCAGAAATGCTGTTTCATCACATGTTCCAAACTATTTAGTTTGGATTCCCTCATAAATTAATTCGAGCACTTTTTTTTACTGACATTAAACTGAGTTTCCAACAACTATTTCATGAAATTCACTTCAAAGCTTGGATGAAAACAGTTAAAAAAAGACCATAAATAAAACAAGGGGAAAAAATGGTGATACATCTTTAAGCACCTTTTTGATAATGGCTGGCACGATCTCTTCCTATTTTAAATAAGTCGAGCAGTTTTATCAAGATCATTCCAGTTACAGTCAATGTGTAAGTAAAAATAATTATTGAGAGTACAAAGAACAGTTGAGATAATTTTAGAATTTTTATATTGCATGGATGATATTTCTGATTGTCCATGTCTTGTGTTCCATACTCTGAACTCATGCTGCACTCGGGCAAATTGATTGTGTACGAAGCATACTTTCAGATTAGACTTGGTAATGAAGTTTTATTACTCACCGAGTCTGATTGAAATTTGACATCACATTCCCTCTGGCTTTTCATCATGGTTTAATGAATAACCAACATGTTTTCACTGGAGTCGCAGGTACATGTAGCCAATTAAAATTTGTGCTTGCAGTGTCAGTCATAGGGATTAACCACGGTCAATTAACAAAACAAACATTTAACAAAAATGAATTATAAAAAAAATAATAATAATTGTATAACAGAGTGCTTTAACCTTTGCATCGTTGCTTTCTTGGATGAATAGTCGTCTTGTTTCCCTTTATTGGTGGGAGCTATCTGATTTAACAGCAATAAAACCTTTCTCTGGCGTACGTTTACATAATTGAAAATGCTGCAGGATATTTAATTGTTTTCATCGTCATGATCTTTCCGAGTCGCGGGGAAAATTACAGAAGCAAGTTCAGACACGTTGTAATCTTCAGCGATGAAAATGTCAGCATGGTCACCCAAATGTAAATTGGTTCTGTGTAAAATCCCCAATGAAAATGACCTTCAACCAACGGTAGCCATGTTGGCTTTCTTGTGCACAAGTAAATGAGAATCAGAACGAGGCTTGTGTCTATATACATGAGAATATACATTTGGGATTGGTTTTGTACCATACTTTAAAGTAACTACAATATGGCCTTGGGAGTGCGACCATTGGGTGGCATTATTACAGTGTGAAAATATTATTCTCGTGACATCTTCGTAATCCTGAATACAAAAATAATCAGTCCCCCCCCCCCCCCACTTCAAGTATTGATTCTGCAGGTGTTGACTCGGTTTAATGATTTTTCTTGAAGTTATTTGTGCATCACCTGCCTACATTTACTGGATTGAATGGATTGTATGAAATATAATTTTGACTGAAAACCTGTGTGCCTAATGAGCATAATTCCATTGTAAGTTCAAAATCATACACATTTTCAGAATATATAGTAATTTTAAAAAAAATGAGGGATGGTTAAAATTGCTGATAATGAATGAATAGAAATCGTATTATTTTTTAATTTTTATATGTACAATATACTTGTACCCATTCACTTTTCCTTCCTCGTGTGAATATTTTGCAAAGTGTATTCCTTAATCAAAGTTTGACACAGATACGGTGCTGCTGGCGTTGAGTTCATCGGTGTCCATGAAGGCGAGAGTGCTGTTTGGCAGCTTTTCTTCCTACCTGAGCAGGTCAGTTCAGCCAATGTCTTTAAGACCAATGCACTATTATTAAAGGGACATGCCAGTCACCATCGTTTGTGTTATGATACTGTCTGCACTAGTTAAACCTGTTTCCGCTTGTACCTGCAATTACACGGATTTGACGGTATATTGGTCATTTTTCAAGAGTAGCACCATTCTTGACGAGTCCCCAAGATTCTTATGTATTAATATGCTCGACCTAGAAAGATGCGTTATTAAATCATGTGAGATTGGCTAGTAACCAAAGAAATCTGATAAGCTAATTTTTCTGGTAAGCAATTTTATCTGTTAATAAGCAGCTCTGTGAAAATAGCCCCAGCTCTGTACATTGACCCAGGAGGGTTAGAGTCAAACTTTCCCAGGATGTCTTAGACACAATAGGATTGACCCAATAATCCCAATGACATCATGTATACACAATTTCTTGTGTCTTGGAAACTTGCCACAGGCGTAAAAAAAAAGTTGGTGTTTTGGCAAGCCTTGGCCCCTGAAGGGTGGCATTTTTATTGAAGTGTTGTTCAATACAGTATGTGAAACCCAAGTACAAGGGCACTTGGATACTGTACAGAGTGCTACTGAGTACCAATTAGAGGCCAAGGCTGTGGGAGTATGTGTTGGGTACTTAACATCAAGTACACGAAGGCCTTTTCTTAGATGTATTGTGTGTACATGTACTCTCACTTGATCTTAAAGGGAAGGTACCGCATTGGTATTTGGTGTGTTTATTTCAACCCTCTCAGTTTCAAAAAAAATATCAGAAAACTAACCTTTGAACTTGTTTCATCCAAATAGTTGATTTTCAGAAAACATCAATTAAAAAAAAAAAAAAAAACTTTTTTCATGTTTTTTTGTTTTACAAAAGTTGTAAGTTATTCAAAATTTGGCATAGGATCCCCAGTTTTTTCCAAGATGACGAAAACAAATTTAAAAAATATTTGTAATAATTTGTTAATTTAATAAAACTGGTAATTACCAATGTTGAACATAAAGATGTATCGCTGTGTTTTTCAGTATTTCACTGATTTCCTTTTAGAAAGGAAACTGCAAACAAAAACTTTGATATAAGATTTTTCACAAATAATTATCAAAAGCTTGGTTTAACAGTAGTTACATGTAGGTGCCCAAAAGAAATTATGACAGGCCTAAACATCAATTAATTTTGAGTTACATTACTGTAAAACTATGCTTCTCACGAATATTTTGAGAATATTTTAAAGCATTTGTTTCATTTTGATAAAGATTGTAGGGTGTCAATAAAAAAAAAATGGCCAGAAATTGCTGCTAAAAATAGCAGAAACACGGACCAATTTTAAAAAAACACTGGTACTTTTGACACTTTGAACCTCTTTCGAGTGACTTTAATTGGACAGTCGGGGACTAAGACAATAACGGTACACACACTGACATGGGGGTACTTATAGACGTGCACAAGAGTAAAAGTGTAAAGACTTTGTATGAAGGTTGGGGTCTAAATCCGAGTACCTGGAGATTTACCACATGCTTCATACGCATCATGCGCAACCTGTTAGAGCATATGATTGAGGGGGCAGAGATACTTTAAAAAGGCGTGTAAACCTGGTGTGCATGTGATTGATGTATGGATCATTAGCTGTCAAAACTTGCACGGAGGACTTGACGATGGAGGGATATATAAATATATATATATCCACATGCTGTGCTGCACCCTTGTTATAATAAACTATCATCGATGAGCATTTGCACATAGCAGATAACAAATATACAGTCTGCATCCTAATAACAGTGAATGGATTTCGCTTGGAGTGCCTAGCAAAATAATACTCAAAATCCACAAATTCCTATTCAAAATGCAAGATTTCCTATTCAAAATGCAAGATTTCCTATTCAAAATTCAAGATTTACTATTCAAAATAAGCATAACATACACAAATATTTCTGGCTAAATTTTGTAGTTGTGCCAATGATTAAACCTGGCTATTGTTTCTTGGTTTCCATAGGGACGTATCATCAGCTTGCTCCAAGACAACAGTCTGCACTTGTGGGAGGTCAACATCAAGGATGGCAACTCGGTACTTGAAGAGGTCAAATCCTTCTCCTTGGAAGGAAGGTATGAGAATGCCTCACAGGGTGTTTTTTGCTTATTTATTTATTGAGAATGCCTCCCAATTGTCTTTCAGGCTCAAGTTTTTATTTTTTATTTTTTAAGGCACAATTTGATGACGAGAGGCAGCCATTGCAGTTGTATAGATGTCTGTATTGAAAAGACACAGGATCTGGTATAGCCTTAACATATTCCATAGTTTCAAAAAGCATCCTCTTGTATTATTTTGTATAGAGAGCATTCTCAGACTATCTGGGCCAAACTATAATGTATGTTGGGGCTTCCTAGATCTCGCCCATGCAGTAATGGCCAGTGAGCATGTTCAAAAGTCCACAATCATGGGGGGAAAAAAGCTTGCAGAAAAACCTTTGGGTCTTCAACATGGTAATGAAGAGTCGGGGGTGATCAATCATCTTCCATTATCCAACCAAATCTATCTTGGATGAAAGCTGACAGTGTTATAAGCCAGGATTTGAAAGTAGAGCATCCAAATTTGCTCGTCTTTGAAAAACGGCGTGTCCAAATGTTTCAATACATTTGCATGTGCTTTGCAAAGACACCCAAAGGTATTGTTGGCTAATACTAGAGAAGCCGGGCTAAGGGGATGTAGGGTTTTACCAAAAGTACCCTCTTCCCATCTCAAACTACCCCCTCTTCTATTTCATCTTCCCCTCATCCTACAGACTCAAGAAGATCTCAGTATGCTGCCTGTCGGCTGACTGCAAGATCCTGTACCTGGGCACAGAGGGAGGTAACATCTACCTGTTGAATGTGGCGACCTTTGACATGGATGAGCTCATCATCTACCAGGACGTCGTTATGCAGAAGTAAGTAGAGAGTGACATCAAGGTTGGGATCCCAAACCTTGACAAGTTCACTGAAAGTCTGGATCCTCCATTGATTTACCCTCTCAAAAATTTATTTGGAAGGGCGGGATAATTTCGTGATGGATCTTATGATCGGTGGAGGGAGGATTGTGGTAGCTTTGGGCAGGGATGGATAGTTAATGTTTATAGGATGACCAGTGTTCAATGTCAAATTCACAACATGTATAACATAGATAAATTTACTTTTTACACAGCTGAAAATTTCAGTTCAAAATGCATCACTAATTTAGATTAGCAACAATGAAACAACTCATTTTCTCTTCAGCATTCCCAATTTGCTTCTGTGCATGTGTATATATGCATGGTCTATCTAGCTTCATGAGGCTAGCGATAGCACTATACTGCGCAGTATTAGATCCTTGGCCTAAAGGTCTTTCTGTTTCACTTTATCTCGTCAAGTGATCTTATATACACTGTACTAGACATCTCAATAGATCATTTCATGCCAAGCTTCCATGGAAACATCCAGCATTGTTTGTTGTAATTGACAGTACCAATTTGTAACGGACAGTTAAAGTCTGTGACAGTACAGTGCAGTACCAATGAGTATGTACTACACGACAAGTCGAACCTTATTCCCAGAAGCACAAACTGATTGGGCTGTAGAAGCCAACAAATCTAGGGAAAACAGTAGCATCAGAGATTAACAAATTACAATGGAAAAGCTACGCTTTGTCGTTTTAGTTTGGATTCAATCAAATTATCTAAAATAGATCATGTTTAAAACTACCACTGGCAAACTTTCCAGATTGTAGGTCATGCGATCAATATACTAATGAAATGTTTTACTGAGACCTGTGTGAAATTGTCTGTGAAGAAAGACAAATTTACTGTTCATCTTTATCTTGTGTTTCAAATGTCACAGTAATCAATCCTGAAATAAGTGAATGATTGCACTCAAGGCTGACATTATATAGGCCGTGTCTAACTGGTGGAGGGTGATTTTTAATTTCATTATTACTTCAGAGTAAATATGTGGTGTTGGTTTCTGTTGGTTGTCGACATAATCATGCAAATTTTCATTGCTTTCTGCACATGGTTTTAGTTGGAATACTTTATTTGCTCGGTTTTTCTGTCCCTCGCTACCTTTTTAAGGAATTAAAACAACAATAAATTCACATGGCTCTAGTCAAATCATCAGTCCATGTTCATACATTTGCATTGAACTCTTAAATGCTTTTAAAAAAAAAGAAATTATGCTTCACTAACAGCATCATGTGTTGGTGATCGTTACAGAAACCCATGGAGATTGATTTTGTTCAAACATCTTGCATGATAAACTTTCAGGCAGAAATGTTTGTTACATATACATTTACGTAATGCTAATTTTGCAAAGCAAATCCTGAATTTTGATGAGCAATTTTTAAATTTTGTGTTGCATTTTGCGTTGCATTTTGCTATGAGATACTACCAAAATTGATCACTGGTAACTCAATATGCGGCTAGCTGCTTTCCTTCCTCCGTTTACTACGAGCTGTTTGTAAGTGGCTAAGATTTCTAGATAATGCATCATATTGATCTGTGCATGCCTTTAATTCAATGAGTAAAGCCACAGGTGTAGCGGATCTTAGAGCAGACTTTTTAAAAACGTAAAAAGATACCAAACTGAAAGCAAAAGTAGGATGTTGTTCGTTTGTGTATTGAACACCACCGAGGTTTACCTGAGGACAATAGAAGGCCCCCTGAGCGTTCTATTAGATGCCAAATAATGGCTGGTGGACGTTGTTCCTATGTTGGAGGGCATTGCCAAGTTCCCGGAGGTGTTAAAACGGAAGTACACTGCATCGGGTTCTGTGGGTTGCCTTGGGTTTCTTATTCACTGTGTCAAGGTTGATATTTGAGACGCTGTTTCAGTGTGTAGTGAGCGGTTGTCTTCATCAACCCCCCCACTATTCATGTACCATATGAGTCATCATTCCTTGGGTTAATGCTCCTTCCCCTGACTGCAACACGACACAATACTGGAAAATCTTTTATACATACAATTTGCTGAATTTTGTTACAGTTACCTAAAAAGCATAATGTTCAAACTCTTGTATATGTATTGGTGTGTACTGTACCATACCATACAATCTTGTTTTTATAAGTTGTTCTTTTAGTCAGATGAAATTAACCCTAATCTTCCCAAATCCTCCAAAATCCTCTTTGCTAAAGTGAAGGATTTTGAAGGATTGAGGTTACATGCTCTTTGCTAAAGTGAAGGATTGAGGTTATTAGGCATACCTGCCTTTCCATGGTACATGTACATCCGTGTTTGTTGTAGTGATTGCAAGGTCAGTGCTTGGGTCAGTGGACACTGTTTATTGCTCCATGCATGCATGCATGCAGGGAAGGTCCCTGGCCATGTACATGTATCACAGATTAGAAACACGTGTGCATACATGTCATGTGCTTGCTTTACTACTGAAGGATTTTGGAGGATTTAGGTTACGGTATGTGTAAGCAAATGGGCCTAGGGAGTTAGGGTTAATCTAGATATGGAACAAAAAAAGCTTACTCGATAAAGTAGATCAAAATGGTATTGGAATGATACACTCTTGAAAAACGACTAGCCTTATCCAGTCTTTGATAAGAGTTATTGGTAGAATTTAGTATTAACATAAGATATGGTTAGATGTTTCTAAGTTTTGAGCAAATGAAATACATCTAGGTATGAAAAACTTAATTTAAAAAAAGGTTAATTAGCTTAAGCGGTATTGCAATGTTACACTCTTGGAAAAGGATTTACCTCATCCAGTCCTGCAAAAGAGTTTTTTGGTAAAATATATGATCCCTGCCTGGATA
Organism: Zoroaster sp. YZ-2022; assembly: GCA_029582265.1. Lineage (NCBI taxonomy): Eukaryota > Metazoa > Echinodermata > Asteroidea > Forcipulatida > Zoroasteridae > Zoroaster > Zoroaster sp. YZ-2022. Next base: position 32,892,930 of record CM055819.1, on the reverse strand, counting down.
TTAAAAATACATAGTTTTTCTCGGTTTTAGATTTATCATATGTTCGATTCACCCTGTTCCTCACTCAGCATCAGTAATTTATGAGTTGTTCCTGTGGCCAGATTGTATCTATTCTTGAAATCATTTGTCTGGTCTGTGGCATTGTTTTAACACTGCTGAATGACCTTCAGGAAATGGTAAATTGTTTATGCATCAGATCCCTGGACAAAAGACATCTAGCTGTTCACACTTGTATGTCATTACAAATGAGTTGCATATCATTATTTAATAACTCATCTGTTATTTACACCATCTGTATTCTGCAACAAGTATTCCACCTTGTAATTACCATCTAAACCAAGTGGTTTTTTTTTTTCACGTGGTAAGATTCGTCAAATATAATTGGTGTGTGAAGGTATCGTGAGAAAAACCTATTTGTTTATTCAGGTATATGGAGATATAAATTTAGATAAGCTTTTTCTTTTTCTCCCTATTTACCAGAAGATAAATCGGTAGATAATTCAGTGAAACCTTTGATGGGAAAACAAACTGAAAAGACCTTTCTTTCTTGATAACAAAATAGGAGTAACATAGTCATGCATAATGCACGTACAAATTCAAGGATTTTGTTGTTGGTTTTTTTTTTGGGAAAGGGATTAAAAACCAAAACCAAACACAAAACTAATAAAACACAAAACCTTGTGATTCAACTCTTAACAGATACCTTCATTTGTCCTCGGTAAGATCTGTTTTGTTGTCGTGTGCGTGTGTGGGTAGGCATTGGCAAGGTTGTGGGGACTTATAACAAAAGGGATGGCAAGAACGCCGTATCTGTGGGGACATTTTCATGTCCCCACAACGTTTTCGGTCCCCACAACTGCGTCTAATAGCGAGTGTATGTCCCCACAACTACGGTGCGTGACTGTGTGTGTGTGTGTGTGGTGGGGGGGGGGGGGGGCAAGGAGTGCCAACAAGTGCCAACCTACCCTTCAGAGTAAAGCTTGATGTCCGGCCTTCAACATTTGAATGCGGAATTACTGTTCTATACAAATGTTAGCAATGTGCTGTCTGGCGTATTAAGATTAAACCTGGTGGTTGAATGCTTCAGATTGGACAAAGGCTGTTGTTGATAGCAGATATATACTGTACATTGAATACATTTTCAGTCTCTCTGACTGTCAATTTACATTAAGAATCGTGTGGAAATGAGGCAGAGCTTGAGGCCCTGTTAGGATTGAATGAGACATTCTTCAAATGTATATTGATGAAGATCACCATGGTATCACCGCAAACAGTCATCCTTTCCACCATGCAAAGCTACAAATATTACTGAAAATCACCATGTTTAACCAGTGAATTAAACAGATTATTAGCCTTAAAAACAAGAATAAATCATTTAGAAAAGTTTGTTTATAAACAGTTACACATTGAACATTAACATCTTGTTTGTAAACGTAAAAAAAATGTTAAAATAAACAGAACTTCGGTAATATAAAAATAAAGTCTGTAGGGGAGATTTGTTCTTGGTAAATTCTCTTAAATAACAAGTAACAAGATGAGACATTTTTATTGCACATACAACCCTTCAAAATCTTCCAATATCAGGTAAAAACAAAATTAGTTTTTGAAATGAACAAAGATAGAACAATTTCTTATTTATCTTTAGTCTCTTTGAGCCATAGTAGATTTTATAAAATATTTCAAAACAATTTAATGTGTGTCTTTAAGTGTTAAAATATCAGCAACTTCTAACTAGTGACTAGAGTTCCAATTCTGTATTTTTTTATTTGTATTTTTTTGTGGTTAATCATCATCATAAGTTAAGACGTTGTGTTTCAAATTCAGTAAGCCATATGACAAATAAGGCATGGATGTTGCATGGATGCAGGTCCATTCAGTCCATACTAAGACCAGAAAATCCTGCAAGTTTTATCACCTCGTAAAAAATTATGGACCACGTGAATTTCTTAAAATTTTACAAAATTCAAAATTTGATAAATGAGGATATACATTTGTATGCTGTCAGTCATGTCCATTAACTTGTTCATTAAGAGTCTATGCATTCAATAATTATAGTTAATGTCGCGGAGAACAACATGCTTAATAGAGGTTGGTGACGACATAGTCACATGCTTAATGACAACATAGTCATGTTATTTTTTTTGGTATATATTTTGAGAAGTTGAAAATGTCCTTCAAATCGTTGTTTACCCCAAATAAAATCGGCGTCATGAGTTGAGTTACATACGTACATTGTACAATTACTGCTTGCAAGCACTTGTTATGACGTGGCAAGTGTGATGGATCGATTACCTGGCCATTTTGCTCAACAACTGTCTAGTTTCATCTTGACAATCCTCTTGTCTCATGGCTACTAAGTTCTTAAACTTACATCATGTATACATGTTTTAAATTTTGATTAACCCTAACTTCCTAGACAGTTTTGCTAGGAACCATCCCAAATCCTCCAAAAACCATCAACATGCAGTAAAAAGGTACCACAATTGTTGGACTTTGATGGAATTGGTACAGTAGCAAATGCAAAGCATCCATGGCTTGGCCATACACAGTCCTGAATCCAACAAAAGCAGCCGGTGGAGTTGGATGGATTTGGTACACATGGCTACATGCTCTATTCACTGGGCTATATTGTGGAGTACTGAATCCATCAAAATCAGGCAAAATCAGGGTCTACATCACTCTACTTACCTGGAGGGCCATCTACCGATGCATATTTCCCTAATATAGCAGAACAATACGCTAAGACTTCTCACACACAATAGCGCCCTCTATTACCCATGCTGCCCTGCGGCATCACGCCATGTTAATCCTCCTCTTTTCTCTAGCGCAGGTGACTGGTTGGTCACGTTTGTTTAGCTCGCTAAACGGACAATTTTCCTTCCAGTTTTCTTGGCTTATGTTAAGACTTTTATCTGATAAATAAACTGTGCTAGCACGAGTTAGTGTTAGAGAATATTTTGCTTCAACGTGTAGAGTTTTCGTCAGGTTTTCGTCTTCCTAAAAATAAAGAATGGCTAAACGTTTGGTGAGGGCCGAGTCCGTCAGTACCGGGGAGAATTTCCTCTCCCCGGGACGGGCCGTGTTCTCGGGCGATTGCTCCGGTGGCTCTATCCCGCCACCGCCGCGGTCGCCTGCTCCAGCCCTCGTGCCGATGGAGGCACGTGGTGCTGGTTGCCGCTGGTCGGTCGGGGACGAGGTCTCGCCCCCGATACCCGACCATGTCGGCAGTACTGGCAAGCGTGACTGGTAGCTCCCCTGGCAAGGTTTCATCCAAAACTTCCTCCTCTGCCAGGGTGACCTACAAGAAAGAAAGGCCCACGGCGGGTAAGGTCCCAGTCCGGGGCCCCACTGCCCTCTCCGTGCCCGCTGGACGGCCGAGTGCTCGGTCCTGTGGCTGTCGCCACGGGTGCTGAGGGTGGCTTGCTCGGTCCAGCGACCGGTGCTTCGCTGGCCCATTCTCCCGGGCTGATAGCGTCGCCGACGCCGGGCGGTCACCGCCGGCCTGGCCTCACTGCTCGGCCGTCCACCGGGTCCGATTTCGGGCTGTCGTGTTGCCCCGGGTCGACGAGTTGTCCTCAGACTCGACCGAGCCGCTCTCGTGGCGAGAGGATGAAGCGTAGCCATCGATCCTCGTCCAGTTCGGGCTCGTCGGCCGGTCTCGCACGGTAGAGGCGGAGCCATGGCTCCGTGTCTCGGGCCGAGTTTCTTCACGCCGTGCAGTCTATTACGGCCTCGGTGTCAGCCATGTCTGCTTATCACCCAGGCGGTTTGCCGGACCAACCTGCCCCGCCGGGCCCCCACTTCGGTCTCTATCCTGACTCGGGCTGGGCGCATCGGTCTTATAATAATTATAATAATGTGGATTTATATAGCGCACGCGCGCTTTGATGGAGGCACGTATAGTGCTGGCTGCCCGCTGGTAGGACGGGGGACAAGATCTTGTCCCCCGTACCAGCCATTTCAAGCGGTACTGGCAAACGTACTGGTAGCTCCCCGGGCAAGGTTTCATCCAAAATATCCTCCTCTGCCGGGGTGACCTACAAGAAAAAAGTCCCACGGCAGGGTAAGGTCCCGATTCCGGGCCCCACTGCTCTTTCCGTGCTCCGCTGACGCAGTGCTCGCAGTGGCAGTCGCCACGGGTGCTGGGGGTGGTCTGCTCGGTCCAGCGACCGGTGCTCCGCTGGCCCATTCTACCGGCCTGGCCTTCATTGCCTCAGCCGTCCACCGGGTCCGATTTCTTCGGTCCGTCGGGCGTGCCGGCTCCGTGGTCGACTGAATTATCTCAGACTCGACCGGGGCGCTCGCAAGCGAGAGGGAAGAAAGCGTGGTCGTTCTAAATCCATCGATCCTCGCCCAGTTCGGGCTCGTCTGCGGGTCTCGCACTGGTAAGAACGCGAACAATGGCTCCGTGTCTCGGCCGAAGTTTCTTCACGCCGTGCAGAAGTCTATTACGGCCTCGGTGTCAGCCATGTCTGCTTATCACCCAGGCGGTTTGCGGGACCTCGGCCCGCTCGTCCCCACTTCGGTCTCTATCCTGACTCGGGCTGGGCGACTCAGTCTTATAATAATAATAATAATGTATGACCGGCCATTTCAAGCGGTATTGGCAAACGTACTGGTAGCTCCCCTGGCAAGGTTTCATCCAAAATATCCTCCTCTGCCAGGGTGACCTACAAGAAAAAAGAAATTAAAAAAAATAAAAATAAATAAAAATAAATTAAAAAAAATAAAAAAAAAAAAAAAAATAAAAAGCCCACGGCAGGGTAAGGTCCCGATTCCGGGCCCCACTGCCTTTTTCCGTGCCCGCTGCCGACCCGAGTGCTCCCGGTCCAGTGGCAGTCGCCACGGGTGCTGGGGGTGGTCTGCTCGGTCCAGCGACCGGTGCTTCGATGGCCAATTCTCCCGGGCTGATAGCGTCGCACGCCGGGCGGTCTCTGCCCGGCCTGGCCTCATTGCCTCAGCCGTCCACCGGGTCCGATTTCTTCAGTCCGTTGGGCGTGCCGATGCCTCCGAGGTCGATTGAATTATCCTCAGACTCGACCCGGGGCCGTTTTCGTCGCGAGAGGATGAACGTGGTCGTTTTAGCCATCGATCCTCGTCCAGTTCGGGCCTCGTCTGCCCGGTCTCGCACCTGGTAAGAAACGCCGAGCCATGGCTCCGTGTCTCGGCCGAGTTTCTTCACGCCGTGCAGTCTATTACGCCTCGGTGTCAGCCATGTCTGCTTATCACCCAGGCGGTTTGCCGGGCCAACCTCGGCCCCGCTCGTCCCCACTTCCGGGTCTCTATCCTGACTGGGCTGGGCGACTCAGTCTTATGTGGGCCCACCTCTCACGGTCTGTTGTCGCCCGCCTCCCCTGCGTTGAGTCTCCATCCATCCTGGGGTTCTCGGTGGAGGTGGTGGGTCCCCGACGACGGCCCCGGCGACTCCGTGGTCCCGCCAGGGACTCGGCCCAGTCTCCGTGTCAACTCGTCCTCCCAGTTGGGCTCTGAGGACGAGGCGAAGTCTGTCCGCATGCAGCGTCTCGGTCATGGAGACGGAACTGCGTTTGGTACAGCGCGACATGGTGCGGGTTTTGCAGCTTCCTCCTGGAGGAGACAGCTGGCTCCAGCCGTCGGTCGTTCAAGCACATGACCAGTTCGGACGCCAGTAGTACACCAGTTTTTCCAGTACTGCCACTCGACTTGGTGTGTTGAGTGCATGAATCCCATTGCCGGCGGCAAAGTGGTCTCCATAGGAAGCGGGAGTTGAGTGGCCTTGGGTTGCGAGGTGAGGGCTCGCCCATTGGACCAGTTCTCACGCATCTCTACCTTGGCAGTTACTGCCCGCGGGGCCACGTGTTGGGCGCGCTTATTCCTCCCGCCGGAGGTGCGCGAGCTCTGAGGCACTCCCTCCTCGGCCCTGACTGCTTCGCAGGTAAATTTCAGGGTCGATGGAGGCGGAGGCGGTTGCCCCGAGGCGGAGACGATTAATTTAAACAAACCCTCTCCGCCCGCGCCTGAATCGGCGCGTGAGGCCGACAAGGCGACCTTCACGATTCCACCCCGTAAGCCGCCTTCAAGGCAGCTCGTGATAATTTTGTCGCTCCGGTGATAGAGGAGCACGCGCACGCGTGGCCAATCTTACACCGGGGTCAACAGCCGCAGCCCGGCCGCGTGGCTCACGCCACCGGCCCCCGCTATTCGGGGCTGGCGCAAGTGACGCGCTGCTTGTGGCGGCCCCATCGACGTGACCCATGGGGGCCGCCTCCGCCACTTCAGCGGGTCCTGGGCTTGATTCACGTCCGATTGGTGGGTGCTCGGAACCGTCAGCCGTCGGGCGTATTGAACGCCACACTCTCGAGGGGAGCTACGGTCTCTCCTCAACACGCCGCGGCGCCCGTCCCAGTCGGGCGGGCGGGCGATTTAATCCACCTTTTTCTGGTTCCCAAAACAGGGGTGGACGCGTGGCGGCCCATACTGAATCTCGGCTTCATCGTCAATGCCGGTATCGCACCCGGTCCTCAGAGGTCTGGCCTACTTGGGGCCCAGCTCGACCTTCTGTGCAGTCTCGCCGCCAAGGATGTCCTCCGACAACCTCACAAAGGGCCAGTCTTTTTCGGCGCCACAACCGTCTGTGACCATCGCGACGGATGCGTCGCTGTCCGGATAGGGGGCTAGTCTGCCCCACTGCTGGCGAATAGGGGTATGGTCGACCGATCAGCGGTCTCTCCATGTCAATGTGTTGGGATAAGTAGCGGTGTCGCTGGCTCTCCGGGCGTTTCCAGCGTCAGGTTACCGGGCAAGGCGGTCCGCGTGTGCGACAACACCACTGTCGTAGCCTGTCTCGGGCGGGTTGTCCCCACAGAGTTGACCCTTCTCCCTCGGTGGTACAATTGATCTTCAACATGATCCGTCCTCTCGTAGACTTGTTTGCACCTCGCCACAACAACAACCAGCTCTGGGTTTATTGTGCGAGGTTTACGACCCCTAATGCCTGGCGGATGAGACGCTCTAGCGATCTCGTGGGATGGCCTTCTGGCTATGCCTTTCCCGTTCTCCTGATCGCGAGGGTGTTGGCCACGATAGTGCAGGGCGATTGCAAAGTTTTCCTCGTGGCTCCGCTTTTGGCCCGCTGGCGGTTTTTCCCAGGCTCCGACTCCTGGTCCACAGGCCGGTGGTTCTCCCCGCAGGCCGGACATTCTTTTCCAGCCCAGGTCGAACTACCTGCACCCAGCTCCGGGAATCTTCACCTGACCTGCTGGGTATTGTCTCCGATCCTAGCCGGCGCGGGCCTTTCGTCCGGGCTGCGGGTTGGCGGCAGGCGCCGAGATCTTCCACCAGGAAGGTCTCGACAGCAGACTACGCCATTTCTGTAGATGGTGTAAACTCCACTCTCATCGCCCTCACCGATTCTTCTGTAGGGCGGTGGGTGAATTTTATTCTATCTGTTTGATAGCGGACTCGCTGTAACGACAGTTAACATTATCGTTAAAGCGATTGCCGCAATCCATACTGGGTTTCCGGATGGTTCGTCAGTGTCTTACAGCAACACCCTCCACCATCTTTTTTCGAGGTATGTTTGTGGCACGTCCCCGTGACGTAACTCGTACCGCCTTGGGACTTGTTTCAAAGCGTTAGATACACTTTCGAGGCACCCTTCGAGCGATGGGTAGCGCCTCTGTGCTCCATTTATCCATCAAGGTGTTTTTCCTTATGGCGGTCGCTTCGCTCGCCGGGTGAACTACATTCCTTGACGGTGGAGGACGCCACATCCGGTGGGAACCGGTGGGGTCCGCCTCATGTCAGCGGGTTTCTTGACGAAAAAATCAGTCGGTGACTTCTCGGGACACTATTACACGCTGGCTGATTACAGTTATCCGTTCGGCCCTGAGCGGGGCGCTTTCGGTATCATATTGGGATATTGCGTTAGCCCAATATTTGTTTGTTTTATGCTGATGGGCTCGTCTATTCAGGCGCTCCTTTATTAGGTGTATTTACGGCTTCTTGTTATTAGCCCGCCCTTTTGCTCAGTGGTTTTGATTGCTCCATTTGTAAATCTGGCGCATATCGTTATCGCTGGGGGCATCTCATCCTACTTACCACCGCTTATGGTGAGGTGGGTTTGGATGGGGGCCATCGACGATAGCCTTTGCCCCATGGTCATGCAATAGCATCTACGCATACCCCACCGCCTATCTTCGGTGGTACTATATGCATCGAGATGGCCCTCCAGGTAAAGTGATGTAGACTCCCCCACAGAAGTGTGGGCGAGCGAATACTACCTGAGGGCGCCTCCTTCCCCACTATGCTCGATCGACCTTCTGGGGTGTTCTATGAACGCCGAGAAAGAGGAGGATTAACATGGCGTGATGCCGCAGGGCAGCATGGGTAATAGAGGGCGCTATTGTGTGTGAGAAGTCTTAGCGTATTGTTCTGCTATATTAGGGAAATATGCATCGGTAGATGGCCCTCCAGGTAAGTATTCGCTCGTAGACTCGGCCCACACTTCTGTGGGGGGGAATTTGGGGTAGTTAGGGTTTATGACTTAGCAGCATAGGATGTTTCAGCATACACTTAGTGTGTTCTTATAAAGAGTGGCACATGAGTGGAATGGTCTTCTGTTGAATATAATCTTACCCAAATTATTCGTTTTTAACCAGTTCGCACCGGGAATAAAAAAGTTTTTCCGAACCCCGTGGCGGGTTTATTTTTACCGCACAAACACGACCAATGGTGCTCACCAGAGTGTGACCGGGGAGACCGCGTCTTCCACCGTATGCTTATGGCTCGTTGCCACGTCGACCGGGAATCTATACAAATATTCCCGAGAATCCTATGGCGTGTTTAGACGCTCTCCGATCCGCTGTCCAAAATAAATTGGCGTGTATACACGGCCTCCGACGGGAACTGGTTAAAACAATTTAAACAGTTTTAATTTGAGGAGAGGATGGCAAATACTTTAAATTTACATATTTCCAGAAAATGTCAGAAGCGTGGATTGTCCATGTGGCCGAAATTAATTTACAATTATTTTGTGAAATACATAATTTGAAAGGATTGTTTTAATTGAAAATAATAAAAAGGAAATCTGTGCTAAAAATTTAAAATTACAGGTAAAACAGCAACGTACCTGTATCTTTAATTTACGACTGGTAGGATTGAATCGGTTGGTAGTTGATCACATCCTCCAAGATGGGGATTTCACCTTAATCCCAGTATACATCGGCATGACTCAATGAGGCAGGAAGATGAACACTATCATAAGACCTTCTTAAAACCCGTCTTGCGATTGACCCTTAAAGAGATTGCTCCTTAATAACACTCCACAGGGTTAGTTCTCTCTCACAAAAGCACAATTCCAAACTTTGTGATTGGTATTTGTTATTCACTTGAGCACGCCCGTAGAGGCCAGGAACGAATCTGTTACAATTTCATTATTGTCGTGATCGATATGTTATGAGTGAACCTCGACCATTGTCACAGTCTGTATGCCAAGCATGTTCCTTGAAGACATTAGTTGGTTATTCTGTCAAAGATACTGTCCTTCTGTTCTTGACCTCATTCTGTGCCAGATAGATCTTTCAGTGAACACAATTTAAGAGAATTAACCCTAAATCCCTTAGCCCCATTTGCTTACACATAACATAAATCCTTCAAAAATCCTTCACTTTAGCAAAGAGGATTTGGGAGGATTTGGGAAGGTTAGGGTTAAAACATTGGTAATATAGTTCATTTCAACCCTCGGGTTTTCAGGAATCATAAAAACAAAGTTGTAAAAGTTTTATCCAAATAGGTGCTAACGTTTTTAAGAAGACAACTAGAATGTTTCTTTGTTATGTTTTACCAACAACAAAATTGCCAGGATGGCAAACTTTGTTGTATATATGTATGCGACATAAACATTGCTGCTTTCCTTAAAATGAAAGCAAATATTTTCTCAGAATGATTGATGAATGTACAAACTTAGTAAGTTTCTAGATAAAATTATTTTAGTTTGAGAATTTGTTAATTGCCAGTACACATACCTTCCCTTTAAATGCAACAATTCAAGATGGCTGGTGCGTGATGAAGGATTACAGCTCCCTTCCATGTGAGGCTTAACAGTTTTTATCAGTCAGCCCGTGCATGTTACTTTTTTTTTTTTATGTTTTGTAAATTTCTATTCACCTCAAACCCATTGAGCTGTGTGAAATGAGAAACTCACGCCTTGTCTAGCCAGACGTGTGTTTTCATAAGGCCAGATTTCATTTATGGTGAATGTGGACGGTGTTGTTCGGCACACGGTTTGCCTGGATGATTAGAGCAGCGAACAGCGTGAAATCTGTGCAGTACCAAGGTCAGCTTGACTCCATAAAAGCATTATTACTAACAAGACTTCATACATACGTGCAGATATGTATACAAATATAAGATAATTATAGCTTCATTCATTTATGCATTGATTTTACTTGTTGAACCCAATGTAAGAATTAACAAATGTTAGTTGTGAAATATGTACAGATGAAATTCATTAAGGTCTATTTGGAAATATTAAATGAATTTTAGGTTTGTTCTTACAGTTTTTATCAACATTTTGTCTTTTTTATAACAAGCTTATCCTTTAGTTATGAACATTTTAAATCAGGAAAACATGATAAAATGCTAGAGAAATTTCTAGAACTTGTATCATACTTGAAATGATTTTCATTGGATAGAAAAGGTGAGAATAAAATCTGCTCTTAATATACATGCTTGAGAGGCGTTGACTTGTTCTGAGAAATAATTATCAAATTATTTTTTATTTTAAATTTACTAAAGAGTTTACCAACGTTAATCAATTGTTGTATTTCTATTATGTTGAACTAACAAAGATACTCCCAACATACTGAGTAATGCTGCATTGACCTGCATTGGGCAGACCAAAATGATTGAAAATTAAACTTAATTTTCTCTGGATGAGACGGCCGATGCCTTGTCAAATTACAGTATGACTGGCGCCTGATTCATCAAGTAATAACGACAATAAGACTACGTGTATGGATAGTCGTACTGCATATAAATAATATATCGCATTTTAGTCATCAAGGCGTTAACAGCATTATGCAGTAGGTATCATAAAGTTTACGGTTCATTGAGTTTAAAGTTTGAGGAAGGTTTCTAATGAGAGGTGGTCATGGTTGATTTTTATGTTTTTACTTGTTATTTTGTCAAACCTAAAAATGAACATTTTAATTAATATAGTAAAAAAAAAATTAAATATGGTGTTTTTTTTCTGTCTTACCTTAATCGGTTCTTATAATTAATCCAAGGATAAGTTTTTAAGGGTTTTGATTTAGTTTGATTGTTTCCTTGTTGGTTTTGTAAATTAATCTACCACTCATGTGAATACTAAACATGATAGTTAGTTCATGTTCTGTGGTCTGCAATTTCTTCATCACAGACATGTCAGAAAAACCATTCTCATTCATGAGCAAAAACAGATTACAAATTTACCTTCATGCCTACATATGAAGCAAAGATGGTTGAAATCCCTCTTCAAGATTATTAGATCAAATAACTGTTCCTTGGGGCCTTATAAAAATCTTATAAAATGTTTTTCTCTTACACAATTCCTGTATTCCCGAGGTTGTTTTCCAAATTTAGTTAGAGGTCATTTCAGCATATGTTTATGTATGTGCATCGTTCGTATTTATTAATTGTGTATTGCTATTGATAGAATATGGAGACAATTGGCACGATAGGGACAATCAACCCTAAGGTTAGGATACCTAAACACAGCAGTTTGAACCATAGTTGACCCACAGTTGAACATATGGCAGGAGCAATTGTGGGCGTGGTTTGGTTGCACTTTTTGAATGTGCACTTTTAGAAAGTGACGGTCACAAATTGCAGATTGGGTTCAAAGGTTTATGTACAAAGAAGGGTGATTCTGTGCACCCTTTGTTTCATATGTAATGAACAAAACTGTTATATTCTTAAAAAGGAATATTTCAATTGACCCGTTTTGCGTAAAAGGATTTGCAAGCCCAATATTGACGGAGGCTTAACTAATTGATCTATGAAAAGATGGTCAGTGAGTTACCTTTATGTTAAGTCCATGTACAGTCTAAAATTTCATTGTGTATGTAAATATCAAAATTGCTGAGGTTTTTTTTTCTACACTGGCCTTTTTGTTTAATTATGAAATAACCCATTGAATTTGGTGGGTTTTTTTTGGGGGGGGGGGGGGATTCAACATTAAATTTTTAGGATTTTTTTTTCTTTTTCGCATCTTCAGAGTTAGTAAAGAACAGAGGTCTTTATTTAGTTGAATCCAAGATTGAATGGTCTTATACATTACATTATTAAGTAGTGACATATTGGATGCATTCTCTGAGCATTCTCTGTAATAATACCCACTAAAATTGATGACTACATAAGTAGATACTTGTAGCGATGATCTATATTTGTTTTAGCCGATCTACTCCTTCCTCTTCAAGAGAGTGAAGGAGATGCAAGACTTACATGCTTGTTTGTCTGCAAATATGTACATGTACATCCCTGGATGTTGCAGAGGGGAGGCTGTAGTTTAGAGAGTTTGATTGGAGTCTGCTGAATGCACTGCTCTGTCTTTGATTAAACATCTTGTCATGCCAGGGTCGAAGAATCGTGCTTTTGATGTTGATGGATCTATAGGTCAACAAAAGATCATTGTTTGCTCTGTGAAGGGACGGTTGTTCTCTTGGAAATCCAGGGGCTTATATTGGCTGTTGGCACTTCGCAAAATTTACATCAGGGGTCAATTTCATAGAGCTGTTTAGCAGAGAATTTTGCTAAGCAAATATTTCTGCTAAGCAATATAAAACACTACCAGCCGAAAAAAATGCATACATTTTGTCTGAAAGTTTGGCTGGTAACCAAAGAAATCCACTAAATGCATTTTTTCTGGTAAGCAATTTTATCTGTCAAGCAGCTCTGTGAAATTGGCCCCAGATGAGATTTTAAGAGATTTGAATGGAGGTAAGCTTGATAAATGTAGAGGGAGATTGTTCCGTAGTGTATGGCCAGCCACTGCGGGTGCTCCATGGCTCTAGAGGTTGTTAGTGCGTGACCCATTTGCTAGCTGAAGGTGTTGTGTAGATGTCAATTGTATGTTGATTGTAGGTTACTTGGACTCCATACTGTGCATAATGATGTGCAGTGGGCATTATGGTTGGAAACTGTTGCTCATGGATATACGATGGCTGTATTTTATTGGTGGATTGGTTTCGTTCATTGTGAAAATACAAAATATTCTGTAGGCATGTTGAACCCTTGCTGCAATTAAAGGGGCAGTATCGTTATGATCCGAGCAGACGTTACGATCCGGGCATGGAATCGATGTCCTAGTTTAAGATTAGCACAATGACTAAAAATTAATACCTCATTTACGCAGCAGCAACGCTATGGGGGGATTATGGCAGTCACTGAGTTAATAAAAAACTACCATTACAATTTCGTGCCCTGTTGATCGTGACAATACTTAAAGGGTTAAATATTCATTCTTAGAGATTGGCATTAAACATGACAAGCATGTTATTATTTCATGACAAATAATGTACATGTATGTTATTCAAGTCTGTAAATTGATTCATCTATGCAAAAAACATGTTGTCATGGTGACAGGAACAAATCTGAAGAGTTCTCCTAGGACAACCACCTGCTACGGCCATCAGGATAAACAAGAAATAATTTGATCGTCTGACAATCCCGAACAACCTGTCATCCCACTAACAAACGTAGTTAGCAACATCGTAATTGACATTTGCATAATGATGTCACCTCGCCCCAGGCCTGTCATTGCATCGTCAGTCCATCTTGAAGGTTGTCTGTATTCCGTAGGTTCCCCAGCAAGGGTTACCAGCTCGGGTGAAGACCCAGTGGGGGGATGGAGAATGGAGAGGGAGAGGAGGGGAGCTTGTTTCGAGCAGTGGTTGCTTGCATGAATGAGTCTCTTGATGTGAGTCACCTCGTGGACCATTTATAGTGCAAGGGTGCCATGAATTTTACATGAGCTTGACATATCTGAACCAATCTATACAAACTCATCACGTACTTATTTATTCAGAGCCTTTCTCTTATAGTTAAACAAACTGGACTCATACACATGTAGCTGTATTATAATTTGTTTCTTTCCGAAATGACCAGCCCTGTGATTTCTCAGGATTTTGCCTCAAAATTTTCTTAAAAGAAGAGAAGTAGCCACCAAGAAAAGAAAGTTTTGTTTGTGGGAATGTGGAGTCTGTAAATCCTCCAAAATTAAACATCCAGGAGGTTCAGGCGCCTTGTCCTCTTGACCGAAGGGAGACCCAGACGCACTACCCTTTCAGGATTTCTAACTTTTGTCAAATCACACCTCTTTCCTTGCAATTTGATCTTTTCCTTCACATTTTCAAAATGAAAAATTCTTAAATGAAACAAATAGATTTTGTTTTAAACTGATTTTGATTTTAACCATGAGTCAAGGCCAACATCTTAAAAAAGTCCCCACAACAAATGTATACATAACAGCAAAAGAAACGTCACCCCTAAAAATATTTATTTTCATTTTATAATTAATATAATTTGTTTAATGAAGAATATTATGAGTATGGAGTGTAACACGAACACAATGTGGCAAATTTGGTTGACCTCAAAATTCGTCATGCATGACATCTGAGGACACATAAGCTAAACACGTTCTCAGACTTATCAAAATTTAGGGGTGACGTTTCTTTTGCTGTTATGTATATATTCACGAACACCTCGGAGACTCCAAATTTGAAAATTACATTTCAAAATTGATAACAGGTTTGCATGATGCAGGCTTCTGCCAAGGTGCAAACGTACTGTGGCACGGCACTTAATATGTAATTGAAACAATCAGAATGCTGCAAATTAAATTAAGTCAGCAGGTGTTAATAATGCATGGGTTTGTTTTAGCATCTCAATCCTTCAGGAGTTTGCTACCGAAAATAACTGCAATTTAGATGTTTCACATGCATAGAAGAATAAATGGTTGTTAGTGCATAGATAGTGTTTGCCCAGTTGTGATCATACGTTTGAACTAATGACGGGTGTGGTTAGTTGATAATACATGAAGCCTTTGCATAATGCATTGTATGCTAGACACAAACTGTATATTGATTACCAATTTCATAACGTAAATATTTGAAGAAATAAAACTTGTTATATTTATTTTGATTGATTGATGACTTTTAATTGCATGCTCAACTTCATCCTTCATCCTAAATTGACAGCACGAAACCTTGTCAAATCATTCTCAACATCACTTGAATATTTAACGCTTTGTAATTTCTTAACCACTTTTCAAACTGGACAGAAAATTAACAGTTCTGTCATTCATCTCGGATGATGCATAAGAAATAATGCAAATAGCAGCCCATATTGATACGTGTTTACCACATCAGAAATCAATCATGCAGTCAGTTATAACCCCCACCACCAATATAACAATCATTCAACCATTCATTCGTACAATTAATACCTAAATCATTCAAATTTATCAAGTCACAAACAATATATGTCTGCACATGTGGATATGGTACAGTACATTACAGAACCTTACCCATAGCCATGTTGAATGCAACAAATGCTAATATCTGGAGTTTGTGGAGGTGAGCAGAGAACATAAGATCTTTTGTTCTTGCTGATGGATCTTGTTGCACTCGGCAGGCTTCACATTTGGACGACGAATGGATGTTGTTGCATTGAGCAGGGTGTCTAGCCAGTTATTGAAGGGGGTTAGGGCAACTTCACACTTGGACAACTGATGGATGTTGTTGCATTGAGCAGGGTGTCTAGCCAGTTACTGGAGGGGGTTCAGTAACTATTACAAGATACCTAGTTAGTAGGTATGAAACGGGTTAATACTGTAATTATCAACATTTATGACTCGACATGTCACATTGCAGGAGACATTGTCAAAAACAGATATAATACTAACATTATGGGATGGGTCATGGGTATTATAATTAATAGTTATATTCATGGCCACACCACCGCACACTGATTTGCTAAATTGCATGATTTGCAAATACTGCATGTTGGGATGGTGAATAATTTCCACACTTAAATCAAAATCAAATTGTTTTTAACTGCGGTGGTGGTGGTCATGAATCATGAGATTATTGACAAGCTTTGTTTGCTGAATTCCTCAAATGCGGCACTTTTATACATACATAATCTCCATCGGAGCGCCCAGCAGGGTGGATATGTGCGCGCTACAAATCTTTATTATTATTATTATTATTATTATCGGTAACGGAATGGATTCACATTAAACTAGAACATCTTTTCAAGTTGTAAATAAGCAATTTGGAGTATTTTTAGCAAGCAACGCTCATAAACAGCTTTGTTCAAGGGATGTTATTCTTAACACAGTGCACTCAATTCATGACCTTAGTAAAGGGGGGGTCACAATTTCACGGAATGCTGATCATTTTGTGTATGCATCCTCATTTTCAATTTCATGAGCTCGACCGTGACAAAATATATTCTTGTTACGCTCTTTTGTCACGTTCATGGATATTTGCACAACTTAAGTCGCAACTCTCCAGGAAGTTTGTCGTGTGAATTTGCACTAATAGAAGATGTGTGAATGCGTGAAACAGACTAGGACTGCCTGTACAGTTTCAACACTCCTAATTTGGTTTTGGCTAATATTTAGAAATTAAATACTGCGAAAAGCAAATCCCTCTGGTCAGAATTGAGTGCTTGTAATAATATCACAACGGAGCAATGATAGTAAAGGTACAACAATGGTATTTGGGGGAAAAGTACCTTCATCTCAACGAGCCCCTCTAGTTTTCAAGAAATTCATGTCCATGTATTTCATAACTTACTGTGAAAGTTTCATATGACATAAAACACAATAAAGGGGGCCACTTTGCATCCGTCACATTAGCAGTTTTTCCAATGGTTATTTATTTTTAAGTACCTGAAACCGACCAAAAAGTGTTTCAACATGTGAATGGACATGCAGGCTTATACTAGAACTAATTTGAGTTGATTTATTTAATTTTTTAAATTTTTGTATTTATTTTTTTACCCTCAAATTTCCATAAAAATTGGACGGAAAAAGTTACTTCACTTTTCCGTCCATTTGTTGATGGAAATTTTAGGCTAATTAAAAAACAAATAGTAATAATCAACTCAAATTATCTTTAGGATAAGCATGCATGTCTATTCAAATGTTGAAATTCTTTTTGGGTGGTTTCAGATATTAAAAAAAAAAATTACAACCATAAGAAAAACTGCTAACATGACGGTAGGAAAGTGGCCCCCTTTATTTTGTTTTATGTCATATGTGCTAACGTTTTTGAGGGGGAAAAAATTACATTTATAACAGTTTATTTTTTCTCTAAGATGAAAACATGGTATAATTTCTCAGGATGATTGAAACTTGTACCAGCTTTTACACCAAGTAGTCTTTAGATAATAATTTGTTAATTTGATAAAACGCAGGTTGTACTTTCCCTTTTTAAAGGGAAGGTATAACATTGGTAATTACCAGATTATCAAATGAACAAATGATTATCTTAAAACATACTTAGTGTAACGTTTGCTAACAATCAACCTGCAGCTAACCTCCCCTTACTTCATGGCAAAAACAAAAGTTAAAAAAAAAGTGCAATGCTTTGTAAACATTTAAGATGCGCTCCCCAACCCTTAAAATTAAAATAACATAAGATAAAACGATAAAAGAAAGTTGTTGATCTGCTTACTTTCGCAGAGATTGAAACTTAACAAATTGCGGAAAGAACCACATTGACATCGTAGTTTCATAGAATGTTGTCCCAGTCACAGACGTTGCACCTGAAGAGAGAGTGCACTCCCGTTTTAGTTAATTGTAAAAAGCATCTTAGCAGCGGCATCACTTCTTGAAAGAAATTGCGGTCCACTCTCAAATGTTGAACAAAACCAAAGCAAACACAACCTAACAGGATTAACCCTAGATCCTAACTCAATTAACCGGACGAGCATAGCGTCCTTTTGCCATGTTTTGCAAGGGGGGAAAAGCTCAGCACCGCTTTCGATGTTATGTCTTCTCTCATCTGTCTCTTCTCACACGCTTCACATGTTTCCAACAACTACTTGCTTGGTTTCTAACCCCATCTCTAACCAGGTTACGTGATTCCTCCTCCTCCTTCAGCGTTCCCGACGACTACAAGGTCAACCCTGGCCCAGTTGAGGCCATTGCCCAGCACCCTACGGATGATGAGAAGGTGAGAGGGGTTGCAAAGTGCACTTCAGTATTCATGATTTTAGGTGGGGTAGGGTGGGCTGGGGAGGATTCAGGCCTGGAATTTCATTTTTTTGTAGGGGCAGGAGCACTTTTCCTGGGTAAAGGGTACTTCTGTATATCAGAATGTCTATGGGACATTTGTAAGGGGAACCAAGGGCAATACTAGTGCAACGGAGGCCACGGCCTCTGTAATTCCAAGCTTGGGAATTAAAACCATGGTAAATTTACATGCATTCATCATGAAGATTCCCCAATGATTTGCCAGTGTCATCAATGTTTACCTTCAAAAACTAAAATCGAATTTGATTGTTTGCGAACCTGTATAATTTGTTCTCGGAAGAAGTGCAGCTCTTTGTACAAAGAGAGCTGTTGGGTTCACTTATATGGTTAATGTGATCATTGCTCTAGTCATCGTCAAAGCTGTTTACTGGGGAAAAAATGGAAGTAATCTTTTCAATGATTCATTGAACACAGAAATCCAGCGAGACACAGTTGCAGAGTCACAGATATTGAGATCAAATGTGGTCTACAAGGAATTTGTACATGCAGTGTATGGGGGATATATTTCTTGTGTTTGTGATACTTTCATTTTCTGATATTTCTTGAGAACAATTATGTATTGATATATACAGAAGTGTTTTTGTGAGGAAAGGCTTTCTGCCATCACACTTATCAAAAAAAAATTCTCCTTTGTTTCTGATCAAATTGATAATTGATTTATGGATGGATTGACAAATTAATGGATTGATTATTCAATTGATCTATGGATGGATTGAAAAAGAAATGGATTGATCATTCGATTGATTTATGCATGGACAGATAGATTTCTTTATGATTTGGATGACCGATTGATTTATTGTGCACTTTCAACTTTAAAAAAAGATTGTTGACTTTAAATACAATTTTGTTTTTCCAAAACACTAAGTTTTCATGTAAATGATTCTAAACTTTGGCAGTTTTTGATTGGCTACAATCGTGGTCTAATTGTCGTCTGGCACCCCAAGGAGTTGACCGCAGAGAAGACGTTTGTGAGTAACCAACAGCTAGAGTCTCTCTGCTGGCATCGTGATGGTCTGCGCTTCACCAGCGCCCACAATGATGGAAGCTACTGTGTATGGAATGCTCAAGATTCATCCGCACCGGAGAAAGAACCCATTATCCCATACGGTAGGTTTGGTCCTGAGAAATCAGTAATTTAGTCTTCATGAACTAGAACTTGTAATACTCAGAAGTGGTTTGGTATCTAAAGGTTGGAACGTTGATGGGTTTATTTTCTCAACTGGGGCGCGTTTTCACGACCCTAACCAGAAACATGTTTGGGCTTCGGTCATTGGTTAAGTGTTTTCGCAAGTTTGGTTGTGCTGCGATGACGTCATTGTTCTGACCAAATGTCAACCGAAGTTTGTGATTGGTTACGCTTTGTTTCAAGATGGGAGAACAAAAGTTTTGTTAATTATTAAAACGTGATGGAATAATTGTTCGTATACAAGTATTTTGCCAAAATTTGAATTACACCATATATTTTGAGAAACATTAACCCTAGCCTTCCCAAATCCTCTTTGCCAAAGTGAAGGATTTTGAAGGATTGAGGTTACATGCTACATGCTCTTTGCTAAAGTGAAGGATTTTGGAGGATTGAGGTTATTAGGCATACTTGCCTTTCCATGGTACATGTACATCCATGTTTGTTGTAGTGATTGCAAGGTCAGTGCTCTGATCAGTGGACACTGTTTATTGCTCCATGCATGCAGGGAGGGTCCCTGGCCATGTACATGTATCACAGATTAGAAATGCATGTGTGCATACATGACATGTGCTTGCTTTACTACTGAAGGATTTGAGGATTCAGGTTATGTGTGAGCAAATGGGCGTAGGGAGTTGGGGTTAATGATTGAACACGTCACAAATTGAGAACAATTTTCTGGTTACGTTTTCGCCGAGCTATGCCGTCTTGTTTCTGGTTAAGAATGACGTCCGAAACAACTTTCTGTTCCTGTTTCCCCCCCCCCCCCCCGGAAAAAAAAACAAAGGGCTGAGGATGGTATGTGTAGGTTTGGTGGTAGTTTCTAGTGAGTTGCAACTGGTGTTTGAGGGTGGCGGTATGGTTTTGTGATAAGGGTTGGGATAACCAATTGCTATGGCAGTTACTCTTGAGAGAAAACTATTAACTAGCCAAAGACAGGAATCAGCGAGCATATATGGAGCAGCAATACTGTTATTCCGAGTTGATGTTTGAGTTGATGTTGGGTTGGTTCCTGGTTAATGAAGTCTTGGTTTACTAATTTGTTGGTATCCGATTTCTGGGTTAGTTCTTTGACAACAATCAAGCAATTTGTTCGCACGGTGGACTTGAAGGAAATATTTCATGTTGATGGTTTCATGCATTTGCATCGCTTTTTAGAACGGCAACATTTATGTGTGTGTATTCAATATTTGGCAGGCTTTCCCTAAGATTCAACTGAGTTTTGCATTGCTTTGTAAAGATATTAGATGACCCTCGATGCTGGACAATGTTTGTTGGGACACTCCCTTCATGTTCCTCAATGTTGATCAGCAACACTGTTGCTTATGTTTGCAGAATATGTGGGTGCATGTAGGCTGTTGTCATCTGTATAAATTCCTTTGAATGAGTGTGAACATTCATAACTTGGTAATTGGGGGGAAGTTGGGGTTTAAAGTGTCCCAAGAATGTTGTCCCCGATTGCCCTTTTTACCAGTAGTTTGTTTAATAATGCATTCTGGAGCTGAATGATTGTGGTGGCGATATGTCATGACTCGTGGGCTCCACGCTTAGAAGCTTTGAAGTTCTAGTTATCTGTTTGCCTTGTTGTGCATGAGAAAAAAAATGCTTGTGAGTTTCAGAGGACTGCTGTTAAGGTTTTTTAAAGGTATGATTGTCGCTTGCCTGCTTGGATATAAAAGAAAGGAATAATCAAATTAAAAGGGATTTGAAGTTGGTATTGTATAAAATACACTCACATGTCACCTGCCGAGTAGGTCTTTAACTCGGCCTGGTCATCTCGGTTCTAAAATCCATTAAGGCCATCTTAGTGCTAAGCCAACCATTAGTCCCAAGTCCCAGTCACATACATTGCACCTGAAGAAAGATCTGGAGTGCACTCCCTTTTAGTCAATTTTAACAAGTGTTTTCATGGCCACAGGTAAATGGCGGACACGGGTAAATGTAGCCACGGCTAAAATGGTAGCCACAAGCCATTGGTGCATGACATTTTAACGAGTCTCATTTTTATTGACTTTGGGTTAGCTGTTCTTCATTAACAAGTCACTCAAATCGGTGATTTCTCTCCTGACACTAAGTTACTTTTAATCAACAGTAAAGGGCTTATAAGGAATGCATTCACATAAATGTTCGACTCCAACACTTGCGTATTTGTAGAAGCATGCTTTAGTAGAATGTCACTCTGCATGTCTAAATTTCCTCCTGTTAATCCAACCTTGCACCATGATTAGAAACATGAAACTGTAACATCCCCTTCATTACTATCCTATGAGAGATACATGTACAATGTAATACTGCACATCATGGAGAAACTTACAAGAACTTTCGAGAGCTTTTTCATCATGCCAGCAATTCTAGCCATTCAATGTTTTTTTTTAATATGTGGAAACTGTCAGTTATTTTACTCAGTACAGTTATCATTGGACATTCATTTAAATGGAACTATTAAAAATGAAAATTGCTTTTTTTATGAATGAATTATATTCTTGATATGTTTTGTTTGATAAAATGTATGTGTACATTGTTAACATTTTTGTGTAACTCTTTCGTTTTCTTTCGTCTTAAGTTACATGTAACTCACCATTTCACCCCTGGATGTTGAATAGAATTTCCCAAATCATCCCTTTTTGTTCACATTGTTTCTTTCCCTTTTACTCTGTTCCCTAAACCACGTCCTGCCTATCAGGGAGCAAGAATAGTCCATTAATAGACGGGGAAGAAATGAATGGTAAGATATGATGTGCAAAAAAAAACACCAAGATACAAACAAAGTAACAACTGGTGGATTGCTAATTCTAAATGCACGCATTGCCCTCAAGCCCATGATATAGGCAGATTTCTGATTCACATATTTCAGGGATTTGGCCACCCATACTGGCACCCATACTGGCACCCATACTGGCACCCATACTGGCACCCTCATTCCCCCTCCTGATAACCCTCAAACCCTCCTGATAACCCCTTAGACTTGAATGTGTTTATCCCCTTAATGCTTGCATGCTGTATTAATAAAGGTTCCACTTTAAAGATACTTTAAATATTGCCTAATTGCCCCCAAGAAAGGTTAAAGATTCATCTGATGCTACACGTAAGCTCGAAACTAGAACTCTTGAACATAATCATCGTCCTTTCTTTCCTTGCAAACCCTAACCACAACTTCATTCCAAGCTCGACTCTAGTTAACCATCTACACTGATAAAGCTGCTGATTTGTAATAGCAATTATTCTGTAAATAGCTGTGAACTAAAGGTGTGTGCATTAGACTAGTGTGCATACTTAATGCGAATGCGAAGCCAAGTGGATTTCATGCTGTAAGCAAGGGTGAAAAGTGTGATTCACTGTAAAGGCTTTTGCGTGAAATTATCTGTCCTTAATGGAATTTAGTACACTTTATAGTATGACATAAAACACAATAAAGGGGGCCACTTTCCTACCGTCACGTTAGTAGTTTTTCTAATGGTTGTAATTTTTTGTTTAATATCTGAAACCACCCAAAAAGAATTTCAACATTTGAATAGACATGCATGCTTATCCTAAAGATAATTTGAGTTTATTATTACTATTTTTTTAATTACCCTAAAGTTTCCATCAACAAATGGACGGAAAAGTGAGGTAACTTTTTCCGTCCAATTTTTATGGAAATTTGAGGGTAAAAAAATAAATTAAAAGAAAATAAAATAAATCAACTCAAATTAGTTCTAGTATAAGCCTGCATGTCCATTCACATGTTGAAACACTTTTTGGTCGGTTTCAGGTACTTAAAAATAAATAACAACCATTGGAAAAACTGCTAACGTGACTGATGCAAAGTGGCCCCCTTTATTGTGTTTTATGTCATATGCATCTGTGTGTGGAATACCATTCATAATTTTGACTTGTCAACAATTATCCTCATGTGTATGTACTTAACATGATAATAGACTGAAAAGGTATTAATGTAGATCAGGCCATTTTTTTTCCTTTTTTTTTCTTCTGAATACTTGGATTATGGAAGAAAAAAAATTCTCCCGAAAAAAATTTAAAAAAATTGAGGGCGCTCTCCTATTAAGAGCACCCTGAGTCGTTGAGTTCACATGATGCTCAATATGCGGCAGAGTGCACCCCCTCCCATTGTGTTCCAGGAATCTTAGGAATTCTTTAGAGGATTTCGGGGAGGGGGAAAGGTCCGTTAACAATAGAACAATGTGTTAGTGTATAGGGACATTTGGAGGGGTGGTGCTCTGCTGCATATCGAGCATGGTTGAGTTGTCAGTCTGTACACAGACTCATGTCACCGATGATTCCTGGCTCTTTGAGTGGCAACCAGAAAAAAAAATTTGTAACCGCATGAAAATTTGTGGCTGGGGAAGCGCATTAACGGCACAAGCTTTTTTGTTTTTTTTTGTTTTTTTAACCATCAGGAATTGTGATTTTTGCTGCTGCGATTAAAAAAAACAAAACAAACACCCAACAAACAAACAAACAAAATTCTAGATTTTTGGCTGACGGGTACGTAATCCAAGTAATTAAAAAAAATCTAATCAGTGACAATCATAAGCATGAACACAAATAATGGGGGGGGGGGGGAAACCTTGGTTATTGCATGCGAGATGGCATGCATTTAACATTGTGGTGTTATGCTTGTATTTGGTTAATTCACTTGAACTGTATTTAAAAAAAACGGCTGTTTTGCAAAACCAAGAAATGTAAATTGAAACCTTTTAGAAGTTTGTTTTTCCTTCTGGTGCTGATTAATCCTTCAATTTTTAGGCATTTGTTCTTCCCTCTAACAGAAAACCATTCAACCAGTCCCACCCCACACCACCCCACCCTACCCTACCCTACCCTACCCTACCCCACCCCTCAAAACCAGATCAAGTGAGGGGTATATAAGTGGAAGGTTTTGCAATCTATGGTTGGTCGTTTTACTCTACAAAATCTGAAGCCATGCTCTTTTCTTCCAAAACCCTAGTTAATGCAACACAATTTCACTTTCTTTAAGTATCTGAAGTGAAACCATAACCTTTTGACACAATATGCATGTATTTATTTTGACTATTTATTTCAAGTGTTATTGTCTTTGTTTTGTTCTCTGTGTATCTACAGGACCATTCCCCTGCAAGGCCATCGGCAAGCTGAATTACCTGACCACTAAGAGGTAAGTAACAGCACACGGAGTTTTGTTTTCAGTCCAAATAAAATTTAAAAATTACCTACCACACAGGCCTGTGATTCTTCAGGATTTTTCCTGATTTCAGGATTTGTGTACAAATCTGTTTGCCTCAAAGTTTTCTTGACAGAAGAGAAGTAGCCACCAAGGAAAGAAAGTAGCCTGTATTGTGTACAAATCCTCTAGTTTCTTGTTTGTGGGGATGTGGAGAGTTTGTAAATCCTCCAAAATTAAACATCCAGGAGGTTCAGGGGGCTTTGTCCGCTAGACCAAAGGGAGACCCAGGCCTGCTACCCATTTTTCAGGATTGTTTACTTTTGTCAAATCACACCAAACTGTTGAGTGTTGTGTGTGGTATCGAGACTGACTTCTGTGAGATTGACTTCCGATTAAATTGTTGGCATGTTCAGCACAAATGTTGTACTTGGGGATGAGTCTTGTCGCTTAAAAGCTTTTGATAAATTGGGTCAAGCTTAGAGGAAACAGTTGGCATACCGTGGGGAACAGACAAGGGAAACCGGCTTAGTATTGCTACTTATTAATTCATTTCATTTCCTGTACATGACACTTTCCTGTACTTTGAACACTATCGATAGTGTTCAAAGCCGTATTCATATCCGTATACATGTACGGGTCATTTTCTATCATCATTGGTCACAAAGCACCGAGAAGAATACTGCATGTGACAAACATGTATTATAATTTGTAACATTCAACCTCTAAAACAAAAATCTAAAATTCTTTTTTTTTTTTTTTTTTAAGAAACAGAAAAAGGACTAGAAAAAAGGTTGCAACAAATTAGTGTTAAAGGGACAAGATTGTCATGATCAGGGCATGGAATCAGTCCTAGCTTAAGATGAACACGGTGACTGAAATTTACTGGCTCATTTATGCAGCAGCAACGGTAATATGACCTTATCATGTGGGGTATTATTTTCAGTGACTGAGTTAATCTAAAACTAGCACTCCGATTCCATGCCCTGTTGATCGTGACGATATTGTTCCTTTATTATAAATATAAGTATGTGGCTGTTCATTAACTTTAACCAGCATGGTTAACCAATAATAAATTCACTCATTATTTCAAATTACTGAAACGTTAGCTCTGAACAAACTTCTTCCCTTTAGCTATGATGTAAAAGTGCAAACAAAAAATCCTTGTTATTTATATACAGAATAGAATATTACTCAGTATTTATTTTGTATGTTTGTAACAATTTAATTAATGTTATAGACCTTATGCATATGTCACAAACTGAACATCGCCCTCATTCAGAGGCTAGAGAAGGTCACTCATTGGTTCATGTATGCGCTCTGTGCATGTGTATACGCACAGCGCGCATACATGAACCAATGAGTGACCTTCTCTAGCCTCTGAAAGGGGGCGCCCTTCAGTTTGTGAGGTCATATGCATAAGGTCTATAGGTATTTACAATCTTGAGTGTTTTTTTGTGTTTTTTTGTAGCGACCCGTTCATGATTTTCTCTGGCGGTATGCCTCGTGCCAGCTATGGTGACCGCCACTGTGTGACCGTCATGCAGGGCAACAAACACGTCGTCTTTGATTTCACATCAAAGGTCATTGACTTCTTCACCATGTCTGACGTGGACTCTGTTTACGGTAAGCGAGTCGGCTCTTTCAATCAGACATTGAGAATTATAAGATTATTATGTATGGACAGGTCACCGGAGGATAACTCTAGGAGGAAAATGTTAACAGTATAATATCAGTTCGGTCTGTCACGGTTGCCCATAATGCAACACCATTTATCACATGGGTCAATGACATTGCTTTTTTTTTTGCACAAGAGAATTCTGATATACATTTTGTATGTCATGCATGTCCATTCAGTGTTGCATTAAGGACACTATTATCTGGCGGAAACTGACTGTGGGTGATGAAAATTGAGAATTTTAATATCAGGCATGGGGGAACCCATGTGATTTAGGCAGTTTTAAAAAATCCACAAATTTTGCTAGGGGTATTGGGGCCGCTGTTGTGAACAGCGCTGGGGTGAAATCTATAGTTCTGAGCGATTGCTTTGCTTTCCTTTATTGCTTAAATCTTTAAAATACAGAGGATCACAACATTGCGATTTGTAAAAATATGGACCAATCATACCCCTGCTTGTAGGCAGTATAATTTGTAAGTCTAGCAAGACTTAATTTGTGATACTTAGGAAGTTTTGGAAATAAATTTGAATTGACGAGAATTGCCGGTTAGACGATCATTCTCGGACCTATATTTCCTTTTCATCTTAAAGTGTGCCACCGGAAAATCAGCAGGTATTCACATGTAAACAGTGACCTTGCCAAGTTAATGCCTGATATAATCCCTCAAGCAAATAAGCTCCTGTCAAGTGGAAGATTGCTGGAACTACTCGAAATACATTTTTACTGTGACCTGAATGTTACAGAAATAAGTTCATAGCTCATACTTCAACCATTTTTAAGGTTTGGCCAAAATATATATATATTTCATTTCTAAAATTATTTTCATGTTTTTAAACGAAAAAAAAGAAAAGATTGAGGATAACAGATCAGGCAACATTCTTTGAAGATTACTTGAATGGTTGGTTAGACTCATTATTAGATTATCGCCTATAAGAATCTGCACCTACTGGGTTGGGCTACGAGCATTGGTTTAAAAAACAATTCAAACCCTATAAAGTTTGGCCAAAAAGAAATTGGGTCAAGCACTAAAGAAGGAAACTTGTAAGGCTGCATTTTGTAAGATTATTTTTTTTTTTTGGTGATTCATTTGTAAGTTTTTGTCTTGATATACAGAGTTTGACGAACCCCACACTCTTGTTGTTTTGGCCGTGGAGGAGATTGTCTTCATTGATCTTGAGACCGAAGGGTAAGTCATCATTAATATTGTATAGTAAGATTAAAATACATCAAAACTAACCATTGTAGGTTTGGGGTTGTTAGGGCTGACCAAAGCATTGATTGTTAAGTACTGAGAATGATAATTACAGGCCTGTGATTTTTCAGGATTTTTTTTTTTTTTTTTTTTTTAACAAATCTCCCTTTGCCTCAAAATTTTCTCGAAAGAAAAGTTGGACAGAAAGAAGTAGTCCGTATTGTGGCCAAAACAGTAGTGTCTTGTTTGTGGGGATGTGGAGAGTTACAAATCCTCCAAAATTAAACATCCAGGAGGTTCAGGGGGCTTTGTCCTCTAGACCAAAGGGAGACCCAGACCCGCTACCCATTTTTCAGGATTTTTTTATTTCTGTCAAATCACACCCCTGTAATTATTTGTATTTGTTTAACATTTAGGTGGCCTGTGTTCAACCTGCCATTCCTGTCCTCTCTCCATGCCTCTGCCATTACTTGTCAGCAGCATATCAGTAATGTCCCCAGTGAGCTATGGGATAAGATCACGGCAGCTGGTGAACAACAGATGGCTAGTAACACCTCTCAGAGGGTAAGACACAAACCCACCCACAGCCCTACCGCCCTAACCAAACACACCAACACATACACTATCATATTTATGGTGTCAAACAAGACCCTGTCAATCCCCTCTGTCGGGTTCCCCTCTCCATTGCTGTGCAAAATCAAGGCCTTTCACTGACTGATTCCTCCACCTCTTTCACTAGGAGTGGCCAATGAACGGTGGTAAGAACCTCTCTGAGCCGACCACACCCCATGATCTCCTGATGACGGGCCATGAGGACGGTACTGTACGCTTCTGGGATGCCTCCACCATCTCTCTGAAGTTCCTCTACAAACTCGGCACTGCCCAAGCCTTTGTGACCGAGGCCGATCATGCCGAGGCTGGGGCCGGAGAGACGGAGGGAGAATGGCCACCATTCCGCAAGGTTTGTTCAAACATTTTTTTTTCTTGTTAAGCTTTTATTTCTTGCCCTAATTTTATTGAATGCTTCTGGTGGGGGAGATGATTAAACAGTTTATAAATTTTGCCCTTCACCGACATTTCATGTCATTTGTTTATGGTCGTGTAAAGCATTGTCTAAGTTGAGTGCCGTTTGTTATTTTGGAGGGGTCGGGGAACTACCAAAATGAAGATGGGCAGTTTTAAAAGTTTAAGATGGGAGCATAGAAAAACAGAAGTTCTATTTCGAAAGCCTTGCCTTAATTTGCTTGCCATACTTACTATTAGATATTTTGTCTCCACTGTAGGTTGGCAACTTTGACCCCTTCAGCGATGACCCTCGTCTTGGTATCCAGAAGATCGTCTTGTGCCCCATGAGTGGTACCCTGCTGTTGGGTGGAACAGCCGGCCAGGTTATTATGCTCAATATTGGAACCGATGAGCTGGAACAGACTTTGGAGGTAACGTTTCTTGTTTGTTGGTCTGGTTGACTGCTTGGGTGGATGGCCCTCTATTGTTAAGATCTTCTGGGCTCCAGCAGGCATAAATATCCAAGTCCTGAAGTTTTAGAAAGTGTCTCCTGATGACAGCTAGAGTAGACTAGTTGAGAACAAACCAACAATGTTGAGAACAAACCAACCGGCTCTTTTCAGAGCCATCATTATACATGGTGTACCTGAAAGAACTCGATATTTTAAAAAGTGCATTTCAAATTTTTGTTGAAAGAAATTTAGTGTTGCCGTAATCACAGTACTCTGTCAAATAGTCCAAGTATGTTGCTACTTGATCCATTTGAATATTTATCTCTTTGTGTCCTGTGCAGAGTTACCCAATTCAGATTGTAGGTGAACAAGACAAATTTGTCTGGAAGGGCCACGAATCCCTGGCAGTCAAGGAAGACTCCTTGAAGTTTGCCCCTGGCTTCCAGCCTAGCCTGGTCCTGCAGGCACAGCCTCCGGCCTCCATCACCGCCCTCGCTGTCCAGAGCAGCTGGGGTCTGACCACGCTGGGGACAAGCCATGGATTCTCTCTCTTTGACAACATCCAAAAGAAGCTGATCATGTCACACTGCACTCTGAACCCCAACGACCTGTCGTCGACTGGACAGCACATGACTCGTAAACGCTCCATGGCCAAGTCTCTGCGTGCCTCTATCAGGAGGTTGAGGAAGAGGCGGCAGCCAGCGGGAGGGTCACCCAAGAAGGAGAAGGTGGAGGGAGCAGCTGGCGGATCAGGAGAAGCCATGCCGACCACAGACATTGATGCTGACAAGGTAAACATTTGATACTCAAGATTGTTGGAACAAAATGAAGAGTATTCTGAGATTAAGGATTGGTTAAAAACGATTAATGTAACTTTGCTCTTTACAATCTTGGCATAGGGTTTGAATGTCTACAATGGGTTTTGATTCCCTCCCTAGTGGTATGTGGGTTTTGTTCCGGTAGATGCTTCAGCACTTATTGTATAGTGCTGAACCATGTGGATGAGATGCAAAATTATTTATCATCAAATGACCCATCTGCTAGCATGCAACTAGGATTTAAAAAAATGTTAAAGGCCAGTAACTACTATTTTGCATTTATACTGCAGGTCCTTTAGGTTGGTGAGCAGTTTGCAACAGCTAATTCTCTATTAGGATAAAAAACAATTCAAAAAGGTGGTTTTTGGGGGTTTTTTTGTTTTTTTTTAACTTGACCTTAAAAGATGCTCAGAATGCACCACAGAGCATATAGAATGCTAAAGTTTCTGCTGCCCCGTCCACCAGCCACCACATCACACTATAGAGCATTGGCTTCACATTCCCAGTATGAATTCTTGTTTTGAAATTGGTAAATGGCATGCCTGCATCATGGATGGCTAAAATAAAGCTATCCGCTTCTCTTTAATTATTCTACAAGAAGTGGAAACTGCCAATCCTAAACTCCTATTTGCGTTAAGCATACCGAAAGCAGTTTAGAAATTATAAACATCGTACATATTATTCAAAGGGTGCACATTGTTTTTGATCGTCCATTCTGTAACAGTAAATTTGTTTTGTCTGTTAAAAGGGGAAGAGTACAAAAGCTTCATATGGCTTCCGTACCTTCCATAATAACATTATTTTCTCAACAATTTATATTGTACACGTATGTACACTCATTGGCCATAAGTATTGCAACATCCCCAAAGTTCAGTTTGGAGAACCGTGTTAACAATAATTTATTTTATTTTATTTACACTACTTAAGACTTCTTGAAAGTGCCTGTGTTTTGAAGTCAATGTTCTTTTTTACTGTTCTTGCTCGGAAATTATGTAATACACGATCGATGAAATCGGATTAAATGATCATCTCACCTGTTACTGTAAAGTGCTATTTTGAGCATGTTGTAATACTTTTGGCCAGTGAGTGTATTAACTGCATGTACAAAAGTCTATTGATAAATTTATATATACATAACAGCAAAAGAAAATATTTATTTTCATTTTATAATATAATTTGTTTAATGAAGAATATTATGAGTATGGAGTGTAACACGAACACAATGTGGCAAATTTGGTTGACCTCAAAATTCGTCATGCATGACGTCCGAGGACACACAAGCTAAACATGTTCTCATACTTATCAAAATTTAGGGGGTGACGTTTCTTTTGCTGTTATGTATATTTTGTATGATACGTTGCTGTTACATATTGTTTTGTTGTTTAACATTGAAATGAATGTCATTGATTGATTGAATATAAAGAACAAAGGATTGATGCAATATTTCTGTTTCAAGATGATTGTGTCATAAGTGCATCATGTAAGCGGAGTCTTTTCAGTGAATTATTTGAATTTTATATGTATATATTTAATGTATATTTCAAAAATCGTAAGCAGTTTCCAGACTCCTTGATCTTAAGTGATTCTTTCCACCAGCCTGACTCATCTCTGTGCAGTTCATTAAGTAGCTATTGGAACAGCAACATGATAATACTATCCTCGATGTTAATTTGAATATTGTCATCATTTCTCTATACAATAGTCCGAGGGCAAAGAGGATAGTGGTGCCAAGTCCAGCCCAACCCGTGAGTTGGCCCAGGGTGAGCGTAAGATTGAGGCCAGGGGTGACGATACCAAAACAAGCATGGTGCGCTATCTCTACTTCGCCAACACCTTCGTGCGTGATAGTAAGTGAAATTGCTTATTTCCATTATTAAAAAATATTAATTTAGAAATATTTCAGTGTTAAATGTAATTTTGGTTATTCACTTATAACCCTCCTACTATTGCTGCATTTTAGTGGGAAGTTGCTCTGGAGGTCAAAATCTGTCAACTGCCTGTTTTGACTGTTGACCCAAATGTGCACACAGGGGCATTTTTGAGTGGTTTTTACTGTCATTTTCACCACCCTGAACAATACCAGACAATGCTTTTACCAGTCAAAAACGGTCGACTCATTTTGACCTGTAAATGTTACATACAAGTAAGGTTTGACAGTGTTTGACTTTTCAGTGCACTAGATATATATTGGCAAGTATATCAACATTTTGTATGATTTTGACCCTTGTAGTAGGAGGGTTATGCCAAACTCATTTATACTTCAAGCATGTTCACCATCTTTTATGGTTTTTATGATCCAACTTCTTTTTCTAATATTTCTTTATTTCAACTGTAGAATCTACAATAATTGACAAATCTGTAAATATTTGACAAACCCCAGCTTCAATTATGTTCTCAATTTCTCTTTGTATGAAAAAAATCTTGCTGAAGCAGGCTTTAAAACAAATCATGAACATTTGAGTGGAACAGTGATGTCCCAATGATTTATTCTTCCTTTCCATTATTATGTCAGATAACTTAGTTGAGATGACAGATATCCATTCCTTATTTCACGTACACCTTTCTCCATCCTTAGGTCAACTAGCTACTCCATCTCTGTGGTGTGGAACCAACGCTGGGTCCATCTACATCTATGTGGTTGGAGTTCCATCATCTGACAACAGAACACAAGATGCCGTCACTGCAGAAATCAGTCAGTATTCTCTTAATCATTTGCTTTCATTATTTACTTTTATTTTTTTAGTTTGTTGGTATCACAACCTTGGAAGTAGGATTTGAAGCTTAGCATGTTTGATGTACGGTATGAGTAACGGTTTGCGGTAGCACCATTTAACAATCTTTCCATGTATCAGGTTTTTTTAAACTTGTGACAGTTTTTGGAAGTGTTAATGAAATAAAGCAGACTATTTGCTCTTGATATTTCTACCTCATTATTTGTAAAATTAAAAAATTGAGATGTTGGCATTCTTTATAGTGTACAATCATCCAGTCTATATTGCTAATATAACACCTGTTTCAGGCTAGTATTAAAACCCTCCTATACATGGAGGCCATTCCGATTCACTAAATTCTGTTCTTAAGCAACCTTCAGTACATACATGTACAAGCCTGCTGTCCTTTCCAAGTAATCTTACAAAATCAAATGTGTGCCACCCAAGGCCACTGTAAATGTTTGAACATATTAGTATGGCCTGCAATGTATCGATGGGAGACCACTTTACCCTGTAATCTCAGTGGTGTGACAGTGCACAGAAGGGTAACCATAGGAGGCCACTGGCAACAGCTTAATGGCTTGGAGTGGCCTGAATGGGTTGTTTCAAAAATTGCACCGATTGTAGGAGGGTTAATTAATTTGTTGATAGCAACATGATGCCTTTGCACAATAACGCTTTTTAGGATGCAACTAAATGATCTCTGATCTGTCCAGTAATTAACACATTTGACATTTCTACACAGCCAAGGAGATCAGATTGAAGCACGCTGCCCCTGTAGTGTCTCTGATGGTTGTAGACAGTGATGCTTACCCCTTGCCAGATCCAATTGACGTACAGAATGAGAGAGCTAAACCTCCTAATATGAGCGGTCACAGCCTCATCGTGTGCTCGGAGGAACAGTTCAAGGTAGATTTCGAGATTATTACTTTATTTGGTTCAGGTATTGCTTTTATGATTTTTAGCATGCACATTGAGGAAGCATGACTTAAATCTTGTTAAATGTTCTGTTTTTTTAATGTTTTTTTTTAGATTTTCCCACATCGAAAGTGGATAACATTGCTTCAGATCACAACATTATTTATTTATAAATGCCCAAGACAGTTTAGACAATCTGATTGGACAAAACGTAATCACATGGGGATGTATTAACAGATGGTATAGACTGGCTTATCAAAATCATAGCGTCACGTATGTGACAGTTGTTCACCAGGTGTTTTTGTACGACGTGGATTTCAACCAATCAGGCATCACACGCCTGAATCATGTAGTTTGGCAATTTTTCGGATGTCCCCAAAATGTGAATTTGCCCATTTATGTTTGGCTTTATTCAACAAAAATTAAACTGTTTTTTTTCTTCACATTTTGAACACGAAATCAATACGGGAATTTATGAATGGGAATAACAGTTTGACACTCGGTCTTCACTGCAGGTTAACTACCAGTTTTGTGCTTGGTCAGGAGCCTTAACGCCCCAAATCTTTCGTTAACCTGCAGTAAAGACCGCGTGTCAAACTGTTATTCCCTTAGTCAAACTGGAAAATACTTTTATGATTCCCATCTCTGAAGAGTCTAACACTATTATTATAGTTGGTATTTTACATGCTATCATTGTGGTTATCGTAAAGCAATCTAAATTTGTGGGAAAAACACGGTGAAATGTAACATGTAGTTCCTAAAATAATATTCTGAATTTTTTGTGGGAAACTCGGTGAAACTTTCTTGAAACGTAATTGTGGATAAAGTCTGTAAAAAAAGCTGTCATCTTGCCACCAGGTTTTCCACCTGCCTAGCTTGAAGCCGACACGTAAGACCAAACTGACTGCTCATGACGGCTCTAAGGTTCGCAAAGTGAACTACATCAACTTCAGAAGCCGAAGCGGTAAGTCGGCATGATTGGGAACATTTCAAAAAGGCTTTTGAGCAGAGAAATGTTATGCGCAAAATGTAATAATCTTTACATTGAAAGTATTTCATTCATTCCAATCATTTTGTTTCTCCTCTTTTTTTTTTTTTTCCTTTTTTTGCCACATCACGTTTATTATTTGTTGCTAACCACAGTTTGGCTAAGAATGGGTTCCACCAATGTCAAGAAAGAAAATCATCAAAATGTTTTGACATTTTAAATAAATGGAAAAAACAATGACAAATTAAAAGACATATATCCAAAGCAAAAGAAAGGAATATCACTCTCAAAATGATCAGTGCAGGTATGTTAATTTTGGACACAATTTGTTGTCAACCACAGTTGTCTCCCTGGCTAGCTGATAGCTACCCATACAAAATGCTGTGCAATGTTTACAAAAGGAGAACGTAAAGAAATTGAAAATCTTCCATGTTCTGTTCTGTTAGATGACAACTACTCGGAGAACTGTATAAGTTGCCTGACCAACCTAGGTGAACTAGCTATCTACAGCATTCCAGCCTTGAAGAAACAGCTCGGTTTCTCTGCCCTGCGTAAGGAGAATGTTGCTGGTATCCAGTCCCTTATCTTTACATCTCGCGGAGAGGGATTCTATCTTCTCTCACCATCAGAGCTGGAGAGGTAAGTAGAAGTCTTATGTGGATTTTCATTGTTTAGCTGTTGTCAGTTATCTGTTTGCTTGTTTTGTATTGAGTTTTTCCAGTTTGTTTAATTTGGGGGGGTGGGGGGCTTGGGTTGTGGTTAGTTTTTTTCTCATGTTTGTGTTTGTTTTTGTTAGAAAATTTGTTAATTTCTTTGATTTGTGTATGGTTTATTCCCATCATTTTTAGTAAATTCTAGAACGAATGTTTAACTTTTGAGCCCAACTTTCCTTGTGGCAGATTTTCACTGTCTGCACGGTACTTTACTGAGCCCATGTGCATGTTGGAGTTACCTGAGGGTATGCGTCCACCACCTCCAGAACCTGAACAAGCCGAGGAGGTAGTTGCACCAGTAGACGGGCATCCCATCGCTGAGGAGGCACCTGCAGCTGAGGAAGCAGCAGCAACAGAGGAAGAGCCAGCACCTGCGGCTGAACCTGCTGCCGCTGCTGAGCCTGAGCCAGCTGCTGCTGTAGTTGCAAAGGAGACAGACATGGATGATCCTATGGCTCAGAGTAAGTGTATCATAGGCCCAGTAATCTCTAGTAAACTGGGGGCCGTTGGTGCCTTGAGAGTAAATCCCGCTCGTCTTTATTAAACCGACTGGGTGGAGGGTGGGCCCATTGGTGCCTAGGCGGTAAACCCCGCTCATCTTTATTAAACCGACTGGGTGGAGGGTTGTCCCGTTAGTGCCTAGACGGTAAACCCCGCTCGTCTCTGGTAAACCGACTGGGTGGAGGGTTGGGCTGTTGGTGCCTAGACGGTAAACCCCGCTCGTCTCTGGTAAACCGACTGGGTGGAGGGTTCTCCCGTTGGTGTCTAGATGGTAAATCCTGCTCGTCTCTAGTAAACCGACTGGGTGGAGGGTTGGCCCGTTGGTGCCTAGACGATAAACCCCGCCCAACCGGGTATAGGGTTCACCTGTTGGTGCCTAGACACTGCATCCACCCAAGTGGATGTAGCAGATATCAAAGTAACCATTGACGTTAATAAAAAACATACTGTTTGCAACAGTGCAAAGTACTCCAAACCTCTTCTAATATTATTTATATTTTTTAGTTTACATTTTGCACTAACAGTTTTTTTATTTTTATTTTTTTTTTATTTTATTCTATTTATGGCTTAGGTGCACCTTTGATGCAATCTGACACCAAAATAACCTCCTCTGTCGTGACCTCTAGCACCACGGTGGTGAAGACACAGAGGAGGGTAATCTCCAGTTCATCCGGCGGTGCGGCGACAGTTATGACCACGGAAGAGACCGTTGTGAGCAGCAGTGGAGATCACCAGACAGCCGATGGTGAGAATACGAGGGGGACAATTTAATCGATCAAAGGGTCACAGAAATGTCTGGAGGGAATTTATTTTAACATTACAGGGAAATTAAACAAGAAATTGCGTACCAAAAGTAACATTAAGTCATCACATTGTCCACTAGGGAAAACTGACTGGGATACATTTGATCAAGTGTTCTTTTTTATTTTTATTTTTTCTCTTGACTTCCCAAAGGCTTATCATGATTATTCAAATCGTACATCAGAAGTAGTTGTGATAACGTTTGACAATATGATAAGGCATGATTGATTGCATTTCTGTGTAGAAAGTTCTTTTTTTCAGCTGGTATTTGCTGGTTTCTGTTCGTTATTATTCTTGAGTATGCATTATGTCAAACCTGGTATGGCTCATCAAAATGATCACTCTTAACTTTCACAAAGGGATTAACATTCCAGAATACCTCACCCCTACACTGTATGTCCTTTGGGTGTTAATAGCTTCACATTCTCGTGAATAAATATATTTGTCACATTTATATTGATTTTATTTTAAATATTATTTGTTTTCAATGAGAGTTATTTTTTTTTAGTTTTGCCATTTAGTCATGACATTTAATCAAGAAAGACAGGATATACAAAAGATCTAAAAACAATCAAAGTAATAAATAACTTGAATAAAATTTTTCAGCTTTGTAAATTAGTTAAATTTTAATTAATAAATGAAACAGTAACACCCTTGATTTATAGGCCTATACCAATTAATTAAATAGACTTAAGAAAGAAATTGTGAGGTTAGAAATTTGCATCGATTACTAGAAAACCTTTGGAGATAACTAAAGATAATTTGGCAAAATTTGATTCGTTATCCAACAGAATTGTCTTCAGATTAGGATATAGTCTTAAGTCTTATAAAAGTTAACATATATGAAATAGAAATTTGTCAAATCTTTAACTTGGAATTATTTGTATTCCAGTGAGTTTATGAAGAATTCTGAGGTTCTAAGCTACTTTTCATTAGGACTTAAACACTCACAAAGATGGCCTTGCAAAGTTAAATCGGTTTAACTTACCGACATATATTTAACTCCTGTCTTGCAGTTACGTTATGAGGAATGATGCCATTTGTCATTTTCAGCATGTTTATGTCATGTTAGTAGTGGGTTGTTTCAGCATTGATGTTATTGTCATTGTTCAGTCACACATTCATGGACAAGTCAGTCATTAACAATGCATGATTTAACAAAGTGGATCAGCTTTTTATGTCTAGAAAACCACTTTAATCAAACCACTTAAACATTCATGTCTTCACATATCAGTTACATACAAATTAATTCTCACTCGGTAATACTATGTCTGTGTCCAACAACCAATCCAGATCTTCACTCTTCCAACACACACACACACACACACACACACACACACACACACACACACACACACACACACACACACACACACATGCTCATACATCACGATGGTAGAATCTACTGAAAACATTTTTCAGACAAAGCTTAAGAGGTAGCAAGTTGACTATAAGAACCTAAACGCTAAGAATTAGAGGTTGACTAAATTGTTGTCAGATTAAACTAGATTTTAAAGATTCACATTGAGTTTGACCAACATTAACGAGGGAGGATGGTCAGAGCCTACTGAAGCTCATTAGCATTAAGGCCAAAAAAATAAGTCTCTGGTTTCTGGTCTCCGCCCGCGTTACCTCAAACCCGCACATCGGCATTTTTAATTTTCTTGTTTTTTTCTCTTTTTTTTGTTGCTATGAAATGATGTGCAATTGCAGCCAAAATTGCTGGATCGATTGGACTTCTGCTGTGCTGTGTTTTAAACAAAAGGGTATCAACGTTTGCCCGATTTGCAATTCCTTTGGGAAATTTGGTCCCCATGTATCGCAAATTTCCCTGTTGGCAAAAATAAAGATTACCCCAAAAAAATAATAAAAAATAAAAAAAATCACCATACCGTTTTGAAGCTGACCTATGACCAGAAACAGGAGACTTTTTTTATTTGGCCTGATGTACAACTCCAGAGAGATTACTTTCACTCTTTTACATCTCCAAGTACACATCATTTATCTGAAGGAAGTAGAATCCTATTTTCTTTCTTGTATTTGATTATCATACTTAATTATTATACATAGAAGTTTAATGGAATCACTCAAGGGAACAGATATAAAAAAAAATTGTATGAAAACAAAAAGGAAAAAAATCAAATCAAGAAAAGTCTCTTTAACAATGTGGTCAAACTCTGTGAAGCTCTGTGGTCAATGTTAATGAGTTACTAATCCAAACTCTTAACCCCCAACCCTAATGCAAACAGAGCTCCATAATGAAGTGGACGAACTCCTGGCTAAGATTCCTAATATCAGTGTGAACCTAGAGGGCGACACAGAGGAGAACCCTGACATCACACTTGATGAGGTCAGAGAATACAAGTAAGTAGACATAATGGTGCCAGTAGTCTTAGGGGGGTGGAGGGGAGCAGCTAAGGGGAAGGGATGGGAACATGGGAGGGGGACAAGATTACTGATATTATGGCAACATGAGAATACAAGTAGACGTAATGTCAGTCTTGGGGAGGGGGACATATAAAGATTATCGATATCATTGTGGCAACATAGAGGGATCAAACTTGATTAGGTCAGATATAGTACGAGTGAGTTGTCTCAATAGAGAACTTCGCAAATTATGTATGCATTAGGCATGCAGCTGATCAGCTGATGTTTCTCTTTTTTCTTTAATAATAGTGCTATAGAAAACTGAAAAACACTGTACAAAGTTTTGTGTGCTCGGCAATTTCCTCTTAGCTAGACCAGCATGTACTAACCCCCCTAGGTATTCTGGCTTAAGAACCTTCCTGAATCCTCCAAAATCCATCAGTGCACTTTTGGAAACATGCCCTTATCTTCAAAATGCACCATGCATTTTCCGTTGATCTTTCATATTCAGCACTTATGGTCTGTACTTCTTGCCAGGTAGTAATTTTGACCCATTTGAAGAGGTGAAAGTACCAGTTTCCAACAGTGCTGAATTTTTCCCAAAAAGTGCCCCTTGGAGGATTTTGCAGGATATGGGGTGGTTAGGGTTTAGGATACCATTATACCATCAGCTTGCACTTTCACACTTAAAGGCACCTGGCACTGGTATTTTGTCCAAATGTAGCTTTTGTCATAAATATATACATTTTTATGAGTGGAATGTGAATAAACAAGTAACTAAGGTTACAGAAATAGTGGTTTTATTGTATTTACGACTTTAGAATAGGCCACCCCTTTACATTGACACATGGTGGCGCTGTTCGTGACGTCATTCGGGGGATATTTGAAGAGAAAATGTAGTCTGGCCCCATACATTACGTCTGGGTACCTGATCGGTACGATGCGTCACCGAATCCGGAGTAACCGAATCCGAGAGTACGACAATGAGAAACCTCAATCAAGCCTCAAACCATTTCCATATTTTAAATGAATAAAAAGCAATATGAAGAATTATATATATGACTACTGTACTACTACTAGTCATGCTAGTGCAAAGAAAGCGAATCAATTCAGTCCGGAAAACTCCAAATACGGCAACGTTGTTACATATACGGCAACCTTGAGTTGCTGAATACGGTAATAAGGTTGCCGTGACACGGCAACTCTTTCATTCAAACGCAAAAGGGAAACGAATATGCAAAATTGGAATAGTGAAACCATAAAATATGTTCTTTGGTTCCTTACCCAAATTCCTATCTCACATTAATCAAAAGTTATCTGTGCATTTTCTTGCAAATGACCGTTTAAAACCAACACTCTAGCCCATCCGGACGATTAACGCGCTGACTCCATTTTGGCGTGCAAGAATACATCCTCAATCAAGATTATTATTTTACGATGGTTCATGAAACAAAACTTTAAACATGGTTGTTCTCAAAAATATAATAATTAAATTAAACAAATAACATTATTTATGTTAATATGAGTAAACACCTATTTTATTGGAAATTATCAACGTCTTTCAAGGAAAAGCTCTGGAAGCGCTGGAAACTAAAATCGACAACATTTATACAAACAAAACTCAATTATTGGATAAAAATAGAAGTAAAAGAAGACATATTTTGCATTTATACATTGTGATTAAAGCCAGCACCTTTGACAATGATAACAGCCATGAAGCTGACGTTGAAAGTGAGAAAGGACGGTGCTAAAACACAAGACATGTACCAAGAAATTATTGAGAAACCTAACCATCGCCGTTCTCGTTTAAACGAAGCCGCAGTATTGTTCTTGCCGTTTAAAAACTTGTACCGTAGGGACTAATGTCCGATAATGTAATTTCATGTGCCTGTCGGGTATAATAATAATAATAATAATAATGTGTGGATTTATATAGCGCACGTATCCACCAACTAAGTGGTGCTCAAGGCGCATTATATTATTATCCCTGCTCATAAGGCTCATAAATCATTCCTGAAACCATCTCAGCTCCCTGGGGAGTATACAGCTCAATTGCTGCCATTTCTAGCGCATATAGAGCAAACCAACTCTGCCTTCACAGGTACCCATTTAACCCCTGGGTGGAGAGAAGCAATTATGATTAAGTGTCTTGCTCAAGGACACAAGTGTCACGGCCGTGATTCGAACCCACATTCTGTTTCTAACACCAGAACTTGAATCCGGTAAGCTAGACCGCTCGGCCACGACACCTCTATTAAAAAAAGGTATATACTGTATATAGTGATAATTAAAGTTTTAAACCTTTGAAATACGAAAGCTTGAAATTCAGACGAGATGTAAAGTGACATTAAGTATTGAACCTACTTGGAAGTGGTGAGAAAGGCTTTGGCCAAAGACCTGGTGACCAGATCATTATATTAGGCTGAAGAAGTTGTGGCAGCACCACTTTCAAAATTCAATAAAGGGAAGGTGCAAAAACACCAGTAACTTTACAAAGAATCTAATGTATGCCTAACCTGTAACCTAGTTTCAGATGAAACGACAACGTAAAACAAGGCCCAAGGGGAAGCATGCAAGTTTTCACGATATAGGTGCAGCAATGCCGCTAGTGCTACGAAAACTGCATAGCGTCACTGCATAGCACTGAAAACGACGTCGGACAGGACCACTTTGCCCTCGTTATCCTGACTTTCGCTGCCCATAACCGCCTATATTTGGGATCAGCTGGAAACAGATGCAGGCTGACCCCATCTTTAGTTGTTTTGTTGTTTGGTCGGCATTGCTGGGAAAATGCCGGAAAAATGCCTTTTTTTATAACAAACCAAACCACACGTGTGTAAACACAGGCAATTCTCGAGGGCGTCGAGGGGGGTCGATGTTCCATCAGCGGCGAATCCTTCCTCGAATGACGTCCACAAAAAGGGATGGTGAGTCACCCTCCAAACAACTTCATATTGTTTTTAAACATATAAATCCTGACAAATAATCACTCAAACAATTTGTTTATTGTTAATACACATATACTTTATTGTTTAAATCAATAAAAAACCTATTGCCAGGTGCCTTTAAGTGTTTTGCAAGGAAGTCTGTGCTCTCTGTAATATGGTGAAGAGTGATTGGCATGAGGTAGAAGAGGTGCTGGTAGATAGGATTCCTTGTAAATATAGGGGAGAAAATAGAAGGGAATAGTCTATGAAACCACTCCTTTGAGTAGTTTGAGATGGGTCAGTTTAAAGCAATGATGCTGCCAAGAACCTAATGTATCCACATCGGGCAAGAAGTTGAAATGGGTAGGTTGGGTGGTTTAGGGTAAGGGGGTGAAAGGATAGATGTTTAGGCAACTTTCTAAAAACAACTTAAACAGCCATTGCTCCAAATTAGTAGTTCCATTGATTTCATTGATTTCATTATCTCGATGAAGGAATTCCATCAATAAATGTAATAGTAGTTTTTTTTTTAAATGTGAAAATTGTTGTTGGCAATAGACATCCTTAAAAGCTAACAAGACTATATAATAATGAACACATGATATGTCTACATTTCATATCATATTCCTACATGTATCTAAATAGTTGAAACAACCCTCCAAGATGATCACTTTTAATAACACGTCATCAATGTTTTATAACCATCACTCAAAACAGATTTGAATCTTAATTATCCCTCGGTTACATTCAACCTCCTGAGTGACGTCTTGTTTTTACTCAAATCATTTACATTGTCTTTCTCTTTGTTTTTTGTCTCCACAGCAAAGATGACCAAGGTAAGATATTATCATTCCATTCACATTGACTCACATTCTCATAGCCGACATCTCGTGTTTTACTCTTAACGGGCTGTATGCTCCATTAGTAAAACGTCAACAAATCCATTTCATACAGAATTGGCCTATGAAAGGTTCAGCTCACTGAGTAATTAAAAAGCTATAATTCATTTACAATTTCTGACATTAAAAAAACAAAACAACACTAATGGTTTACAGTAGCTTGAAAGGTCTGTTCCTTTCTGTCTTGTTCCTTTCTGTCTTGTTCCTTTCTGTCTTGTTCCTTTCTGTCTTGTTCCTTTCTGTCTTGTTCCTTTCTGTCTTGTTAATTGTTTGGCTATTTGTTGAAACAGAAGAGTACGTCACAAATGTTGACAATTCAAAAGTCTAATACAGGTACAGTTTATTTGAGGTTTATTTCCTCTTGGAGACGGAGTTGATTGACAATCCAGAAGGACTATATGATACAATATTGACAATAATTGGCTTAATGGTGTCTCTTTATAAAGAATTTCCCCGTTTCTCGTTATTTTACTGGCAAATTTTGTTTAATATGAACATTGCTTGTTTCCTTTTAAAGTCAAACAAATACCTTAAATGTGATTTTTCATTGATTAGTTGTCAGAATCTTGTTTTTTGCAGTTAATTAGTTCTTAAATAAATATGACGGGACCCACCAGGAATTAAATTTGGAACATATTTACTTTCAAGTCATACTTCTCATGATTATTTTGTGAAATGTGTGATTTTAAAGTATTTTGTTTCCTTTCCTGCAAGTAAAATAGCAATGTTCCGATGGAAAAGAAAAATTGCCCGAAATAACTGTCAGTTGACAACGGCGATAAACCACGGGCGATGCATCTTAATCCGTTTAGTCACTGGTAAAGATTTAAATAGTAACTTGTGACTCCAAAGAAAACCAAGTATTTGAGGATGTTGGCATGATGTTCATTACCCATCAACACTTCATTATTGTTCATCTAATATATTGTACAAACCTTAAGTAAGTCGCCACAGTGGCTCAGAACAGGTGTTTTTTTAGATTTAGTTCAATGTTCATAAAGTAGCTAGCTTTAGGTTTAGTTTAAGATGCAGTATTTACAATACAATAATACAAGAAGGCTTAAAAACATATAAAACAGGCTTCGAAAATCCACAGACAGAAATTCCACGTTGGAATGAATCCAAACAATCTCAATCACTATTTTCTCATTAACAACAAAATGAATTAAGCTGAAACTTTTAGAGGTTAATTTTTATACCTACATATTTTGTTTCTTTTAAAGTATGGATGCATTTACAGATACTGTACCTAAAGTGTCCACTGGAGTAATAATAACTTAAAAACTCTGGCTTTTTCTTAAATTCCATGAGATTCCATCATCACTTATTAACAGGTTTGTTTGTTTAATGACTCTATCGGCTGTCACACTTCCTCGTAACCGGAAGTGAACAAATTAGATTTTAATACAAACTCAAATAAGAGCATAGTGAATACAACATGATCGCTTACACGTACGGCACTGTGCCATGCTCACGCCGATCAAATTCTGACTTGATAAACATAGAATCTAGCATTAGTGTACCATTACTGAACCACCGCATGCATATATTCATTCAAACAGATTTATTATTGCTGATTGTTTGTTTATCCATGATATAAAAAAAAAGTGATCCTCTAGTTCACAAAATGATTGACTTAGTTTGAAAGTAAACAGTTCCAGGAAATTGTCATAAGTTCTTCTGATTTTTCAAATTGACCTACTGGGCATGGTAATACACACACTTAATGGCTTTATATTATTATTAATATTGGTTCATAGGGAGGATTGCATTCAGAAAGCTTTTAATTGCATAAATAACATGATAATTACATTTTTGTTAATAAACTGATGGTGGGCTTTATCATCTGAGGAAATCATTGTTTTAGGGTGTCCCCCGTCCCCAATTCAACTTTAAGTAGGATATT
The DNA here is from genome assembly GCA_029582265.1 of Zoroaster sp. YZ-2022. Lineage (NCBI taxonomy): Eukaryota > Metazoa > Echinodermata > Asteroidea > Forcipulatida > Zoroasteridae > Zoroaster > Zoroaster sp. YZ-2022. Next base: position 32,848,447 of record CM055819.1, on the reverse strand, counting down.
GTGGGTTGGTTCTTACTTGGTCCCTGATCTGGCAATCATTTGACACCAACAATAATTCTTTTTTTAAAAGTGCATGTGTTTTTAATTTGCCATAATTTTTTTTTAAATGTATTACTTTTCTACTGATTCATCAAGTGCACATTTTAATCAGGATTGGACCTTAACTTGTTGACACTAGTCAGTCGGACAGATAACTCTAAAAGATTCACCAGTCTGACAGAGTTGACCAGCCCAACCCAAGTATTTGATCAGTCTCCAGTGCTATGCTCTTAAAATGATATTTCCTCTGGTAGGTGGGCAGGAGTTATAAGGTCCACCCCTGGTAGTACTTGACTAATACCTAAAATATGTTTAATCTAACAGATTGACAGTTGGGTGTATCCATTTCATATCTAACATGCATGTTGGTCTGACATCACACTGAACACAAATACGTCTTTAGCTTAACACCATTCATTAAAAAAAAAGTGCCTAGTTGTTCGTTATCCAAGTACCACACAACAGGTGTGTACACAATTTGAAAAAAGTTAATTATACTAGTCAAGTATTTGGTTGTGATGTGTCTTTATGAACTGACATGTCTGAGTGTCGTGGCCGAGCGGTCTAGTGCATCGGTCTCAAGTTCTGGTGTTGTCAGAATGTGGGTTCGAATCCCGGCCTGGTCAGTCGTGGCACTTCACATAGCAAGTGCCCTTGTTTACAGGTTTCCTCAGGCTTCCGAGCTACAGTGCTTAAGTGTGCATTTGAGGGATCCTTGGTTTCATTACCAGAAATGTATAATAGTAATTACAGGTTCTCTACATGAACATAGTTTGCCTTTTTAACCAGTTCGCGTCGGGAATAAAAACGTTTTTCTGGGCCCCTGTGCGGGTTTCTTTTCCCCACATAAACACGTTAATGAAAGTTTCCACAGCACGTGTCCACGTCTACCAAGCATGTCACTGTACACTCGGCTGGTTGCCACGTCAACCGAGCATGCATACAAATATTCCGGAGTTTGCTCTGGCGTGTATAGACGCTCTCCGATCCGTGGTGCAAAAAAAAATTGCGTGTATACACGGCCCCCGACGCGAACTGGTTAATAGTCTCTGTCAATAAACACATATGTGCTAATGTATGTACATTTCTATAGATGCAAGGCTACATTTTCTTTATGTAGTTTTTTAATATAACCAGGCCTGTGATTTCTCGGGATTTTTTTCCTGATTTCAGGACTTTTTTTTACAAATCTCCCTTTGCCTCAAAATTTTCTTGAAAGAAGAGAAGCAGTCAAGAAAAGAAAAGAAAGAAGTAGCCTGTATTGTGTCCAAACCTCTAGTTTCTTGTTTGTGGGGATGTGGAGAGTCTGTAAATCCTCCAAAAATTAAACATCCAGGAGGTTCAGGGGGCTTTGTTCTCTAGACCAAAGGGAGACCCAGGCTCGCTACACATTTTTCAGGATGTTTTACTTTTGTCAAATCACACCCCAGTATATAATACTGAATAAAGCTGTTATTTTGAACACGCATTGCATGTTTATGCAGATTTTAAATCACTAAAAGTTTTGGTTTACGTAGTGACGTAGATAAATATGATTTAGTACATTAGTTTTCTTAGATTAAAATATCCTTTTATCCATATTAAAATATCTTTTAGAATAATCCATGTATATTTGTATTATAAAGATGGGCATTGATGATTTTGTGCTGGTAGTTATTTAACTTCGCTTTTTTTTAAAGTGGACATTTTGAAAAATAGCTTTTATGCAGAACCGGTGCCCCTGTCATTTCCACTTTCCAGGACTCGGTCAGTAGTACTTGGCAAATTAAAAATAAATAAAAATTTCCCCTTAAAGGGGTGTACACACTTGGTAATTAACACTTTTTTTTCTAAATTGCTGAGTTTTCATCTAAAATCTTACTTGATGTGAAGTTGGTGATGGTTCCAAATATCTTGAGAAATTATTACGTCTGACATGCCGTCATTTTTGAAAAACGTGAGAAGTGTATTACAAAATTATTGGAAATGGTCACAGCTGTGATTCATTTCCACATTAGAATGCATGCAAAACAAGTCTGATTACATTTTCATAATGAACTCGTTAACCACACAGTGAAATACTTAAAGCTAAACTTTCAAAGGCTGGTTTCTTCGTATATCTCTTTGATTCTTATAAAGTATAGATCGCATGTATTGACAAAGCTTGGCTTTGTAACATTGTACAAGGCAATGACATAGCTGCCAACTCTTCCGGATTCTGCGGAAGACTTCGCGTATTTGACGGTAATTTACTTACTTAAAATATATGCAAGGAGGCCTCTCCTTTTGGCACCAAAAGGAGAGGCCTCCTTGCATATATTTTAAGTAAGTAAATTACCGTCAAATACGCGAAGTCTTCCGCAGAATCCGGAAGAGTTGGCAGCTCTGCAATGAGAATATATTCACACGTATACAATAAATATTTCATTATTCAAGCTATGAATCTTTTAATAAAGTGGCAGGATGCAGTTTTGTAAGTTAATGGGCCTTGGCGGTCCATTAATTGTTACCCTTGAAGCCATTGTTATAGACATGCATGATATCACAAACCTGTATAAACTGAAGGGCATCTTCATTCATAGGATAATAGAACCATAACTCATTGGTTCATGTATGTGTACTCCACCTACACCTACATAATTAATACATTATCATTGTTCTCTATCTTATATTGCTCCTGATATCAATACATTAGGGCCACAAGGTTGTTGCAATAATGGGTTTAAAACTCACTGTAGTGTAAAAAATTATGCTAGAAATGCCAGCTTTTGATGCATTTTAGTTGTGGCTTTTAAGCGATGCAGAGAGATGCCTCCTTATAAGAATGCCAGTGCAACATACAGCTCCTGTCATTTGTGTTGTAGCCATGTTGACGTCACTATAAAGACAATGCGACACACAAGGCAGACGTAATTGCATAACAAACTTTTACTTTGGGTAAAACTTGTAACTCTACATGGTGAAGAGGATAAGTAAGACTAATTGTGGTGACACCAAGTGAAATTCTCTATTGAGTAGTAATTAGTTCTGAAAAAAACTGGAAAGAACTGGAGGTTACAACTCGACGTTTCAATCAGTATGCTCTGATCGTCCTCGGGAGATCGTTCTCCCGAGGACAATCAGAGCATAATGATCGAAACGTCGAGTTGTAACCTCCAGTTCTTTTCAGAACTAATTACTGCTCAGTAGAGAATTTCACATGGTGTCACCGCAATTAATCTTAAACTTTTACTTCGACATGCGTTCCACTTCCACCACAAATCTCAGGGTCACAATTCACTTCACATTTGTGTAAGCTTGTTGGGTGATGGCTTGTAATGTTGGGGCTGTGCATCTTAATGGTTTCCTTACATGAACGGACCATTGGAACTATGTTGGTATTGCGAACATTTTGGATGCATTTAGAAAATGAATATTTATTGTTGGCCAATGTCCTTCTGTGTTTGTCTAAAAAGGTCTGTTAGATACTTCCATGTGTATGTCCATTCGATTGCTATGCAGTTTTGGTATATACATGTATTAGTTACATGCTGTACGACATGTAGCAGGATTGACAAGTTATGTTGGAAATGTGCAAGATTTCCCCCACTGATATCAAACTGAGAAGATGTGGTTGCTGCGTTGTCCCTTCTGCATTTGATACATAAAATAAGAACATAACATCAAAATCCATCGGATCCATTTAACAGATGGTCTCTGAAACATGATAGCTTAATCTTGTTCCACATTTACAATACCTTTTAATGTTTAAGGTGTTTTGTACATAACATGATCATTCTTTTCTGAAAAAGACAAAGGTATGTGAATGAAATATTCCACTGCCTTGACCACAATCAGTGTATACCATTTGTTTAAGTAGCTCGATACAGATACCTTCTTAATGTCATTTGAAGCAACAACTCTGACAGCATCTTCCCAGTGGTTAAGGTAGACATCAGTTATTAGGGCATATTTGTTTTGATCCAAGAAACTCCCCCCATCACTGCTGGGTAACTATAATTTGTCAAGCCTCTGTTGTACATTGTATGTTTGCCACCTGTTGTCCTCTGATGTTTTTTTTTTTATTCCTCCGTACTCGTGTCTTTGTCTGTCAGCAGCCGGTGACGTGAATTCTGCCGACGCTACAGCTGAGGTAACTGAAGAGGATTAGCCTACATGTAGTCCCCCAATTTCCCCCCTACAATTCAAAACTCTCGGGACCTTATACTTAAGTTTTCTGATGCACAGAAAAAAAGGACTAAGATGGATATAGTTTTTGCAACAGTACTTTCAAATATCATTAGTTAGCTTCAGTGCAAGGGCTTGTTCAGTGTAGATTTGTTGAAATATGATAACTGAATTCTGGGCAGAAGCTATTTTCATCATATACTACTGCAGAAAATTTAAGTTCTGAAAAGACACGAGTCCAGTCAATTAACATGGAATTTAGGAAAGAGTACACTTTCCTAAATTCACTTTTTCTTTAAAGCGAGGGCACCTCAGACAATCCTTTCTAGGAAAGATAGATACCGTCATCAGCTACACACCAAATAAGTTTCAGATTACAATTTGAACATTTGGTTAATTGTTTAATAACAAATTCTACACCTTACTTAAATCGGCTTCATATCAATGAAATGACACCTGTTGGTTCTATCATGGTTCTATCATGGTTCTATCATGGTTCTATCAGGTCTTGTTTGATCTCCTGTATACCTTGGCGAGTCACTGACGTATTCATTTCAGTGCTGTCAATACAAAGAGTTATCCCATGGCAGTGATTTCAAACAAGGATATGTATAATTGAGTGAGCCCTGAATGCATACCTGTAGTTCATATCTTAACATTGCTAATAGTGCTTTGTAGTAGACTTAGATGGCTCCTTCTCTAGTGTCATTAAACTAGTATAAATACCTGGATTTTGGTCATCTAGGCAATTTTTCCATTGATTTCACATTCATTTAGAAATGGCAATTCAGTGGATCCAGGATTCTCATGTTTTGCATGATAGATCTGCCCATCCTAAACAACAAATTATAAGTCCTCGGATTTCTACATTTTTACAATGTTTTTCTTTGACTTTTGTGTGAAATCAGATAGAAATAGCCTATGGTTTTCTTTGACTTCATTGGTTTAAAAAAATTAAAAAAAAGTAGCCTAGACTCCAGATTTCTCAAACTTTTGCTTGACTGCTCCACTCCATCCTGTGAATGTGTGTGCATTTTTTGTTTTCAGTTTAGAGGTTCGGGCATCCAGGGTCTTCGTGGACGACAACCTATTAAAGTCACACTGACAACTGAAATCATGATTTGACTATTTTAGGATGATTGATCAGTTGTGCGATTCTGCCATTCTAACTGGTCATTTCTATGAGACAGCTTTATCCAGCTCAGTTAAGCAGACATGCCAGTCTTGCTCAGGTTGACGGGATGTTAAGTGGGGACACACTGTAAATGGGGGAACAAGAAACTGAATTTAAGATACAATATTGCCCTCTTGATCCGCCATAGGAGGGGGTCCCCCTATTGAATGCAAAAGCTTTCTATATACTTGGTGACTTGAATTGTAAAGTACGAGCCATTGCATCTACTTCTTTAAGATGTCAAAATAAAATTGAATGGGTTTTTAACTTTAACACTTCACAGTAGTTGCAATTTCTATAATCAACTCCCAAAAAGGCACAACTTTAAAATAAAATTAAAATTAAAAAAGCATTCCCAGAAATGTCCTGACAATGTGAGCTGTCTGTTTATAGAGTAATATGTATGGCAGTAGAGAACAAAAGATTCTTGAGGTGCATCTAAGAAAATAGGTCTGTGCAATAGAAATAAATCCAGTAGTTGCAATTTCTATAATCAACTCCCAAAAAGGCACACTTTAAAAAAAATAAAAAACCTTAAGTTTGTAACCATGTTAACAGTAACATTAAATAAATAAATTTAAAAAAAATTAAAAAAAGCATTCCCATATAGAGTAATATGTATGGCAGTAGAGAACAAAAGATTCTTGAGGTGCATCTAAGAAAATAGGTCTGTGCAATAGAAATAAATCCAGTAGTTGCAATTTCTATAATCAACTCCCAAAAAGGCACACTTTTAAAAAATAAAAATAAAAACTAGATATAAATTTTTGTCACAACAAAAACAAGGTGTTCGGTTGAAGTTAAAATGGTTACGTCATCAATTCGAAGTGTTGGAGAAGTCAAATGTTAACGTCTGTTGAAGTTCTCGCGAGAAGTTTATTTGAATACAATACAATACAATACTGAATTTAGAAATTATTTTAATATTAAACTTTGACTTCCGGTTTGGACAGGAAGTAAGGTCAAATTGGGGTCACCTTTGTGTAAATACTTTTGACAATTAACAATCTGTACAATGGTACAAAAATGTCAATTTACCTCCTGTGGTTGTTGAGATATGATTTTTTTAAATATTAAACTTTGACTTCCGGTTTGGACAGGAAGTAAGGTCAAATTGGGGTCACCTTTGTGTAAATATTTTTCGACAATTAACAATCTGTATAATGGTACAAAAATTGTGAATTTACCTCTTGTGGTTGTTGAGATATTATTATTTTTTTAATATTAAACTTTGACTTCCGGTTTGGACAGGAAGTAAGGTCAAATTGGGGTCACCTTTTTGTAAATATTTTGTGGCAATTAACGATCTGTACAATGGTACAAAAATTGTGAATTTACCTCTTGTGGTTGTTGAGATATGATTTTGTTTAAATGTTAAACTTTGACTTCCGGTTTGGACAGGAAGTAAGGTCAAATTGGGTTCATGTTTTTGTAAATATTTTTCGACAATTAACAATCTATACAATAGTGCAAAAAATGTCCATTTACCTGTTGTGGTTGTTGAGATATGATTTTTTTTTAAATATTAAACTTTGACTTACGGTTTGGACAGGAAGTAAGGTCAAATCGGGGTCACTCACAACTGGAGTTTCATCTACTTAAGTTCTAAGTACATGCCAAGTTTCAAGTTCATGTGAAGTTTGCAAGTATGTTTTTGTTTGCGGACAAGATGGGGGAGAAGAAGTAAAAACAAAAAATTTTTTAAAAACGAACAAAAACGAGGTGTTTCGGGCATATACCCGAACACCTAAAAAAAAACTTAAAAGTTTGTAACCATGTTAACAGTAACATTAAATAAATAAATTAAAATAAAAAATAAAAAAAAGCATTCCCATATAGAGTAATATGTATGGCAGTAGAGAACAAAAGATTCTTGAGGTGCATCTAAGAAAATAGGTCTGTGCAATAGAAATAAATCCAGTAGTTGCAATTTCTATAATCAACTCCCAAAAAAGGCACTTTAAAAAAAATAAAATAAAATAAAAAACTTAAAAGTTTGTAACCATGTTAACAGTAACATTAAATAAATAAATTTAAAAAAAAAGAAGAAAAAAAAGAAGAAAAAAAAAGCATTCCCATATAGAGTAATACGTGTGGCAGTAGAGAACAAAAGATACTTGAGGTGCATCTAAGAGAATAGGTCTGTGCAATAGAAATGAATCCAGAATTACAAAGAGATCGCACTTAAAAATCTTAGCTCAAGCGTGCCAAATAACTGGCTAGAAAGTTGTCCACGAAGGCCGGAGTGTGCAAGCTTCTTGTTCTGCATGGTGTGAAGGGTAGATTGCTGAAATGCAGCTGTAACAGTATTAAAGTAGATGTGCTTGCTTCGCATGAGTGAAGATATTCTCTGTTTTAACTTGCAGACTGTCTGGGTGTCGGCCATTTCTGAATAACCTTAGCTTCATAACATTGTATTTCATGGTCATATAACTGTTTTTATAGTTTAGTTAGGCTCACGCATGTAAGTTTTGTTTATCATTTATAAATTGTAATATTATAAATTTAAATATTAGAATCCCTATTTTATTTCAGCATATTACTTTTAATTTGATCAAAGTGTATCTTGTTGAGATAATTTTTCTTGTGTAAACTTTGGGTTTATTTGGATTGATTTAATTAGTATTGACTTTAAATTTCAAAGTCTATCTTTGTTGCTATAGTGCTTGTTCCTAGTAAATGTATCAACTTCTTTATATCAGTAACTAAGCAACCTGGTTGCCTAGGTGTTTTTGTTTTGGTAATATACATGTAATGTATGAAATAATAGTTGAACCTTTCAAATGCCCCTTCCCCCCCCCCAACAATTTGTACAAGAAATTGTACATCCTTAGCAATTAGCTCAGAATATAAGCCAAGAACAATTACAGGATTTGAATTTTATTCTTGAAATGACGACGATTTTTCCTTGATAAAGAGCACTTTTTTAAGAACAAATTTTAAGAATATTTCATTGGCATGGCAACAATTATCCCTGTGAACTTCAAAGCCCGACACTATATACAAGAAACTAATAATTCTCGGCACAATACCATAGCAAAGCTTCAGTTCTTTTCTCATCCTCCTCGCCATGCAAAGCTACAAGTTTTACCTATAGCAAAGCTTGTTCAGTCCTTGTCTCCTTTTTTGACCACCTGGGCAATCCCTACGCTTCCAAAACAACCTAATGGAATTTCAGGTTTGATGAAGCAGATACACTATTTAGTGTCCACTTGGATGTATAAATGTGTGGATAATACTCGGCTGGATCTGTAACCATCCCAACCCAGTGTTATTCAATTCAACCCCCACCCCCAAATCATAACTTAAATTCATCCCTGATCTGATGAGGGAAAGAGTTGTTGAAACAGATAACAAAAATCAGACATGATTCTATTTAAATTGTTTTCTATTTACTAGATTTTTCAGTTCACAAATAATTATCCCAAAATTATCCTGAGAAATGATTTTGGAAAGGGATTGTTGGGTTGAATTTTACAAAAAGTTGCCAGAAAAGGTGCCTTCCTTTTAAATTAAAGTAAGAAAACACACTGCAAGGCTGTGTCCAAATTAAGAATTTTTGGCTATGGCTATGGCTACTGGCTGCAACAGCAATGCTAAAGTATAGGAAGACATGGTGATATAGCCATAGCCGTAGCATATATGGCTATGGCTACTGGCTGCAGCAGCATTGCTAAAGTATAGGAAGACATGGTGATATAGCCGTAGCATATCTGGCTATGGCTATGGCTACTGGCTGCAGCAGCAATGCTAAAGTATAGGAAGACATGGTGATATAGCCGTAGCATATCTGGCTATGGCTATGGCTATGGCTACTGGCTGCAGCAGCAATGCTAAAGTATAGGAAGACACGGTGATATAGCCGTAGCTGTAGCATATCTGACTATGGCTATGACTATTGACTGCAGCAGCAATGCTAAAGTATATCTGACTATGGCTATTGGCTGCAGCAGCAATGCTAAAGTATAGGAATACACTGTGATATAGCCGTAGCATATCTGGCTATGGCTACTGGCTGCAGCAGCAATGCTAAAGTATAGGAAGACATGGTGATATAGCCGTAGCATATCTGGCTATGGCTATGGCTACTGGCTGCAGCAGCAATGCTAAAGTATAGGAAGACATGGTGATATAGCCATAGCATATCTGACTATGGCTATGACTATTGACTGCAGCAGCAATGCTAAAGTATAGGAAAACATATCTGACTATGGCTATTGGCTGCAGCAGCAATGCTAAAGTATAGGAAGACCGGTGATTTGTAAATGTAATTTTTGTTTTTAAAAAATGTACTTATTTTGGTTATTTTTTTTATTTATGTTTTCTTTTTTTTTCTTTTTTGCTTGAAACATTGTGTTTAGCATTAACGTGTTTATCCAGCATAGTTACTTCTCATTCATTCATTGAATGTATTTTGTGTTTTTTTGCGTTTTGTTGGTTGGTTGGTTCCCAGCAATTCTACTAATCAATTTTAACTTTCTTGTTTTTCTTGCTCCTGTTACAAAAAATGAACAATCATGTAAGTGTTTTAGTGTAATATATTTAAATGACTAATTGTAAGAGCTTTGAATATTAAACTATCTTATCTATTTAAAATTATACAGGGATGGAAACCTTTCTGTTTTTAATTGGAGCTCAGGGTAATTAATATCATCCCTGACGAAGCAACTAACATGTCAATCAATATCATTTTATTTCATGTTAGTTCTGGTGACTTCTGTCATTAATATCAACCGAGAATAATCACCAGGCTGTCTGACATAGTGCCCATAAAAAAAAGGTTATCCTGAAAGCCTCAGTTTGTCTTTGCATACTCGCATAATGGGAAAAAATATCAAAATAGCTGCGCCATGATTGAGATCTATAGATTGTACTTTGTACTTAATACATAATTTGGTTTCAGAAGGACAATTTATATCTTCAACATTGTTCAACACAACCAGTTTGATAGGAGTTATATTACAAGATTAACCTGTTCGCGTCGGGAATAATAAAGTTTTTCTGGGCCCCTGTGCGGGTTTCTTTTTCCCACACACACGTTAATGGAAGCTTCCACAGTGCATGGCCACGTCTTCCAAGCATGTCACCATACACGCGTGGCTCAACTGAGCATGCATACAAATATTCCGGAGTTTCCTATGGCGTGTTTAGACGCTCTCCGATCCGTGGTGCAAAAAAAAATTGCGTGTATACACGGCCTCCGACGCGAACTGGTTAAGTAATGTGGATAGAGGCATATTAGCCAAGTTAATTATCAATTAATAGGAAAAGATCTTAATGGAAATCATGAATGCATTAACCAAAAGCTCAAATTAAGAAACAAAATATGGTTTTGTTTTGCCAAAGCCTGTAGCTGGACTTTTGTAATGAACAGCCTAGAGCAGTACAGAGAATTGTGACACAGCCTGTAAATGCTCTTGGGCAAAATGGGGGGAAATGGGCACATGATGGCTGCATGCACCATTCAACAAATTTGTGGCCATGTTATTTCCAAGATGTAAATAATTTCCTTATGTAGGGCCCTGGTATGCATTGTCCAGATTCTAAAATTACATAATACTTCCCTGGCATTCCCACATATCAATCAGTTAAGTGGGGGCGTGCATAAGATAAGGTAATTTTGATTTTTTTAAACTTCAATTTGCTAGACAAAACAGACAGATTATAGCGTTCTTGTATTTATAGTAGTAGTTTTTACACGGAGTAGTGGTCAAGTTATTTGTTACTTTTGGAGAAAAGACATTCAGATATATTAAAGTTATTCTTGACTTGTGTTGTAACGAGGCAGAAGTTGTCACCTGAGGGTTTCCCAATTGGGGCCTATTGGTATTCTCTTTGGGAGAATAGGGTTTCAATCGGGATAAAAGTATATCCCAATCGGGATAGTATGGCAGAAGGTGGTGTTGTCACCCAAGGGTATCCTCATTGGGAGAATAGGGTTTCAATCAGCATAAAAGTATCTCCCAATCGGGATAGTATGGCAGAAGGTGGTGTTGTCACCCAAGGGTATCCTCATTGGGAGAATAGGGTTTCAATCAGCATAAAAGTATCTCCCAATCGGGATAGTATGGCAGAAGGTGGTGTTGTCACCCAAGGGTATCCTCATTGGGAGAATAGGGTTTCAATCAGCATAAAAGTATCTCCCAATCGGGAGAGTATGGCAGAAGGTGGTGTTGTCACCCAAGGGTATCCTCATTGGGAGAATAGGGTTTCAATCGGGATAAAAGTATCTCCCAATCGGGAGTATGGCAGAAGGTGTTATCACTTAAGGGGTATCCCGATTGGGCCATATTAGTTTCCTCATTGGGAGAATAGGGTTCCAGTCAGGATAAAAGTAGCTCCCAATTGACCCAGTGAGAATTACTAAGATAGGGTTTCTGAGTACAGTTGGCTTAATATATATTGACCATTAATCCATTAGATTTTTTATTATTAGTGGAATTAGCCTCATATAAATGCTGTATTGACAACCATTGCAAACAATTAATGAAGTTAGGAGTAAATTGCTCTTACTAATGCACTAACTGGTGTTGTCAAATGTCAGAACTAACTTTTCTAATCCACCCCCCCTCCTCGCTGTATAATAATTCCCAGTGGCTGTATTTTTCCCCGGCCATTTACACAATTCTCATATGTCCATTGATAAGTAATGTGCCTTGTCTCAAAGCCCTTGGGACAATAAATTGAAATTGATCCAAGTTGTGTATGCATGAAAATTAAATTATTTCTGATCAATTGACACTTGTGTGACCTCCACATATTGAGTGCTGTCCAATATGAAATCAGTCATCTGCTCATCATAAAGAAGCTTAACAATATACCGAAACGACGGTGCTTTTGTTATGCAAATCCCATGAGACTCCACATTTATTGGACAAATTGGAGACAAAAATGAATTGTTCGTGGTCATATCGGTATGTTTCCTCGGAGAGAGGAGAGGTGTGATGTCCGGATGTCTGAGACTATTAATCAGTGATCTAATAGGTGACATGCTGTTTATTGTCATGGTCACTGATGGGTTTTGAAATCACATGGGATCGCAGTGTTAGATTTTTTTTTTTTTTAGACAGTTGTTCATTTCATGGTTGAGTTTCTGGCCAATTACAAATGAACCATCACCATATTTATAATTGCTTACAAAAAAAACATGACATGAGATTTGTACAGAACTTTAAGCTTCTATCGTATGAAAAACAGAAATTACCTGTTATTCGTAGTGAATTATTTTCCCTAATATTTTCATTATTTATGGACATTTATTTTATATACATGCGTTAATAAATATAATTTTCTTGATTATTCCCAATTTCAGAGTCATGAAGGAAATGGGGTCGTAGAGTTACAGATAACGGAGGAAACTGACTGAGAAAAGACTGCTTTTGTCTCGTCAAGGATTTCCACCTGTCATCTTGGTAGGACAACTTTTAGTTTAGCATTATGAGTAACAATTTACAATTAACTTTTCTTGTTTTAAACTTACTGGAAGTACTGTTCATTAAAAGCGTGATAGCAATTGCAATTGTCAAACAATAACGAAATAAACCAGATTTAAGATGAAATTTTAATTGAAGCAAGCAAAAGTATGAGTGGATTTGCAGACAGCTGTATGCTAAAATGTTATCAGCCAGAAATCCAAAAAAAATAAGCAAAATGGTTGAAATTGGACATGCTTTTATGAAAAGCAGTCAGTGATAGTACTATTAGCTTAAAGCTGAATTGTAATGTTTTGAATTTGATGTTCCAAGGCTGGGATTGTATGATGTCAGAGCTGACTTCAAAACAGCTAAAATTGTGTATTCAAACGTTTACTACAGTCGTGAATCTGTGGACAAAATTTATGGATGTAGAATTTTGTTTATTAATTTGTGTTTTCCATTTTCTTTTTTCGGAAGAGGTAATAGAAGTGTGAAATAAAAATTTATTAAAAAAAAATGTTTTGGGAAAGCACTCGAATGAATTAACTTTTAAATAGACGAGTGCCTGAAATTGGACTGACATGTTATGGAGCAGGATTAACTTCATAAACCTATTCAGCAAATTGTGAATTTAAATCTATTTCATGGTTATAAAAAAAAAAAAATTGTAGTACTTGTAAAATTTATCTCAAATCATTGTTGTGCTTGTGTAAAAAAAAAAAAGTAATAAAAAAAATGAATTGGGACTGTCTGGGAGTAATTGTCTGCCGCTTATATTGTGACTTCTAATCCAGCTTAGGTGTAGTCAGTTTCATTAAGATGTTTCATTACAAATATTCAAAATTTTCTTAAATTGGGGCCAAACTGGTTTATTTGTCTTAAATTGTTTCAGCAACTCCCATTCCTGGTTGTATGTGCAGATGTTTGAATATTTAGAGGAATGCACATTTTCTTGAGATTGTGGTTTTTTTAATATGATAAATCTGTAAAGTGAGAAACGGTACACTGTTAACCCGAAAAGATTTGGATCTTGGGGAAACGTTCTAGAGACAACTGGTGTTAGGCATCAGCTAAAACTATTTTAGATTGCGCAGAATTTCCAAATGAGAAGCTTAAAACATGTCATATCTGGTGAGACATTAATAACATGTAATTAATGATTAATATGTGTAGAGTGAAGTATTGAGTACAATGTGCAAGATGGATTATACTAATATAATAGTTACACCTTATAGGATAACCATAGTTTGTAGTCCCTAAAATCTGTACAAACTAGGCATAATGAACTGTCTTAACAGGTCATCACAGAAATCTGTCTGGGCATGGTTTAACCCTAATCCTCTACAGGCACCTTGCTCAATGCAACAAGATCCACCAGCTAGAACAATGGGTTCTTTTGTCCTCTGCCGAGGGCAACAAGATGCAACGACTTGTTATATTTGTTGCATCTTGTTGCATTGAGCATGGGTTAGGGTTAATGAAGATAACTGCCAATTTTTGTGACGTTTTCCCTCTATTTTCAATTTTTTTCTGAAGTGCCACATGTATTAATTCACCCATTTATGTTGCCTTATTAAAAAACCATTTCTAAAAATGTCCTTTACCAGTCATGAAACTAAAAGCCAAAAGTGGTTAGTTTGAGGTGGACAGCTGTCTAGGTATGGCTTTTGACTAATGAATTATAATGTCTGGTATCGGACTATTTTAGAGCATGCATTTTGTATTCTTATTCATGGCTATACATGTCTAGTGTTTATATTGGGCTTTGACTGTGATTTACACATGGACATATGTAATTATTATAAAATAAATGTGGTCTATTATGTCACCTGTCTTCATTAGCAATTGTATGTTGGAAAACTAGTTAGTGTAGGAAACAGTTAGGTCAAGTGAGAACTAAGCTAGCCAACTTCTGTGCAGTAGACAATGTAAACGTGTTGGCACATGAAATATTAATGTTTGGTAATCTGTAATTTTACTGTTGTATTCTAGTAGCAAAATGTGATTTCTTGTCAAGAGTTTCAGCTGAAATGGCTCAGCGGCCATTTTTGTAAAGATCGTATCTCGACTGTTTTGAGATTTGTCAAGTCGGCCTTAATCTTTGTTTTTAAGCGCAGTGCAATTTATGCATACATATCTTAATTAGCACGCTCGCACTTCACTTATCTTGGTAAACACCATTAATTGCACACTACAGTAGCAATGTACTGAATATAACAATGTATTAATTAACCCACTTTATATTAAACGGTTCTTTTGAAGAAACTATCTTTTGTAATTTTCTTTTGAAGCACTTGAAAACTAGGTAAGAATAAATTGAGCAGAATCTGGTAAAGTAGGGTTGCACAAGAGTGTCATCAAGTTCTTTAAGAAGCTGAACATTTTGTGAAAGAATTTTACTGAATTAGTGCCCCGTAGTTTAGCATGTTAACAGATGATTTGGCAAATGTATTGTACATCTGTGGTTCCGGTATAACATTCCCTTTCTGTCATGTTATGAAGTGTCGCATTAAAATCAGACACAAAATAGCCGTGTAATTCCTGTCGGCGTTCCGGATATTGGTCATTCGTTGTCGAGTCTCTTATTTGTGTTTCGTAGATTTTTATGATACTATTGTCCTGGTGGAACCACATTTTTCTAATGAGGATAACAATCAGCCCGATCAGGAAACCCTCTTTTCAACATTTCTTGCAGTATATGGACCTTTATCGCAGTTGAGCCATATTGTGTTCTTTTTTTTTTATATAAACCAACACGAACAAACCGAGGCTGGAAGCTATTTTTGTATGCAGCAAACTTCATCAATAGCTTAGAAATTGGCATAGAAATGTAATTAAAAAAGAGGTTCTTCAATAATTCAGTCAAATTCGAGTGGCATGGTAATCTAATGGTTAGAACACTCGCCTTGCAAACAGAAGGTATCAAGTTAAAAACTACGTTTTTCAACATTTTCATTTAAAAAAAAGAAGGTATTTTTGTCTGCAGCAAACTTCGTCGATGGCTTAGAAATTGGCATAGAAATGTAATTAAAAAATAATAAAAAATTCAATAATTAATTCACCGTCAAATTCGAGTGGCATGGTAGTCTATAGTTGCTGGAACGCGCGTCTTGCAAACGCAAGGTGCCGAGTTCAAGACTAGGTTTCAACATTCTCATTAAAAGAAAAACTATTTTTGTATGCAGCAAACTTCGTCAATGGTTCAGAAATTGGCATAGAAATGTAATTTTAAAAAGTTCTTCAATAATTAATTCACCGTCAAAGTCGAGTGGCATGGTAATCTAGTGGTTAGAACGCTCGCCTTATAAACAGAAGGTGCCGAGTTCAAGACTAAGTTTTTCAACATTTTCGTAAACAAAATGTTATACTTTTTAACTATACAATTAATTCAGAAGCAAAGCCTTTCTATATAATAGTAATTCACAGTTGTGGAGGGTTTTTTAAAGGAAAATAAAGTCAAAAATTCATTTTTTAGTACACATGCGTAATAGTGACGAAGGGATAGTAGTCTGGCCCCTTTCACGTGTTCAGAATTTACACAATAATCGTGTACTGCATTTTTTACAGGGAATCTGACAAAGATAACTTGCACCGTATATATATATATATATATATATATATATATATATATATATATATATATATATATTTTTTTTTTTTTTGATTGGAACCCTATTATCCCGATGGGGATATCAGTTTTCCCCCAATCGGGAAATACTAGCTTTGTGAACACCACGTGCCATACGATCCTAAGTGAGGTAACATGTTTCCTGATTGGAACCCTTTTCCCCCCAAAGGGGGGATACAAACGGGCAGTGGCGTGGGTAGGGGCTCTATGGTAGGGGACAGACACTTGATGCCTTACCGTTATTCCCATATGAGTGATCATTTTACAGCATTGCTAATTGGAAACCATTTTCCCAATGGGGACATCAGTGGGTCCTGATCAGGAAACCCGTGGGTGACAACGATACTTACTACATTATCCTATAAATGGGAGTATACTTGTACCTACTGGCAGATTGGAATCCATATATTTTCCCAATGGGAATACCTGATCGGTAAATCCTTTGTTGACAAAAACACTCGATGCCTTTACTATGCAAAATGAGAGTTCTGGGGCTGATTGGCACCATATTCTCCCAATGAGAACAACAATGAGGTGTACACACCTCAATTGTATTCTCTCTAATGGACCATTTTCCCCCACAAACGTGGTGATCTCCCACGGAAACATCCGACTTGTGGGTTGTCAAATACAGCACAATTTGTAACCGAGTCGAGGGAATGCTATGACAATTAGAGAGTAGGCCTACACGTTCAGTGACATAGTACGTTGAAAACCCAACTCACAGAAACACGAACAAAAAATATATTTTTGGGCTGTAAAATCCAACAAACCTGTGAAAGTAATAGATTTTCGATTGCAATGGGAAAACCTCCACTTTGTAGCTACAGCGGCGAAAACACGAACCCCACGACCATAGAAAAAGGCTCTATCCTTTCTCTATGGTTTGACCTACCACTCCAACAAAAAACCTTTTAGAAGTGGGTCACGTGATCAATATGCTAATTAGGTTACGAAGGGTACGTTGTGCTATGTGAAATAGAATAATTATTATCTTAAGTTTTCCCGCCCATCCCCCATTAGTACATTCAGGAAGAGACTTACCATTGTATCTAATCCACATGCATGTATTCCTTATAGAGTGGAGTGTCGTGGCCGAGCGGTCTAGCTTACCGGACTCATGTTCTGGTGTTAGCAGCAGAATGTGGGTTTGAATCCCGGCCGTGACACTTGTGTCCTTGAGCAAGACACTTAACCATAATTGCTTCTCTCCACCCAGGGGTGTTAAATGGGTACCTGTGAGGGCAGAGTTGGTTGATTAGCCCTATATGCGCTGTAATGGCAGCAATTGAGCTGTATACTCCCCAGGGAGCTGAGATGGTTTCAGGAATGATTTATGAGCAGGGGTAATGATATAATGCGCCTTGAGCACTTAGTTGGTGGATACGTGCGCTATATAAGTCCACACCTTATTATTATTACTATTATTATAGTTTTTGGAGATAGAGCATGCATTCAATTGACGCCAAATGCTCTAACTGGCTATTTTTGTAATTTGGCAAAGTGACCAATTCGGGATTGGTCACTATGGCAAATTAGGGACGAATTAGGGAGCCTGGCCGATATATAACCCGCAGTCTCTATACACTCATGTAGGTAATAGACTTCTGATACAACCAGTGCATTACCGTGTATAGCGCTATAAGCAGTGTTGGAGCAAAGGCTTTGATCCTCAAGGCCAAGGCTTTGACCCTCAAGCCTTAAGGCTAAGGCCAAGGCTTAACCCTCAAGGCCAAGGCCAAGGCCCTCTAGTATAAAATTACTACTAATATAAAACATGTCACATCATAACGAATCGCTCAAAGTAAGAATAAAAATTTCACGTACAAATATATGACTGAGTAGAAGTTCAGGTCTTCGTGGATACCATTTAAATATAACAAAAAGAATGGTTTGCTTCCATACTGATGCACATTAATCTAAACCGAGTATAACAAAAGGGGGATCTAAGAACGGCTGTTTTAACTGATGTTACCTCGTTATTATGTAACATGGAAGTAATTTTATTTTCTGGGCCATCATGGTTAGAAATATTAGCATTACCTAAAACAGACCAGACTATATTCACCCAGAATTTGTCAAAAATCTTGGACCAAAATCCACTGAATGGCTTCGAGATTACTTCAGCACCTGTATCAAAGTTCAGAAAATCCCAAAAATATGGAGACATGCTAAAGTAATGGGAATTCTCAAACCGGACAAGGCCGCCGAAGACCCGGGCAGGTACCGTCCACTAAGCCTACTGTGCATAATCTACAAAGTGATGGAGAGACTAATATACAATCGTATCCAACCCATTGTGGATCCTCAACTCCCACCTGAGCAGTTTGGCTTCCATACAGGACGCTGTACAACAGACCAAGTAACACTCCTCACAGAAGACATAGAGGACAACTTCCAAAAAGGTCTCAAGAATGGTGCTGTACTGGTTGATCTGTCAGCAGCATATGACACGGTATGGCATAAAGGTCTTGCCCTAAAACTACATAAAATCATACCTGATAAAACCTTAGTAAACTTTCTCATGACAATGATCACTTGCAGAAGCTTTACAATGACGGCGAAGAAACCAGTAAAAAATGCTTCCTGAAAAACGGGTCCCGCATGTTCGCACCGATTTAATTCAACATTTACACTGCTGACCTACCAACCACTGTCTCAAAGAAATACATCTACGCAGATGACATAGCACTCCTAACCTCTGCCAAAAACATTAACAAGCTTGAAACAACACTTGGCACCGATATGGAATCCTTAAGCCGTTACTTCAAAAACTGGAGACTCCGACTTAACATCAACAAAACTGTTTAGCAACTAGACTGGCTAACTACAAAATCAAAGTCGTTTGCAATGGCACAACCATCCCGTATGATGATTTCCCCAAGTATCTTGGTGTTACTTTGGACAGATCTCTAACATACAAAAGCCATCTCACACAGCTCGCACAGAAAGCCAACGCTCGCAACTGTCTCATTAGACAACTAGCAGGCCTTTCCTGGGGCGCAGACTACAACGTTCTTCGAATCTCAGCAATAGCTTCAGTATACTATGTTGCAGAGTACTGTGCACCGGTATGGGCAAGGAGCACCCACACCAGCAAGATTGACGTAGCCCTTAACAACACCACATGCACATCATCTCAGGATGTATCAGATCAACTCCCACTCAATACCTTCCAGTAGTCAGTGGAATTGCTCCTTATGAAGTGAGACGACAGCAGCAATGCCTTGCTCTTGCGCGACGTGCCGCTGGGTGTGACTCTCATCTGCTTCATCAACTGTTGACAAACACCAATCAAAAACCCCTACCACAACTGCGACTGCCATCAAGAAATCATTTCCATCGACAAGCCCACAAACTGCCAGAAATTAACACCGGATCGCACCCAACGACTTGGGCACTAAACACGTGGCGGAATATGTGGCAAGAATCAGAATCCAGGACGTGGATATTTAACTACATTCCCTCACCTTCTACCAACCCACCAGGATGCAATCTACATCGCCACTGCTGGGTCAAACTTAACAGACTAAGAACTGGCCATGGCCGATTTGGACATAACATGCTCCGCATGGGACTAAGTGACAACGCTAAATGTACCTGTGGTCATGATGACCAGACTGTACATCACATCGTTCATGACTGTATTATTTACAGATGTGATGGAAATTTAACTGAACTCGACCAGTCTGTATTAAACTGGATCCATAACCTAACCTTGTCATGTTAACTTTGTGTGAACCATACGATAAATAAATAAATAAAGCAGTCCACAGCACAAATCAATGTTCTATCTACCCCATATAACTGTATGCAATTAAGTTAAGTATAATTTATATCTCCCTGGCCCCACAAGTACATGTATACAGAAAATTATTATAGCTTTGTTTTGGGGGAAGCAGCAAAATGTACTATCATGGTAACAATATGTGATGCTGTAAAAGTGAAAGTGTGTCAACACAAATCTAGGATATTTTCCCTACTCCATGGTAAAACATGATTAAATTAGATACTGCAGACTTTGCAGACAGCTGACTCCAAGTTGTATATGTTTGTAGAAAAGCAAAATTTCAAACAAATTTACCTGAAAAATCCAAAAATCGATGGGCCTTGAAGAGCAAGGCCCTAAAGTTGCAAGGCTTTGACCCTCAAGGCCAAGGCTTTTGCCCTTAAGGCTAAGGCCAAGGCCCTAAAATCAAGCCTTAAGGCAGCCTTAAGGCCAAGGCTCAGCATCAAGGCACTACATCACTGGCTATAAGTGCTGCGTATATGTGCTTTTCGACAAAGTCCATCGAAGCTGAGTAGAATAGAAACATTTCAATGTTTCACGCAGCCCAAAGCTAAATCTGAGTTGCCATTAAAGATGAGGTCTTTTGAGAACTAACCCATTGTTCTCGATAAATTTATTGTTCTCTATTTCCTTACCCTTCCTGTTTGCTTTCCTCTCCTTCTATGCCTCTATTCCTCACTACCTCGGCCAATTCTTCATCCTAAAACCTTAAGTAGGCCTAGGCCCTATTATCCAAAACGTCTGGAAAAATCCACGCACGGTTCCATCTTTTGTTCTCTTTTATTTTTCTCCCATGCTCCTTCCCAGCCGTACTTTCTTAATGTAAAAGAGTGAAAACCACTCTTTTAAAGAGCTATATGGCGGACAAGTCTTCTTTTTTTTTTAGTGAAACCCACTCTGATTCGATTGAAAAATACAGTAAAAGGCTACCAATTCACTCTTTATACACTACCAATTTTACTCTTTATCCACTCCAAAAAGACTTGTCCGGCATATAGCTCTTTGAAAGAGTGGTTTTCGCTCTTTTACATTAATTAGAGAGTATGGATTATATCCTTCATACCCTTCCCTAAGTTTAAAATAATGCCTAATGTCACCTTGATTTTCATTCACTAATTGAGCCCCTGTGAGGTAAAGTGGGTTATCCCACAAAAACCACATTTTGAGTAAATGAAGTTGGAACATTATAGAAAGGATACTTGAGGAAGGATACTTGTTTAATGAACTGTCTGTACATGACTTAAATTTTGGAAACGTCTCACATGAAATATTTTATGGTATCAGGACATGCATTGACCCTGAAGCTATAGTGTATGTAGTGTATGCCAGTGGGATCAGGACATGCATTGACCCTGAAGCTATAGTGTAGTGTCTGTATCTCATTTTTGACCTACATGTGGGATAGCCCACTTTGCCTCCCAGGGGCTCAATTGTGTCAGTGTTCTTTTGTGATTGTATTTTGTCAGTGAGCCTTGAATGGGTTGAACGCCACTGATCAGACAGGAAGAAGTTAGTGTCCATTCACCTGATTTATTAAGGACGAAAGCAGACACTGTTTCAGGCAACCTTACTTTGCATTGTTTTTTTTATCAATATTAAACAAAATTAAGAATCATCCACTCGGCAGATAAGCTTATCTCGGTTCATCATCTGATATCAAAGGGAAAATAATACTG
Organism: Zoroaster sp. YZ-2022; assembly: GCA_029582265.1. NCBI lineage: Eukaryota > Metazoa > Echinodermata > Asteroidea > Forcipulatida > Zoroasteridae > Zoroaster > Zoroaster sp. YZ-2022. Next base: position 32,826,579 of record CM055819.1, on the reverse strand, counting down.
GGAAAAAAAACGAAAACCAGTTTTACCGCCTTTTCTTTACCCTCAGCAAACCCTAAATGTCACGGTCATGGCCAAGTCAACCGATAAAAAAGATAATTGAAAATAACACCTTGGACTAACCTTAGCTTCATTGCCGATGTTCAATCGTGTTCAATCGTGTTCATCGTGTTCAATCGGTAGTAACTTGCTTAAACCTGTACAAGCAACGCGGCGTAGTTTAATGCGAGACCAAGGTGACTATGCAGCTTTGTATAACTATAAGCCTACTTTTCTCTATAGCGAATTACTGAACTCAATTGAGTCCGCTAGACGGTGCGTCGAGGCTGGCTACGTCATTTCACGAGAGGGTACAAGCGATTTCATTTCAAGAAAATTAAGCTGTGCAATCGTTTCCTGAAAACTGCTTTAGTTCCAGTATATGGTTAACCAATATTATTAAATCGGAACTCTCAAAGCAGCGAGTTTTTTTCTGTTGTTGTTGTTTCGTTTTTGTAAATTTCTAAGTTTAGCAGGATGTGGCCAGGATGGGGGAAGGATTGTATTACCATGGAGGAAGGAATACTCATTCCCACTTTGTCCAAAAAATTGCGACGTTATGAATCTGTGCTATAATGAAATTCGTAATAACCGATATATACACACAAAACTATCGACCAAACTATCGACATTATCATGTTTACATTAGGCGTGTCATTGAGAGTATACCGGGGTACCATTGTGCTTTTAAGGCAGGCCACTACTAGTGTATTATGTTTATAATTTTATGTGCAATTTTTGTTTTATTTTGAACTTAAAACACCACATAACAAACATCTCTTTCAAGTATCGAGAGCTATAGGTGTTAATATCCAAGTTTTAAGTGTCGCGTTTACGTATAATCGTATTACACTTGTCAAAGTCACTTATATTAGGACATTATGCATGTTTTTGATTACATCATTACGTTCAGGATTAACCTAAATAACTGCAGAAAGTCAGCAGAAAGTGCATTTACTCTTGAAAATGAACACTTTAATTCGAGTTGAGTCGTAAATAACCTAGCTGATACTCGTACCATGGTAAACGCAAATATCTTGGTATTTGGTGTGTTCATTCTTCCTCCATGGTTCATGACAGTGTGGGGATTATATGGATACCTTGTGGCTTAACTATGGAGGGCACGGGGGGAACGTACCCACCAGCCGAGGTCCGTGCCCCCCCCCCCCCATTCAGAATTTTGACAAAGTAGGTCTCTATTTGAGACTGCAGGATTCAAGTATTGACATGCCCCCTAGAAAAAGTGGTGCACCCCCAAGTGCCCCCCTGAAAATTGGACCCTAGTTACGTCACTGTGGATACCACTGACAGTTATTTGATTGACCTCCGCCACTGAAGGTGGACGGATAGGAGGTTATGTTCTCACCCCTGTGTGCGTTGGTACTAGCTGCAGCCCTAGTTTACACATAGTTAACAGTGAGAACATCTTCGCTTTGAGAGGGGATTAAAAGAGGTCACGGGGACTTATGTCTGTCCCAATCTCATTGTTTGTCCTTAAAAACATATATTTTGTGACTATAGTGTGCTGGTTCCCGTAACCCTTTTACAATATTGGGTGTGTGATGTGTGTGCCCTGGTCTACACAAAGTTATGTGGATATTTTCCCCTTTGAGAAGGTTTTGAAAGAATGTTTGGGGGAATTCTATCTATCCATACAACTTGTTATGGTCCTTACACTGATGACATCGACAATGGACGCAATGGCAAGCTGCCGAAGTTGGCTGACGGCATAAGGATTTTTTTGAAAGTGAATTGTGGCCAACTAGAAGAGGATACTGATAATATCTGCGATGGCCGAGGTACCGGTAGATCAAACACCAGAGATTAATTACTGAATAATATTATCAAATGTTCAGATTAATTACAAAAAAACGTGTGGCAGAGCTATGCACTCTACCAGTGTTTGATCTCGTTATAAGTTAATATTCTCTGTGCGATTAAATCACAGCTTTGAATGACAACCATTTGGAGCTGTGTAATTTCAGTCAGTCGTGTCAGTCATGTGTGCTCGTATATAATGTATATAAGCCCTAATGGTAAATATTTTCATTTAAATGCACTACGTGTGTACATCACAGCAGCCACAATTAATATTTTATTAAGGTCGTCTGTCACAAGGCCAAGATGGCCATTTGAAACATTCAGAGATTATGGTATCCATCACTCTGCACAAACTCGTTGAGCTAGAAAATGATTTGAAACCTTTTCAATTTACACTCTAAACAAGTGCGGGGATCTCAGCGCAGTATTCAGTAATGTATTAAAGGAATAATGAATTAGCTTTTGCAAACTGCTTACCAACCAAATGGGCCTGAAGGAGTATGAAAGCAAAAAATACAATAGGTCTTTTTAGTGGCCTGGGGGTAAATTTCGTAGAGCTGCTAAGCAGAGAAGCATATCTCTTTGGTTACCAGTCCAACTTTCATACAAAACATATGCATCTTGGCTGGTAGTTTTATATTTGCTTAGCAAGATTCTCTGTTTAGCAGCTCTGTGAAATTGTCCCCTGACGTTTCAACCTTAGCAGAGTGTTTCTCACCAGCGGCGTAGCCACGGGGGAGGCCTGGGGGGCATGTGCCCCCACAAATTTCCAGTCCCCCCAGGTGCCCCCCACGAAAAATCCCGATAGTGCCCCCCCCCCAAAAAAAAAAAAAAAAAAAGGGAAAAACCCGTACCCCCTGGCCCCCCACTGAAAAGCAATGTCCCCCACTGAAAAGCAATGTTCCCCGCTGTGCCCCCTACTGAAAATGTCCTGGGTACGCCGCTGTTTCTCACAGTCTCTGGCATTATATGTGAAAGTCTTTGCTAGGGAGTGCCATGGCCGAGAGGTTTTAATAGTGCATCAGATTTGTGTTCTGATGGCTGAGTCGTCAGAATGTGGGTTCGAATTCCGACCGCGACCGTGGTGCTTGTGTGCTTGAGCAAGACACCTTACCATCATTGCTTCTCTCCACCCAGGAGTAAAATAGGTACTGGTGAGGGCAGAGTTGGTTGTTGTGTTTGATTAGCCCATATGCGCCGAAATGGCAGCAATTGAGCTGTATACTCCCCCAGGGAGCTGAGATGGTTTCAGGAATGATTTATGCGCCTGATGAGCAGGGGTAATAATGTACAGCGTTCTGATACGTCGTAAAAGAGCGCTTTAAAAATGCCTCCATTATTATTATTATTATTATTATTATTATTATTATTATTATTATTATTATTATTATTATTATTATTATTATTATTATTATTATTATTATTATTATTATTTCGCGTTAGCACAGCATGAAAAGAAAGATCTTGTTTTCCTTTCTGCCGGTTACACCTCGAGTCAAGCTACGTCCCGTAGCCTTAGATCTCGAGTGTCTTTCGCAGAATCCTTGCTGTCCCTAAGAGTGCCGCCTTCTGTAGTAATTCTACTCTAACGGATGTTCCTATCTCCTTGAGATGTTTCTCCAACGCCTTCGGGATTGTACCCAGTGCTCCCACTACCACAGGAATAACCTTGACCTTGACTTGCCACAGCTTGCGGAGTTCTCTCGCTAAATCCTGGTATTTCTGTACCTTCTCCTTCTCCTTCGAAGCTACTCTACTATCACCCGGCACAGCTATATCAATAAGATGACACATCTTTGCATGCTTATCCAAGACAACAACATCCGGCCGTCTATGTTGTATAACATGATCTGTCTGGATGTTGAAGTCCCAGAGAATCTTGACATGATCCGTTTCTTCAACCTTTTCCGGCACATGGTCGTACCACTTCGATTGCACCTTGACTCCGTACTTCTTACACAGATCCCAATGGATCACCTTGGCCAACTTGTCGTGTCTGCCTTTGTACTCTGTCTGAGCATGCACTCTGCATTCGCTGACAATGTGAAATACAGTCTCCTCCGCCGCATTGCACATTCTGCACATAGAAGAGACATCTGACTTCTCGATCCTTGCCTTCATCACATTCGTCGGCAGAGACTGGTCTTGCGCTGCAGTAATCAGACCCTCAGTTTCTTTCTTTAGCTCTCCTCTCCTCAACCATTCCCAAGTCTTGCTACTTGCCACTTCTTCAGTACATCTCAGGAATCGGCCGTGAAGTGGTTTTTCCTGCCAATCTCGTGTTCTTTCTTCTCTTCTTTGATTCTTATACTCCTTTGGACCTAATTCGTCTGCCTTCATGTATTTCTGCGCAACCTTCAACAACTTTTCCCGAGTACTTCTTACATGACACTGCAAGCTCCTTCTCTCGATGTTAACACTGTCTGATACACTAAGTAACCCTCTTCCGCCCTCTATTATTATTATTATTATTATTATTATTATTATTATTATTATTATTATTAGGGTCGAAACGTCAGGCCCGTTAACTGCTATTTTTTGTACAAAGTAATATTCAATCTTTTAAATTGAAATAACTGAAAATTGTGTTAAACCTCAAGGACTTCAGGGTAGTAATTTCAGAGTATAGCGGTAGCTACTATTAAAATCATAATTCTTAGCCTCTGTCAATACAACATGAATAACTTTAAAACCGTGTCCACGCTGGCGTGTGTAACTTGTTAACAAGTTGCAAGAGGTTAAGACGTCTGCACTAGTAAGCAGGATGTCGTGGGTTCGAATCCCGCCCGAGCCGCCTGTGAAGTTTTTTCCACAGACACTCGGAAAGCACTGAGTATACCGCAGTGCTATACACAACGTCGGTGTAGGGCAAAATTAAATCAATTGTTAACAATTACTTCTTCTAGAAAGGTAGTGACAAACATTTTAGCATAATGCTCGAAAACTCCCTTCCATCACATCTGTCCTTTCGAGTCATCCCTCTTCAGGATTATCAGATAATGACACATCGTTCTTCTGTCACGACGCAACTCACGCACTGTCATGTCAATGGCAGTAAGCGGTAAAATAGAAAATGTTAATGATTACCAGTGGCCAGTGATCCGCGTTCTTAACGTTTATAGAACGCTGTTGTTTATTGGTTAAAACTTGATTCTGGTCATGCGCAGTGAATCGGTTGAGTGATAATTAGCCAATTAGCACACAGATACTTCTTGATCGTTTGGTCATGTTAGAAGTACACCGCCATTATCATGGTTAGCGCAGTACCTTCTATTCTAGCTCAAACGATCCATGCGAGACACGTACTGCGCGGTTGTTTATAACTTTGATCAAAACATAAACCATAGTCTGTTCGCTGTCACATCCATAAGACGATTTTATTTCACTCGATCTCAATGAGCGACAGACGAAGAATATTGTGAATTTTTTTTGCCGTATGAAGGCTCAATTTGATCTATCACTGTCAGTATAAGTCGTGAGTGTGTCGTCACCACATTTTTGGCATAATTACTTATCACGATAAGTGAACGACTGTTCAACCAAATTTTATCTCATGCAATACGACTTTTATTCTTTAAATTTAGCCTCTGGGGTTCTTGTATTTTAATAATAATGGAAAATGTAACGAGTAATTTTACAGATGGAGGACTCCAGCTGACACCACTATCTACGAAAAGTTCAGAAGAAATCCTGACTACGGATATCACACAAATCATTACAACCTCCACATCCCGTACTCTGGTAACAGACTTGTGGGGGTTGACCACATTATTTGAGGAGAATGTTTCAGGATCGTCGGTGCGTATGAACACATTTTATGACACTGAATTCAACATCACTAACGGGACTCAGTCAACTCTTTACCCGACAGAAGTCGTGGAAGCTCTCTCGTTGGACACGGTGCAAATCATCATCGCCGTTGCGAGTGCTGTTTTTTCGTTCATCACCGTACTTGGTAACCTCCTTGTGTTGTATGCGTTCTATGCTGAGCGTCGCTTACGTACTTACACCAACTATTACATCGTAGGTCTGTCATTCTCAGATTTGGTAGCTGGTGCCTTCACCATGCCGATGTACAGCATATACTGGGTGTTAGGCTATTGGCCATTTTGGCCTATACTATGCGACATATATCTGTATCTCAATCATGTGTTCATTCATATCTCTGTCTTGGCTATCCTTGTCCTTGCTGTCGACCGGTACCAGGCCGTCTCGCAACCCTTGAGACACCTTCAGATGCGCACGTTGAGTCACGCCAGTTTCATGATCGCCCTCGCTTATCTCATCCCATTCCTTATCTGGCTACCCTACACCATCCTCTGGCCCTACATAGTCGGTGAGCGTCGCATCATACCCGGCCGCTGTATTCCTCAGTACGTTTTAGACAGTCTATTCTTCTCCATCTTGGCCCCCGTCTGCTTTTTCTGGATCCCCCTGCCCATTACTTCTGTCTTGTACTGGCGCATCTATGTGGTCATCAGGAGTAAGAAGAAACAACGAAAGGGCCCAGTGATGATGCAGGAGCTGAGCACAAGTACATCTAGCAGAGCCCCGATGGTGGGTGATGAAGTCCCAAACATCAGCGGTAAAGCTTCATCCCACGATCCCTCTCCCAAACAACCAACGAATGACGCCGCAAAACCGCAAGACAATGACAATAACGCTAACGAGTTAGGCCATGAAAACCTTGGTTTTGAACAGAACGAAGAGGAGAAATACGGCAATACTGAGAATAAACCCTCAGTGACCCCCAACTCGTCACATCTACACTCTCGTCCAAACCAGCCCATCCTGAACCCCAACATTCAACAAAAGACAGACCAAGCCAACAGCTCAAAAGGGACGCAGCAGCAAAAGCAGATGGCACAGCAGTCATCAATGAAGACTAAAAAAGGCCGAGAGAGTAAGAAGGAGAGCAACCGAGCTGAACGCACCCTGACCCTCATCTTCATCGTGCTCTTGGTCTCCTCTGTACCGTGGTCTATACTCGTCATCATCCGGTGCCTATGCCCAACTTGTTTGCCGCTCGTTCTGTATCAGGTACGTACTTAGCTTTTCTTAGAAACGAAATTGGGAAATAAACCATCATTGATGCACAATGCATAGGCGGATCCAGAACATTTTTTAGGGGGGGGGGGGGGCTGAGAATCAAAAACAATTATTTTTCAGTACTACAAAAATTACAATGAAATAATCAAAGGGAGAGAAAAACAAAGCACAGTGAGGGGGAAATGAGAGTGCATTCTCCCCTCCCCCTCTCTCTCTCTCTCTTTTTCTCTCTCTTTTTTAAATTTTTTTAAAAACGATTTTAGGGGGGGCTACAGCCCCCTTAGCCCCCCCTGGATCCGCCAATGCAATGTGTATGCATAGTTTCACTATAGACCACAAAATGGCCAACACAAGATGCGCACAACTTGATATGTTGCTCAATCATTTGGCAAAGTATTATTTCAAGCTTAATTTTCCTCTCCTTAAATTTGAGGAATAAAGTGGTGTCATAAATGTAATTCATTTGGCTGTTTTCAGCCGATGTCCGGCAAAGAGAGGTTTCGCGTATGATGGCTCACGTGAAGTTTACATTAAGGGTAAGGTTAGACCGAACGCCCGGGGATGACTTGCGAGAAAGAATCCATGCGCGTTGTACAATCTCTTGTTAAGGTCATTTAAGGGAAGACACAACATATTGGCAAAACTATTTCACGAGTATGCTCATCTCTTTGAATCAATATATACATTAATTCTATGACTGCATGGGTCAAAATCAGTCAAAATGTTGATATACTTTTAAAAGTTGAACACTGTCAAACCTTTCGCGTAGTAAGTACATTTACAGGTCAAAATGATTCGACCGTTTTTGACTGGTAAAAAGCATTTATCTTGTTTTGTTGAGGGTGGTAAAAACGACAGTCAAAACCAGTCAAAAATGCCGGTCCAGAATCTAACGCTATCTTAAATTTTCATATTTTAATCGTTAAATGAGGAAAAAATGGTCCACGTACGTGACTTTGAATTATTTGATCTTGAACTTAAACCTCATCTCTCTTTTATTTCCTCATTTCTGTCTGTAACTAATTATGTCACTAAATGCCCTAGTTTTATTTTCCCTCGGCGCCATCATTTCACATCCAATTTCAAATTCCTCCTTTTCACACCTGTTTTAATCAATATTATTAAGCATTATAGGCCTACCTTTGTTTTTTCTCGCATGTTAGACGGTAAACACTGTAAATTTTTTCCATTTCCTGGACCCAATTCGAATCATGATTGCCATTGTCTGTGATCATTTAATTAACTGGACGACATTTTGTTCATATACTTAACTGATTTATAATTCTCATTATACACGTGTCCTTGCTCCTGATTTCCGTGCAAAGAAAAACAAGTAAAGCCGTGGTAAATAGGTCTGATTCTAAATATAGTACCTTTTTCCCAAAATCAGACAATCACTTCGCCAATGCCCCATTAATTTTATATTCAAACATTTTAAAGGTAGCAACATGGATTATCAGATTAACGATTAATTATTCTCCAAAAGTTTACTCGGTGCAAAGTTGGTATAAGTTATACCAGTGATCCTGAAGTGCTTTCATCTCGGGGATTGTACTGTCTAATTGCATAACTTTCCCATCCAGCAACTTTTTGAAAAACATTAAAACATTAAAATCTGTACAGCACCTATTTTGATGAAAATTTCACAGGTTACCGGTAATTTATTATTCTTTTTCAAAACTACAGGGTTGACATGAACGTATGTTTCCAAGCAGTACTAATGTCGTACCTTGCGTTTGATACAATTTTATCCCACGGACATTTATAACAATCAACCGGTATATGCATAAAGACCTTCATAGTCTAGATGTTTACCCAAAGGGTTGGACATCAGACCTTTGTCTATGAAGTTCCCAGTCCTCCGGCTGAAAATAAATACAAGATATCATACTACAATAAATATATTTTAATACTCCATTACCAGATTATCAATTAAATAAATTACTATCTAAAAGTATACGGTGATGTAACTATACACTGTAAACAAATCCCCTAAATTTTACGGTAAAAAGAATTGTTTAAAGTGAAACAACGTAAATTCAAAACAATTTTAACAATACATTATTTTTCCGTATATTCTACCAAAAATAGGCCTATTTCGTATTACATGCGGCAATCCGGTTAATTCAATTTTATAGTTAAAAAAAACGTAATATGAACAAAATTTGTGTATATGTATACAGTGTAGATGGATCGTAATTTCGTCAGTTGGATGGGTTTGGGTTTCTTGTTGATCTGCAAATTACGGTTAATCAACGAAATTAATTATTTTACACATTGTCTTTCACTTACCGACACGACAGGTAAAACGCTGAGAAAGGATGATTACGGTAATTCACCATAAAAATTTACACATTTGTCGTCGTAAAAGTACAGTAATTTTTTTACAGTGATGTAAGGCCTGCGCTAAACGTCGCACTTTTGCTGTGTCGAACTTAAATGATTTTCGCGCGGCAAGAGCGCGGCAAAAAACCGAATTGGTGACAAACGTCGAATTTAAATCACAATGTTGTCGCATTGCGCACTTAATTGATTTAAAATGGCGGACCCGGAAGACAACCAGCGGAGATTCCTTTTTTACAATGCAATTTGAGCCTCCAGACGAAGAAGATTAATGGCACATCATATCTATGTCATATAACATATTAATAAAGAGGTCAATTGTGCTTTGTGCCATTATTCTTCTGATACTTTTCTCGCGGGAAAATGCCACCATTCCCGGACTTCCGAGATCATGCCGACGATTGAGAAGAATTGAAGGATGATCAAAGATTTTTTTTAAATCGGGTTTCAAAGGCCACCTTCAACTATATCCTGAATAACATCAAACATAACCTACAGCGTCAAACTGCAGTCGCTGAAAACCCATTGAGTCCCCAGAGATAAGACTTGGAATAGGCCTATGTTTGTATCGTCTTGGTAGAGGTTGGTTACAACTATACAATAGCGGAAATGGGTGTAGTCTCAGTCATTGTTCAGTTTCAGTTTCAGTTTATTTTCCACTCAATCAGAACACAACAAATTAAGATATAAGGCCAATAAAAAATACAAAATCAGTTAAACAATAATACATGTAATTATAAACGAAGGGCCAATGTGACAAAGGTGATTAAGTGGTGGAGGTCTCCAAAAAGTAAGCTTGTCGAGTAGAGACCCCCAAAAATAATGTGTGTAGAAATTTAACTGAGCTAATACAACTGTAATACAACTAGATGCATAAATTACACACACAGAGAAATATATTAATGTTACCTACACATAAACAAGAGAAGTTTCCGAGTCATTCGTCAATAACAGTCATGTAGACCAACTCTGTCTCCACACACATGATTGTGATTAATTTGTTCGAAGTTGTTTCCTCAAATGCTTTTGCGCATACGTATTCCCAAAAAGAGTCGCCCGAGTGGGAATTCAATTTGATTCGACAAGGCAAAAGTGCGACGTTTGTCACCACGTCGTGCAACTGCAGTGTAGCACGGCAGAGTCGAACTTAATTCAAAAGTTTGCGCTAAAAGTCGCGCTCTTGCCGAATTTAATGTTGTGATGAAACTTCACATGTCAGTTTTTATGATATATTTCTTGAAAACTATAGAGTTTGAATAAATGTAAGTTTCCAAACGAAAACCAATGTTGTACTATCCTTTCAAACCCAGTCTTAGCACTAATTGCCAATCGACTTTAGCCATAGCTTAAAGAGCATATATCGTCACAATCACAGCAGGCTTTCGACTAGAAATTGAATTCAAACTTATATTCATACTTCATGTTTTTAAAACTCGTCTATTTTAATCATTTTGTAATCCAGTTGTTTTTCGAGAGTCTGATTATTTTGTATATATATATATATTTTTTTTTAAATAAATTGTGAATTTAACCAAATTGTATGTGTAGCCTATTTAGGCCTATATTCATCGTGTCATTGGCTCTGTGCTTTTGGATGATGCGTACAAAAACTTTTAACTTATTACAAAATAAAAATTAAAAATTAACAGTTTGGGTTAAAACGAAAAGAAAATTAACACTGACATTAAAATATCCTCAAACGTTAACTTTGGGGTGGTGTCAGACTATTCTCCACAGAGAGCGATGTTCAGATGTCATTCAATTTTAATATTTGAATTTCATATAAAAACAACTTCATTTAATCAATAGCTTTGATTGAGACTTCAGTCATCATGAAGTCTCAATGAGGGAAGACGAATGATTTATCTTAACGGACAGCCATAATTTTGGTGGCCGTGGATGGACACACAAGACCTAAATATTGACGGAAAATTTCATGGAAAATTTCACAACATTTCCCCAAAGTGCGCGAAATTTGACGTAAAATTTCATGTCTGCGACCGAGTTTTTCTCCAAAGTCGCGAAATTTGACGTAAAATTTCATGTAGGCCTATGCGGCCTTCCCCGGTCGCGCAATTTGCCGTGAATATTTTTCCTGTGAGGTGCATGGTCTGAGCGGTACCAAGTGTTATACTATATCGTTGTGTATAGAGCTGTGCACAGGTCACAGGTTAATGGGCTAAAGTAAAAACAATGACTTAACTACAACTTGGGTACATCTCACCTACTCCTAAAACTATGAGGTGGGTTACAACCTCGTGAGTACAACTCGCCATAAAAAGAAGAATTTTCCCTGCCATGTTACAGTATCGTCTAGTCTCTCACTCGAGTATCGCCTCGAAGTGTGACGTCGATGCTTGGGCCACCTAGCTTACTGGAAAAATATTCACGGCAAATTTCGCGACCGGGGAAAGTCGCAGACCGTGAAATTTGACGTAAAATTTCGCGACCGGAGGAAAAGTCGCGAAATTTTCCATGAATATTGACGTCAATATTTAAGTCTTTGGTGTCCCTTCTGGGCCATAGGGTGAAGTTGCAGACATGAAATTTGACGTCAAATTTCGCGACCGGGGGAAAGTCGCGAAATTTTCCAATACACAAAGTATGGTGGCTAAGACAACTCACACAAATTAGGCAAACGTTCACACCCTATGTGGGAAAAGTCGTTTAAAACACAGCACGGTAGAAATCCAATCGATCCAGCAATTTTGGCTGCAATTGGACATCGTTTCATAGCAAAATAAAATAAAACTAGAAATTCAGAGTTTGTGAACAAACTCAAGGTGTTCGGAAGTGACGGTAATTGATGTCCTCATCAATTGGGATCATTGTTAAAATGTGACTTAAGATTGTTTTCAAAAGTAAGTTGCCTTACTCATTTCAAAGAAATAGCTTTTCGGTATTGGCTTTTTCAACAGCCCTTTCCATTCGTACAAAAATGACACTGCAGTATTAAGTTAATACGATCTATGGTTTTAGAAATATTGTAGCGCATCCGTTATTGGCTTAAACGCCCAACCACACATCTATAAAATATATTTTATCCTGCAAGAGCTTTAGCCTGTGACACCGCAAACGTCCCCGTGAAGACCGCCAGCTGTTTTCCAGTAGATAACGATCTCAGTCTCTGCGGTTTGTAAACAATGGGCCCCAGAACCACGAGTGTCTGTTAAGTCAATGGGATTTTGGCCCAGAAAAGGAATTTTGAAGAAAAAAAACAAATCAAAACTTTGACCTTCCGGTACGACCGGAAGCAAATGTCGAACGATTTTGACGTTAACTTTTCAAATGTTGCCTAAGCCTTGATCTATCAGATCCCAGATTATGAACATCATAGCTTTAGTATATTTTGATATACAGTCGATAGCAAATGGTCATTTTTAAAACTTAAATGGCTTGTAATTTGATACCTGATGACGTTACGTAACAACTTCTAGATTCATCTACATGATAAGGTCTTTATATGTGTGAAGTTTCAAGGTTGTGTGAAATTGTTAACTTGCACTTTCGATGTAGAGAAGAGTTAAGGAGAAGAAGAAGAAGGAGAAGTAAAAAAAAACTTTAAAAAACGGAACAATAACAATAGTTGTTCGGCTGAAAAGCCGAACACCTAATAAAATAAAATGCCTAACTCCCTAGGTCCATTTGCTTACACATAACCTGAATCCTCCAAAATCCTTCAGTAGTAAAGCAAGCACATGACATGTATGTACACATGTGTTTCTAATCTGTGATACATGTACATGGCCAAGGACCCTCCCTGCATGCATGGAGCAATAAACAGTGTCCACTGACCCAAGCACTGACCTTGCAATCACTACAACAAACATGGATGTACATGTACCGTGGAAAGGCAAGTATGCCTAATAACCTCAATCCTCCAAAATCCTTCACTTTATAGCAAAGAGGATTTTGGAGGATTTGGGAAGGTTAGGGTTAATTAATATTCGAAAATGTCAAGGTAATTGATAAAGTTATGTTTAACTATTAATTTTATCTGCCTAAAAGGAGTTATACAACTAGGAATAACCCAGCTAACAATTAGCAATTTCATCCTTGTTAAATGGAGTGTGCAGCATTGGTAATACCTAAACCCAAAAACATACAAACAAATTATATCTGAAATCGTACTTGGTCGTAACACGGTAATGGTATCATACAGGGGTGACCAGGTTTTATTTTTTTTAAATAAGGGACACTTTTTTGTGCATTAGTTTCAAGGCGAGACCTGTGTTTAGCAATGCGGGAAGGATGTTTGATGAACATGCTCATGATATAACCACAGGTGCTTCCTGTATGACCATATAATTATAGACCAACGAAATCCTTGTCTCTCCCATGCGCGCAGCCAGTCTTCTCAGTGTGGGTGGGGGAAAAGCCATTTTTGTCCCCATTTTAAGGTTCAGAGGATTTAAGTTTAAGTAACACTTGTACTGATATGACCTTTCATGACATCATGACTTGTGTAGGCCCTACTCTTCATTTATGCTGCAGGAATTGTAATCAAAATTAGTAACTACATGTCAGAACTTGAAAGCGCCGCACAAGCGTAAACTATACATGAACGAGACTCAGCCAAGCTGACACCGTCGGCATCACCATACCTTCCACAATATAAAATAATGAGAAGCAGATCACATCGTGGTATAAAAAAGTACCAGTACCGAGTATAAATAAATGTGTTTTTTTTCTGTTCCAGTTTGTCTTGTCTTTTGCCAAAATTTTGCCGTCCACATTTTATCCCCATTTTATTTGCATGAACACCAACATCATGCAGCAAAAGCTCACAATAATGATGATTAATTCTTTCAGTTTTAACATTTCAAATTTGTTCCATTATCGTGTTCACCAAAACCCAATATCTCTAATTAACAAAATGAAATCTTATTGATGGAATTCTTGCGTCATGGATATTGAACAAAAGATTTTATTTTTGCCCTTGACCGACGTATATGTAGATCACTGTATACTCAGTGCTTTTGAGATTCGAGTGTCTGCAGGGGAAAAATCACAAGCGACTGTACATTTTTTCGTGCACACAATACTAGAAAGCACTGAGTATACAATGATGTATTTATTTAATAATAATAATAATAATAATAATGTGTGGACTTATATAGCGCACGTATCCACCAACTGAGTGGTGCCCAAGGGCAGGCGCATTATATTATTACCCCTGCTCATAAGGCTCATAAGGCTCATAAATCATTCCTGAAACCATCTCAGCTCCCTGGGGATTATACAGCTCAATTGCTGCCATTATACAGCGCATATAGGGCTAATCAACCAACTCTGCCCTCACAGGTACCCATTTAACCCCTGGGTGGAGAGAAGCAATTATGGTTAAGTGTCTTGCTCAAGGACACAAGTGTCACGGCCGGGATTCGAACCCACATTCTGCTGCTAACACCAGAACTTGAGCGCGGTAAGCTAGACCGCTCGGCCACGACACTCCACGACACTATTTAACGATGAAGGGTAACAATACAATCATTGTGATAATTAAACCTTGCTTACTTTCTTTCCATCCATTTGAGAGTGTAGGCCTATATGTGACTGGCTCTGGCAAAACCCTAAACTTGGACCCAACTTTTCGGAGTGACCTCCCAAATTTATCGTGAAAATTAACAATGTTCCCAACAACGTTTCAGGATTTTTCTTTTTCCATCAAAATCTAGAGAAAATGCTCTATATGGTGACATGAAAACTGGTCCCTCAAACTGGTCCCTGGGGTCAGTTTTTGACCTTTTCATGGCTGTTACGCATTATGGTAAATGCCAAGAAGTTTCAGGTTTTGCCAGAGCGGGTCACAAATATGTGTATTCCAGGTATTACTATTGTACATGCTTGACAAAGACATCACACGCATGAATGCAATGACAATACTGCAATTAGTAATGCACATCAACAAATTGGTCATCAAAGGGAAGGTAAAGTATTGGTAAAATTGGCCAAACTGCTTCTATGAGTATGCTTACTCTCTTTGAATCAAGATATACATTGAAGGGAAAGTACAACATTGGTAATGTTGGCAAAACTGCTTCTATGAGTGTGCTTACTCTCTTTGAATCAAGATATACATTGAAGGGAAAGTACAACATTGGTAATGTTGGCAAAACTGCTTCTATGAGTGTGCTTACTCTCTTTGAATCAAGATATACATTGAACCAAAGGTACAACATTGGTAATGTTGGCATTATATTATAAACAAACAACCAGTGGAAGTTTCAGCGTTGATTGTGTCGTTCACGAGAAAGTAGTAAAAATGCATTCAAATTGTGTGTATTCATTCTAACATGGAATTCAAGAAAGAGTACTCTTCCCTGAATTCCAAATGGAAATTATTTAACTTTATAAAATTTTACATTAAAATTTAGCTATTTTGTATTTTTTAATTACCAATCCGGTACCTTACTTTAAATGTAACAACCTTTGAAATTCACTCGCTGATTAGAAACATGGACAAACAAACCATTTCACCCTAGCTGGTTGTATGTTATATGCAATCAAAAACAATATTTCAAACATCCAACCGAGTGTGTCCGAATAAAAGAGGAAAAAGACATGTTAGTAACCAATGCTATTTTCAGCACTAGAGCTGATTTAAAAGCTACCTCTACCAATAGATTACATAAATGCTGATTTTAATTTGCTCACAGTGTACACTGGTAGGCATATTTTCACAACACATGCTCTGATGGCTTAGTCGTCAGAATGTGGGTTCGAATCCCGACCGCGACCGTGGTGCTTATGTCCCTGAGCAAGACACTTTACCGTAATTGATTCTCTCCACCCAGGAGTAAATGGGTACCTGTGAGGGCAGAGTCGGTTATTGTGTTTGATTAGCCCTTTCTGCGCCGAAATGGCAGCAATTAAGCTGAGATGGTTTCAGGAATGATTTATGAGTCTGATGAGCAGGGGTAATAATGTAAATGCGCCTTGGGCACCAGTTTGGTGGATACGTGCGCTATAAGTCTACATTGTGTGTTGTGAATGTCATTGCGTGAATAATCAATTGTATACACGAGAGCCTATACTTATGATAAGAGATATTGAGCCATGTGTATTATGCATGCCTGCTGATATTTATAAAAACCTAGATCCTTTGTAACGATGAGGAGTCATTATATGCACAGCCGGCAGGGCGAGTAAAGACCAAGCACTTATTTACTTTGGTGTAATTTTATTAAAACACACGCATTTCCTGGTAACGTGTTGTATATTTTTGTAGTGGACACGATTTGCTATCCATCCAGGAACACCTTTTTTCGTAGAATGGCAATGGACATTTCATACACTTTTCAAATGAGTATTATTTTCTTTCATTGCCATCCTACGTGTGTGTCTGGCGCATAAACCAAAGGGACAGTATCGTCATGATCAACGGGGCATGGAATCAGAGTGCTAGATTTAGATTAACTCAGTGACTGAAAATAATACCCACATGATAAGGTCATGTCACCCGTTGCTGCTGCATAAATGAGCCAGTAATTTCAAGGTAACTGTGTTCATCACTAAACTAGGAAACCGATTCCATGCCCTGTTGAACGTCTCCTCTGATCGTGACGATAATTGTTATTGTCCCTTCAAGGTCATAAAGTTCCGCCACTTACATATCTAAACAAGATATGACCTGGATAACC
The DNA here is from genome assembly GCA_029582265.1 of Zoroaster sp. YZ-2022. Lineage (NCBI taxonomy): Eukaryota > Metazoa > Echinodermata > Asteroidea > Forcipulatida > Zoroasteridae > Zoroaster > Zoroaster sp. YZ-2022. Next base: position 32,809,687 of record CM055819.1, on the reverse strand, counting down.
GTCTCAACTCTAAAATTTCCAGGTAACTACCAGCGAGAAAATATTTAAAGTTCTGATTTCGTTATTCAGTCCTCCGCATTGGCAGATCTACACTGCAAAAACCGTGGTGTTAAAATAACACTAGTGGTGTCAACTTGATTCTTCCATGGTGTTTATATTGTGTGAGTTGCCTGATATAAACACCAATGGTGTGGTTTTTAACACCACAGTTTTTGCAGTGTATGGAGGGAGAAAGGGGGCGTGTATACCCCCTTTATCGCCGTTCATGACTAACCACACGCTTTTTTCTTGTGCGCCCCTCTTTTAGCAGTGTTATTTCCTTTTTGCCGTGTGCTCCCCCCTTTTTCAAGACCCTGGCTCCACCCCATAATTCATAAAGGAATGGGTTGAGGTATGAATTATATCCCTATGCGCTATGAGCTATTGTCACCCTATGCAGTCAGTGCACAACGTCCGAGTTAATGAAGCTGACACGCAACGTTTATTTGCAAAAATGGGATTGAAAACGCGCTCTCGAACCATTAGAGATTTCTCGAGTGTTTGAAAGTGCTCTCACGAAAACTATCTGCTCGGTAGCAAATATTTCCACTGTAGGACCGAAACTGATGGAACATTATCTTGAAATGTTGTTCTGACTAAATTAAAAATTAAACAATCGCTTTGACGATGTATTTTGGAGAAACACTTCTTAAAATTTGGTATAAATCCAACATATTTTTGCCGATCCCTTCGTGTTATCCACACCCCTGACTGTTTTCCGTGGGTTGGGGACTTAAAAAGGTTAAATATATAGTGACGCTATCGTAATGTAAAAACAAATTTACTGCAGTTCAACGGAGTAAACATTTTTTCTTTCCTTAAAAAATGTACATTTACTTATTTAAAAAGTTAAGACACGCTTAAAACTCTTTCTGGACGGCAAGCCTTTTGAAAGGCTCATGCGCGCATCGCGTTTTTACAGCGAGCGTTTTAAAAGGCTTGAACTTCATCACCTGACAACGGGTCTTGTTTTGACAACAGAGTGCACAATTGACCAATAAGAATCACAACCTTTACTTTTATACCTTCAATAATCCAAATATAAACAGATTATTAATAATTTCCACACATAATTGTTGAACTTAATTGTTTGCAGTATCAAATTGCAATAATGAAAACAACGTTTAAAATTCAATAGTCTGTTCTCAGTAAGAGCTGAAACCTCTCATATAATACGAGCCGACAGCAGGCGGAAAAACGTAATGAAACACTAAATTGGCCTGTCATCAAAAAGACTTAAAATTTATTGATTTCATATCTCAAGTTGACAAATGATTTATATGATATTCGGTAGTTTTATTTTCATTTTGTTTGAGATAATTACCGTTACAAGCACAATAATACCGAACAAAAACAGAACAAAAATAGTCTGTCTCAGAAAGAGCTGAAACCTCTCAATTAACGAGCCGACTGCGGTTGTTTCCACTTAATGAGCCATTTCAAGTCCAAAGTCCTTGACTTTTAATTTAGTAACTTGAATGTTATTGAAATTCAGTAAATGAATGTTATTGAAATTCAACACACGATTGCAATACAAAAAGACCACTCTGTAAAATGTTATTTTTTGAGTGAGCTGTCCTGCTAAAATTAACATACAAATTTCCTTTTGAGTGAACAGAAGCAATTAGGTGTTCGCGAGCTGTCGCACGCGAACACCTAAAAACCGAACAATTTCAAAGAGGTGTTTGCGCTGTCGCACAAACACCTAATTAATTCCTGAGAGAAAGAGTTAACGCGCCGTATATGTTCTATATCTATGGGTTTATTTCACGCGCAAGATTCAACGGGAGCGTATTTATACGCATGGGTAAGCGCATGGGCGTCAACAGCTTATGAAAAGTGGGGGGGACATGAGCCCCAATTAGTGATCGGTGTCCTGGGGAGTTATCTAAGGGGAGGGGGTATCCCCTTGCCCTTAGAGATTGTTTGCGTGAGTAACGTTAGAAACAAGCGACGTCGAATCGCCTGCTCGCCCCGTATAACGCTATGAACTGGGGGCGAAAATACATACGCACGCAATACGATCTTTGGCTTTCAGTGCGCATGTCTCAAAAAAGTGTCGCTGACATTCTGCACCGCACGCCGTTTGTGCATAGTGAGCAGCGTTGGAAAACATGCCTGCGCGGCTGGCTTCTAATATGTTCCTACTGTACGGTACAGGAATATTAAGCGTCCACCTCCTCTGTCTCCGTGCGTAACGTTATAGGTCTACCTAGTAGGCATACACGGCGGCAACGGTTCGTCTGCCTCTAATTTTTGATGATTTTGATAATGAGTCGAAAAATGGCTGTTTTCACTAATATCGAGTTTGATTCTATTTGAGTCAGCAATTGATACAATAAATCGAACATATGCCTGCCATTTTTTATATTATTGTTCTGAAAAGTGGGGGGGACAAACGATATGATATCCCCCCCACTTTCAAAAGTGGGGGGGCATGTCCCCCCCGTCCCCCACCTGTTGACGCCCATGGGTAAGCGCGTACATGGCGCACGTCGGAACATTACTGTTTTTAGTGTTCTAACCTGTGATTGGTCAGTTTTTGGCACTGTGTGATGCTTATTGAAGTTTTAACATTTGCTCTTCAATGTAATCTATTTATCTATGATCTGATTACTTTTCTCAACATTGAATAAATTGAAGATCGCCCAAACGAAATGTTAGCCGCGCCCCTGACTGTTTCCCGTCACTTGGATAAAGGTGTGTTTTTTTTCGAAAGACGAATAACCTGTCTATCTATACGTTAAAAATATATTGCAGTAATTCAATAACATGTTAAAAGGTGACTTTTTCTAAAACCGAAATTTCCGTAAATAAACGTTCATGTTTTTATCATAAAATCTCTCGAAATAAAATTGTATTCCCTTTTTCAATAATAATAGGATCGAACAATACACTCGTTGGGTTTAATAATATCAACTCAAATATTTTTTTAAAAGAAAGGTTCAGATGTGACATAATTTTTAAAATTGACACTCAGCTCATAATATATGCAAATATCAATATTGTGCGCGTGTGCCGTGCATTATTTGCAATTAAACGGAAGCACTTTTCAGAAGTTGCGCATTGACTGTATGCTGCAGCGCTCTGCGGACCGTACATGCAATGGATATAGCTCTATGACTGGATAGACATGCGTTTGACCTTATCAGCGGTAGTCTGCCGTATTCAATCGTTGTCATCCACCGATGACCTCCATCACAAGATCACTAGATTTTAGCCCTAGCATAACTGTCAATCTTTTGGTACTATTACTCAAAATGTGCGCTGCCTAATTGTTGGCCATCAGGAATTTTTATTGAACCCCTCAAATGTTGTATTTCAAAGAATTCAGCAAACGCCCACACTGGCCAGCGCATTCTGGCCGCACAAGTCTAAGACATAAGGTTTAATAATGTGAAGATGACTTTTGATTGCTAATTAGTTCTGAAAAAAAGAACTGGTGCTTACAACTCAATCGCTACGCTCTGGTCGAGAACTAACTCACTTTGGCCGGCATTTCTTTACTTTTGGAGGATATAGGATTCGTTTTTAAACACAAACTCCTCAAACATACTGGTGACGCCCACGTAGGAACTTTTGTTATTCCTTGTTGAAATTCAACTTTTTTTATATTGTTCTTTCATGTTTTATCCAAATGTATTGTCTTTCTCTGTGGCCCGAATTATAAACTCCCAACTTGTTAAGTCAGGAGTCAGGAAATAAGCACGTGTAAATCATAAAATGTAGGACACAAAGAGCTCCGTACTCTCATTGAAAACAGAATACCTGCACGTGTGATGAATAAAATACAAGATTAATTAAATTTCATTATAAGCTGACCTTGTAAATTGTCATTTCTGTGTCGAACAGGTTCTCTGAATCCAGCATTCATTAAAATTCAATTGAATTATATACATTCCATTGACTCCTTAATGCAATTCATGTAGGCCTATCACCTACGGATTGCTCTAGTCAGAGGCCAACATGGTTAATTTACGCGCCTGGTTGATGTGAAGCCAGCCATTCCGGAAGGGAAAATTCTATAGAGAACGCAGTATCAGCCAAGTTTGTTGTGTTTATATCGTCTATATTAGTCCTTCAAAATACGCTCCGTTTGGAACCAGCAATTATCGTGAGTGTGTGATGTTATCGAAGCATACGTCAGAATCGATTTAATATGATTTTGTTAATTTTAATACGGACTCTGGTTTTTGTTGAAGGGCCATTGTGTGTGCCTGGCATCGGCCCTAACATAATATTGTAGGAAAGAACAATGGGACAAGACTGTGCTGTTTTTCTAAGGATCGAAATAAATAAAATGCTTGAGAGAGAGAGAGAGAGAGAGAGAGAGAGAGAGAGAGAGAGAGAGAGAGAGAGAGAGAGAGAGAGAGAGAGAGAGAGAGAGAGAGAGAGAGAGAGAGAGAGAGAGAGAGAGAGAGAGAGAGAGCCGCACGAGGCAATGTGCACGAGACAATTTGGAAACTACCAGAAAAAAGACAACGCTCGCGAGTGGGGAAGCCACGAGCGCCTTTATCAGTACGTTCCGAGGAAACCTCTAGCAGAATTAATAATTGATGTTGCAAATTTATTTAAACCAATCAATGTTAACAAAACGTTATATTTAAATAAGTGATATCATATCGAAATATTATCCTAATGCATTATGTATTAACATTTCTCTACCAAATCGGTAAAGAAATAAAGAGAAAAACATAAGACCTAGCCCAGGTTGGACTTTCACCTTCATGTTTCGGTGCATACAGAGACGGAGTCCTTATTTGAGCTAATAAGACCACAGAACGGATTGGCAAGGCGCTCGCGTGCGTTATCTCTTTTCGTGTGTTGTGTTCCCGGTTGCGAATGCGAATGGGGAAAAGTGTGGAAGCTTTTTGTCGAAATATTCGCGTGTATCTATCTAAAAGCATGACAGTTTGTAATGCATGTGATGAAAATAATATTGTTGTTACATCACTGGTCGTACAATTATTTATGGGACTGCAAACCTAGATTGTTATTTGTATACATGCTTTGAAAGCATTGATTTCTCTTGTGAACACAGTGGCGGCAATTTGTATTCAAAGGTGTGGAGGTAGAAGGGCGATTTAAAATGTCCAATCCTATAAAGGAATTTCGAACAGTCGGTTAAAAAAACAAAAAAACAACAACAACAAAAAGATCGGGTGGTTAGTTGATATATACTACCAAACCTGGCAACAGATTTTACAAAATAGGCAGTCAGAGGCATTGCGATGGCATTTTCTTGGGGGTGTGGGGGAGGGAGTAGGGGCGAGTACCACCCGAAACCAGGCAAATTTTCAGTGCTTAGAAACACGATACAATTGCAGTAGGCAAACCCATAGTTCTAGGTTCGCCGACTCAAAATTGATTCTGGACCAACCCTTGTTCTAGTACCTTTGATGCTTAATTTGCTGACTGAGGCTCTAAATGCCGACTGAGAAAAATTATTGGGGGAGTCACACCCCCCACACACACACACACACGCACGCACACACGCACGCACCCCCCCTTCCCCCACTCGCTACGGCCCTGTAGGCAGTCATTACGGAGTTTATAGGGTGTTCGATTTTGTTGTCTTAGGCCCGTTTCAAACGTCGCGCTTCCGTGTCGAATTCAAATAATTAGATTTGTTTCGATTCGACACGGCAGGAGCGCGACGTTTCAAACGGGCCTTAGAGTGTCGTGGCCGAGCGGTCTAGCTTACCGGACTCAAGTTCTGGTGTTAGCAGCAGAATGTGGGTTCGAATCCCGGCCGTGACACTTGTGTCCTTGAGCAAGACACTTAACCATAATTGCTTCTCTCCACCCAGGGGTTAAATGGGTACCTGTGAGGGCAGAGTTGGTTGATTAGCCCTATATGCGCTGTAATGGCAACAATTGAGCTGTATACACCCCCAGGGAGCTGAGATGGTTTCAGGAATGATTTATGAGCCTTATGAGCCTTATGAGCAGGGGTAATGATATAATGCGCCTTGAGCACCACTTAGTTGGTGGATACGTGCGCTATATAAGTCCACACATTATTATTATCATTATTAGAACGCCCCTAAATCTCCTCCATGGAAAAATGGCTGCTCATATGAGATCTTGACTTCATTGAACGATGACAACCTGAATTAATGTATCATTGAAGGCTGAATGCAATAATGTGATTTATGAAGCTAAGTTGGCAGGTGCCTTAATAACGAATGAAGCTGCATGAGTTGTTATAAACTTAAAACAACACATGTGGAAATAATGATATGACACGCCTTGATGTTCAATATCAATTTGTCCTAACCTTTCGGTGGGAGTTTGAGGTACTTCCATCTCCCATCGCTGCTCTCCTCAGCTTTGTCAATATTATTTCAAGAGTTGTTTTAATCGGCGTCCATTTTGATCATGGTCAGGTAAACTGCATTGACCATGACTCGGTTGGGAAAAGGTAAATCGTGTTGGGAAATCGCTACCGTGTGACTCCCTTAAAACCATAAATATTCGGATTTAGAGTGGTAGCGTGTACTCTGAAGGTTATTTATATGTTGTTTCTAAAATGTAAAAAAAAAATTCGTCTGAAAAAGCTTCAACTGTTTATTCTACGAGGTTCATTCAAAGGAATGTACAATTTAACAAATGTTTGTAAAACTGCTTCTACGAGTATGCTAACTGTTTTCATTGTGGGCGCTTTGATTATGCACATTATAATTCCTCCTTTACAAATCCCACATCTGGTTGTTATTGCTGTATTTGTACTGAGGGCCTCCATGGAAAGCAGTGCTGTGCACTGATCGGAGTTTACCCTCATTAAAGATGACGTAAAAAAATTAAAAAAATAAATAAAAAATTAGAGGGACAATATCGTCACGATCAGAGAAGACTTTCAACAGGGCATGGAATCGGTGTCCTAGTTTCAGATGAGTACAGTGACTGAAAATTACTGGCTCATTTATGAAGCAGTAACGATATTATGAGGGGTATTATTTTCAGTCACTGCATGAGTTAAGGGCCGGTCACACTGCAGCGATAACGAGTAAGGAGAACGAGAACACTGCTAATGAACGCCATCGATTGGTTAAATAAGCGTGCGCGTATTCCGCGCTGTACAATTTAACCAATAGAATGCGTTCTTTTGCGCCGTTTTCGTTATCGTTACTTGTAATCGCTGCAGTGTGACCGGCCCTTTAATCTAAAACTAGCACTCTGATTCCATGCCCTGTTGATCGTGACGACACTGTCCCTTTAACCCTTTCCTTACCATAGGCGACTTTAGTCGACTGCACTCATACCCCCTCTTTCTTACCAGAGGTGACTTTAGTCGACCAAGCTTTCACACAAAAAAGCACTCAAGCCTGAGCACAAAGGCCATTTGTTATAAAGCTGTAGTTTTGTCCATGTTCACCCTCCATACCCAAGCTTACAGTGGTTGGAAAGAGAAAGATCGGATCTTTCCACTGATGGTGAAATAAAATAAGGTTGCTATTATGCAATCCCTTCAAACTGGAGTGGAAAGATCCGAAATGCCAAACACCTACGGAGCGCCATGTGTTTGTGTACAAAAAAGTGTTTGAGTTTACAGATCACACTGAGGAAAAAAGACCGAGAACTTGGACATTTATTGACCGATCTTAATGTTTTTTTATTTTATAAAAGGGAATTCAATAAGTAAGATATTTTTTATTATTTATTTTGCTGTAAAACGATATCTTCAAGGTGATAATAAAGTTTGTAAAATTGGCCTTTGAACACAAGCTTTCTGTTGTGTAAGAATGTGTGCTTCACACTTGAGTGGTCAAACAATGCGGTCACCAGCGGTTGTTTATGTCAAAACAATTCGGTACTGAGAGGGTTAATGTATGAATCCAACCTGTGAAAATGTTTCTCTTTTCTTAAAAATGACAGCAGTAACAGCACCTCAGATAAAATTATTTCTGGGGAAGATTGATCACATCAACAGCAGTTTACACTATACGTTTTGACCAATCTGATTTTTTTTTTAATTACCAGTCATTTTACTTATTTTAGGACTATGATACGAAATGGAGATAAGGTTTGTCAATTCACCCGATTACAATGTCTGACTACAGATTATTAGTTTGGTTTTACTCTATCTTTTGACAGACCAGCGTGTTCCTAGGCCATATGAACAGCACCGTGAATCCATTCTGCTACGCCATAGCCAACCCGCTCTACATGGACGCCTTCATGAAGCTCGTATGTTGCGGCCGCAGACGAACTAAACGCAGGGGAAGTCAACCAGCGACACGTCGTATGCGATGAGCTCAGCACATCCATATCTTAAAGAATCCTATAAATTCAAAATTTAAAACATTTCATCTTTGGAAATATATTTTAAAAGTATTGTATTCGAAATTTAAAGCCAGTTTTGTTTAAATAGTGCGAATTCTATGTTGAAAGTCAATCATATAATTATAGACTCGTGTAAACATTAACAAAATCCACATGATAAATAAGCCTTAAACCATGGATTAGGCTAGATGAATATCCCCCGGTGTTCCCGGAAGATGGACAAAAATGATTTCGATAAAAACCCCCAATAAAAATATATATATACAAACTTAAAAAGATAATACAAATAAATAAATATCGAACAAGCCATAATGATAATATTAAAATAATACAAAATGATAAAACCTTGAAATATGTCTCACCGTAATGATATGTCTTTGTGCAAAGTTTTCACCTCTTTTTCTACAAATAAAATAAAACAAACAGTATCCAGACTAGTCTTTTTTGTATCCGTTATAACTTAACCATATTTGTATTTGAATACGTAACAAGTTTGATTAGTTTTTAGCAGAAAAACACAAGTTATAAATAGTTTGCTTTTTAAATAATTTAAAAATGAATCGTCTGTGCTACTTGTTTTTAAAGGGTCTACAAAATAAAAAGGTTATTTATATATTATTTAACAGATACCGATACCCCTAAACGAAATGGGCAGTCTATGTGACGAGTGTGTGTACTTCTTAAATTTGTTTAAATTGTCATTCTGTAAATTGTGTATAAGTTTGAATATATTTTGTATTAATGCTGCGTAAATGGTTTAACAAGTAAAACACATTTCGACTTCTTCAGGTTGCGAGGTTTTAATATGACGTTAAAACCAAACAATAGTTAAACATTCTTGTTATGTTAATGACACAGTGGCGTAACTATGGGGACACGGGGGCACGTGCCCCTCCCCCCTGCTGAGGTCTGTGCCCCCGAGTTCCCCCTTTCAGAATTTTGAAAAAATAGGTCCCCATTTAAGGCTGCAGGATACAACATTTTCAAGTATTGACCGTGCTCCCCCCTAGAAAAAAGTGGTGCACCCTCTAGTGCCCCCCTGAAAATTGGACCCAAGTTACGCCACTGTAATGACATATGAGGGCGCTGTTCTGGGAGATAACAATATGAACTCATTGTCGCAGCAGCACCACAAGCGTAAAAAAAAAGCAAAACTCAAAACATTTTCAGAGAGGTTATCTCAACTGATTGGTTTACTGAGTGGTAACCAAACACTCTCTGAATATCAAGACACAAAAACTTTCTGGGAAATGACTTGTTAACTTGATTTTCTGTTAACTTTTAAATTTTTATCCACACACGATCGAGCAACGATGTTGCATCTGATCCCACAATGACATCACAGTAGTTTCTCATGAATATGCAGATTTTCTTAAGCACATTTTCAACAATTTCAAACAAAAGTCTTAAATAAATACGCCCACAAATTGGCAATAGAAAAGGTGTTGACGAAGTGATGTCGGCATTATGTTATTCTATAGGTCCTGTATAAAAAGAAGAGATGAAAATCCTTATTTAAATTTTTGTGTAAATGAGTGTACGCACGATTATAAAAAATTCCAACCAAAAATGTTTTTAGAGGTGCATGTGTCAGGTGAGATATGTGGCACTTATACAGCAAGATACACAATGATTTGACTTGGGTCAGAAAATGCAGTTGTATTTACTTTCATCAGTAGTTTATTTTCATTGCTTTGTTGTTGTTGTTTGTTGTTGTCTCATCGAGAAGCATAAAGACGGGTCTGATCCTGACTAATTCTACAGGGCAATGGCCCTTGTAATGTCCGGTTTGTTAATATTCATGCGCACGTATAATAAACATCCGTGATTTGCACTTAATACATTCAGCTTTCTTTCTTATATGTTTGATTATATTGTTGGTTACGTGTTTCTCCATCAAATGACGACCGGTAAGACCGCATGCACTTTATAAACCTCAACCTCATCCCATAGAAATCACGTTCAGTAAATATTTATTTTAGTGAATGTTTTCTTGTGGCTAGTCATGTGAAGAGAGAAAAAATATTTTATTGATATAAAAGATTTCTTGGCAAGAGGGCAGCGAGCAGTGTACTAAATTTGCTTTTTTTTTTAAATTGTGTTTGAAAAACCCTTTTGGAATATGTTTGCGTTGGGGATAGGGGACAACTATTGCGCACTGTCTACTCGTGTCTGGTGAGAGAGAAATCAGTGGGTGACTTGAGCGGGACAACCCTACGACAGACATCTTATTTTCTCAACCACCGAGCTTGCCTGATGACGACAGGCTGCATAGGTGTAAATCTTGGGGAAGGGGATGGAGGTACATATACACACACACCTTTTTAGACCAAGTAAAAACTCCTTGATTTTGATTTGATTTGATTTTTAAAAAAAATTAATTTACCTACCATTGTTTTGAAATGTTCAATTTTTAATGTTGTGTTTATAAAGGATTGAAGTTGAAATTTAAAATGTAAAAAAAATGGCCTTAAACTTAAAAAATCAATTTTTTAGCAACCATTTTCTCAAAAGTTTTAAACAGAAATAATTACTGGAGAGAAGCTTGGATAGGGGTGCAGGTGAGGTTCATTGAAATTGAACTTTGACATTCATCTTGATCCATTTGATACTGACAGGCTGGCTAGTGTATGTAATTTGTACACTAATCACCTCAAATCCTACAAAATCCTCCAAGGGGCACTTTTTGGGAAAATTCAGCACTGTTGGAAACTGGTACTTTCACCTCTTCAAATGTAGACTTGATTTCAAGTCTGAGATCGCGGTTATTTTTGTCTGCATCAGCCACGCAAAACGCCGTTTACCTCTACTGGCTATCACAGCCCTAACTCGCGATCTCAGGTTAATGTCGAAGGTTAATACACAAGAGGGCGCTATTTAATGCGATACTGCAGAGCCGTATTGGCTTCATAAAACGATCAGGCAGACATAAAACGATCACAGACTTGGAATAAAGTCTACTTCAAATGGGGCAACATTACTACCTGGCAAGAAGTACCGGCCATAAGTGCTGAATATGCATGGTGCATTTTGAAGATAAGGGAATGTTTCCAAAAGTGCATTGATGGATTTTGGAGGATTCAAGAAGGTTCCGAGCCAGAGTCCCTAGCCTTAGGGTTGATCATGGAGGTAAAAATAGTTACCTCCATAGGTTGATGGAGTAATTCTCATTTCGGCGTATTGAACAATAAATTAATATGATAGGCCTATGATCATTGTGCCCTGCATGCACTGAAATAGCTCATGGTCGTCAGGGGCGGATCTAGGGTAGTTGAAAAGGGGGTTGAATTAGGCAAAGAGACAAGGTCCACTGCCCCCCCCCCCCAAAAAAAATGCACATACATGGTGATGCAAAAATTGCTCACGGGATCTACCAATCATTACCGTCGATGAGGGCAGTACTTTTTATTCCTCTTAAGATCCATTTTGATCGATACCGGTACCGTTCTTAGATGTTGAAATGTTGCATTCTAAAGGTCCGAGACCGACAGTGTGAAATTCATCTAAATAAATGATTCTGAATCTGAATCGTTTGAAATTAATGTATCTGGTTGTGAAAGATCACTTTAGTGGACAAAAAGGTTTCCCTTCAGACACCCCTGTGCACCTATCCACAGTTAGCCAGGCGTTTGTGTGTGCGTGACGTGCGTGCGCGCGAGCGAGGCACTTCATTGCAATAAAAAAAATCAACAGCGCCCTCAAGAGTCAGATAACTGCAAAACCGGTAAATTCGAAAGTGTTCACCGTACATACGTAAGTACATATTATTACTAGTATTACCGTCAAAGATACTACAAATCTTTGGTACCGTTAACAGTTAATTTTTGATACAGGGTCTGGAGTTCGATGCGAGAAGACGTACGTATGTACGTACTGAGTCTGCTGCTGCAGCTTGAATTCGAAGACCACGTTTTTTGACTTAAAATTTTTGCGTAATTGGAATCCTTTTTTCAATTCGTAGCTGAAGGTTTTGTATACTTTTAAAGGTAGGCATTTTTCTTTTTCAATCCAGAGATCACACTTTCTTTTCCCTTTAATAACTGGCTTTAATACGTTAACCTTGTCCTTGAATCTCTGCACATTAATTTTGTTCGGAAACCAACATGGCCGACGACGACGAAAGTTTGCCCCACCAGGCAGTACTGGCATGACTGGGGCATATGGTGGGACCAAATATTCCAGAATAGTCAAGAAGGAAACTACAGAACTAATTTAAATTCCCGTTCGACACTTGAAAAATTAATCAGCCAAGCCCAGGATAGTGACACTCCAAAATCTAACAATAAGAAAAGAATTCTAAAACGTAATGCTAGTGAATGCCTAAGGCTAAGCAAAGGCTAAGTGAATCTCCCAGTGATTCTGAACTTAGCACAGCAGGTGATCGACTACCAAAACGCTGTCATATAAATAACACCTCTCAATGCAATCCCACTCTAGTAATAGGCCTATGGTAATTATCACCTCTCCAGATGTCAAACTAGCAAACATAAACCCAATCAAAATTGCAAAAGCACTAAACTCTGTTGGACATGATCTCATAAAAAATGTCACCAAAAACAACCAAGGGGGTATCACAGTCCGATGCCATACCTCCACCCAAGCTAGAAAACTAAAAACAATCTCGCACTAGGACAATGGTCAGTTGAATCAGAATTTGCAAAATCCGAAACTCAAAGTAAAGGAGTAATACTAATAACAGGCCTCCCGACGGACATCTCAGATCAAGAAATCCTAGCAGCATGCAAAAAATCCGGCACCACAGAAGTAAGGAGACTCATGCGCAAAAGAGACGGCCATCTTGAAAAAAAGTCTCTCGGTATGCCTCACCTTCGACACACCTAATTTACCTTCCTGCATCCAGTTAGGATATGAAATTGTTGAAGTTAAACCATATATTCCTCCTGTTATTAGATGTTTCAACTGTCAAAGATTAGGACATGTAGCCAGTAGGTGTCATGCTCAAACTAGATGTGTAAGATGTGGCGGTAACCACAATTACGAGTCATGTACCCAAAAAGAACAAGTCAGATGCTGTAGATGCGGTGGTAGTCACTCGTCAGCTTATGCAGGATGTAATACAATAAAAGATGAGAAAAAGATACAGGGCATTAGAGTTACATACAATATCTCATATGCAGAAGCTGCAAAAACAGTAAAAACCAATCTAATTGTACACACAGATCCACCGCAAACTCCTTCAACAATCATCAAACATAAAGAACAAGCTCAAATCAAAGTGGTAAATCACACACAAAACAGCAACAAAAGACCCACTTATGTAACCAATACCAACACGGCAAATGCTTCTACCCAGACAGACTCGATAGTAGGAACACAAACGGACCCAGCTACACCCTTCGTATGCATTAAATCTGGACAATCCCTCCTAGAACTACTAACTGGAACAATGCAAATCTGGGATTGTATTAAGAAGAAAGAAGACAGAGATACAGCAATCAAATCACTCATTGACCACATACTTCTAACCAGTGAAACTCCAAAACCTAAAGAAACTAGCAAACAAAGAAAACACAGAACCCAATCTCAATCATCTGATGATGCAAAATACAAGAACAATCGCAAAAACAATCGCAAAAACAATGACAATCTAAACAAAACAAAACAACTGACAAATCTCAAATGGCACCATCAAGTCGTAACACAAGTCACACCCCAAAAGGGAGAAGTAGAAAAACATCTACATGATTTTTCTTCTCATAATGGTTCTTATTCTTCAATGGAATGCACAATCACTAATTGCACATGGAAATGAATTTAAGAACGCTTTAAATGGTTTTACCGAAAAACCAGACATGTATTCAAGAAACATGGCTCAAAAAAGAAAGAAATTTTAACATGTATGGATACGATATTTTTAGAAATGACAGAACTCCCAGTGACTCCAAGAAACAAGGTGGCGGTACCACCATTTTGACTAGGAAAGGTCATGCTGTTAATCATATTTACAACAAAAATACTTCTATAGAATTTCAAATTACTGAAGTTTATGACACCAACAACAAAAAATGGAACATAGTTAACGTTTATAATCCCTGTCTTACTTTAGAAGAGTCTCACCTTAACGCTATCATAGAAAAAATGGATAAAGATTTCGTTGTATGTGGCGACTTAAATGGTCATAACCTTCTCTGGGGTAGCAAAAACATAGTCAAAAATGGCAATACTGTCGAAGAATTTATGATTAAACACAACTTGGTCCGTGTTAATAACGGAGATGGTACTAGAGTAAATCCAGTTAATGGCACCCTCTCTTGTATTGACATCACTATCACCTCTCCATGCATAGCAGCTAAATGTACATGGAGGGTTCTTGATGACACTTGGGGCAGTGATCACTGTCCCATTTTGTTTAAATATGATTGATCCTGTTACACCCGCCCTATTAATCAGACTCCACGTTGGTCTATTAAGAAAGGTGATTAGAATAAATTTGAAAATATCAGTGATAACATGATCACACAATCTAATAAATCCGATAACATTGAAGAAATATATAATACTTTCACAAACCAATTAATCTCTGCCATAAATGATGCATTCCCTAAAACTAACCCCAAAAGAGCTTACAAAAACACTACATCCTGGTGGAACGAAGAATGCAAAATAGCCATACTTAATAAGAAAAAGGCACTTAAAACCCTTAAAAAAAATCATCTCTTCCTGCTGACTTGATAGCATATAAAAAAGCCAATGCCATTGCACGAAAAACTATTAAGACTGCAAAAAAGGACTGGGAAAAATTTGGCAATGAAATTAACTGCCATACCACTTCAAAAATAATCTGGAATAAAATCAAACGCATGAACAAAATACAGTCAAACCGTAATATTCCCATCCTTAAAAATAATGACAATGACATTATTACTGACAAACAAACAAGCAGATTATCTTGCAGACAGTTTTGCAAATATTTCCAGCGATACAAACCACAATTCTGAATTTCTTAAAATTAAAAAGGAAACTGAAGAAAAAATGTCTATTAATAACAATAATGACAATGTTATGAACCTTTCACAATAAATGAACTAAATATGGCCATAGATAAGAGTAAGTGCACTACACCCGGTAAAGATGAAATTAGTAATGATATTATCAAACACTTTTCCACTAAAATTCATGATTTTTTTGCTCACTATCTTTGATTTGGTTTTCTGCCCAATGTCCAAGTAGTTGGAAAGAAGCCAGCATTATGCCAATACCAAAACCAGGAAAAAACCCTCAGATCCACTTTCATACAGACCCATTGCCCTCACATCCACTTTATGTAAACTTATGGAACGCATGGTCAATATCAGATTAATATGGTATCTCGAAAATCACAACCTTTTAGGTTGTCATCAGAGTGGTTTTCGTAAGGGCCGTAGTACCAAAGACCACATTATTCAACTAGAATCATCCATCAACAAAGCCTTCGTTAATAAGGAAAGCACTTTTGCTGTTTTCTTAGATATGGAAAAAGCTTATGACATGCTCTGGCGAAAAGGTATCATCATTAAATTACTTGGCTCTTGGTATGGCCGAATTACCTTATGAATCGACAACTTTCTTCAAAATAGAAAAATTCAAGTCAAAGTTAATGGAACTCTCTCTGACCCACGAGACCTTCAAACGGTGTTCCACAAGGCAGTGTCATTAGCCCAGTCCTTTTCAATATTGCTATTAATGACTTGCCAATACTAAAATCTCCCAATACGCAGATGATATTGCCATCTGGAAATCGCACAGAAATCTTAAGTTTTTAGAAAAGAAAACCTGAATACTATTAAATGTTGGTGCGATAAGTTGGGTTTTAAAATATCTACCTCCAAAACGGTTGCTTTTTTTCCAACAAAATTAATACAAACATCAAACTTGATATTAACAACATTAATATTAATTTGAATAAAACAGCCAAGTTCCTTAGTCACTTTTGACCACAAACTATCATGGAGACAACATATAGATTCTATCATTACCAAATGTAAAACTAAACTTAACATTTTGAGGTGTATTAGTGGAAATGAATGAGGAGCTGACTGTAAAACACTATTCCAACTTTACACTTCTTTGATTAAACCAATTCTAGAATATGGATGTGAAGCCTTTGATTCAGCAGCCACCTCCCTCAAAGAGAAACTTGATAGTATTCAATACCAAGCTCTGAAAACATGTGCAGGAGCTATTCGTACTACAGCACTAGCTTACCTTCAAATCGAGTGTGGTGACCCCCCTCTCCAATTGCGTTGCCAATTATTATGCAATTTATATGGAATTAAAATCAATACTCACCACTTACACCCTAATAAAAGCTTGCAAGAAGATAACTGGCAAAAACAATATTATGCAACAAAATGGACTAATACACAGTACCGGACCCCTTATGAAGGAAGATATGAACAAATTCCAATTAAAATCTTCCCCTTGCACAACCCCTTTCTATTCTGGTATTACAACTCACCTGTCATTTCAAAAGAGATCCACACCCTCACTGAACACATAACTGATAATAGCATCAAACATTCTATAGCCTCAGAAATCATAAACACAAGGTGGATTAATTCACTTTGTATTTACACTGATGGATCTTTTAACCCAAGCTTAAACACAACAGGATGTAGCTTCTTCATCCCCCAACTTAAATACACAAAAAAATTCTGTCTTAATAATGAAACATCTATTTTTACTGCAGAGCTCTTTGCTATCTTCCTTGCACTAGAATAGGTCGAACAAGTAAAACCCATGCACACTTGTATACTTAGTGACTGTTTAAGTGCTCTCCAAGCTATCTCGGATCCTACCCCAGAAAATAAATTAGTTTGTGATATTCGTCATATTTTACTTAGTATACAAAATCAAGCCAATATAGTTATTTTTGAATGGGTCCCTGGACACTGGAATTAAAGGAAATGAGGAAGCAGACAAACAAGCAAAACTGGCTACTCAAAAAAATAAAATTGATGTCAATATCCCTCTTTCTGATACGGAAATAAAACATATATTGAAACACCATCTTGAAGAAAAATGGCAAAAATCATGGAGAGAAACAAAATCTTCTAACTTAAAAATGTTTCAACAGGCAAAATTATATTTTAACTCATGGGGCCTTCCATGATGGAAAGAAGCCATCCACAGACTCAGACTTGGAGTATGCAGAAATTTAAAGAGTTTCCTCCACAAGATGAGGAAACACCCAGATGGTTTATGCGACACCTGCAACTCTTATGACAATGTTAAGCACCTTAAACAAAACAGGAACACTCTACCAAAAAAACCTAGGATATTCAAACGCCCAAATGACCTTAAAAAAATTATTAGGAGAAAAACAAAATGCTTGTGAAATAATAAATTTCATCCAAAAATGTAACATCAACATACATGTATAACTGATAGCGCCCTCTATAGAACCTTTATATTACATTGTTTCCCACTTCTTTAGTACAGACAGACACCTATAAACGTTATAATGTGTGATCTCTGCGATTGTTTTTTAATGCCTATCTGTGGGAGAAAGCTGGCGATTGGCCGGGCACTGCGACTTCTCTTCCCCCTGGAGGTGTGGCGGATCTGCAAATCAGCTAGCGGTGCCCGGGCACTTAAATTGCTGGTACACGATCTGGCCTCGCAGGGCTCATCACAACTAGTTGCATTGTACTTGGTGAATCAGTCAGCTGCCTCCCTATTGTATACCCTTCTTCTCCTATAATATTCTCGCTTTATTTTTCTTCAGTCTCTGTTTAAATTTTTATTGTTGATGGCACAAAGGGCACGTAGTTTGCCGAAAGTGCCAACCAAAAAAACAACAGTTAATTTTTTAAACCAAATATTTATCTTTATTATACGATATGAATCCAATTAAGCTGATTCTGTTGATAAATGTGTAGTTTATAATTTTATATATGTTACTTGTGTTCATTTTTTCATAAGATATAAACAAAAACCAGTTATAAATATAGAAATTGTTAATGTTTCTAGTTTTTTTTTCAAGTTTTCTGTTGAAATAGGCCGACAGTCTGTATGCGCTGTGTACAAATTTCCTTAAAACAAAAGTTCTTTAAATCTCCATGTTCTTTTATATTCTTTAACGTCAGTAGAAAATTCAATTTCCAGGAGTACTATTAAGGATCAACGGAGGTGTAAGCAAGATGGCAGGATTCCTGTTCCCAGTACTTCCCATTGATGAGCTAATCATTTGGCTTTGTGATGAACATCAGTTACACGACATGGGAATCACTGAAGATGACTTTAAGAACCCTCAGGTATAACAACTCGTAAACATATTGTGACAAAATCGCATGATTGAAGCAAATGAAAAAATTTCCATCGTCCCATTACTTATACTCAAACACGCAACTCAAACATACAAATTTTTATTTGATTTTTGCCCTTACACTGACATGACATAAAACACAAAACACGTTACGTTAGCAGTTTTTCTAATGGTTGTAATTTTTTTTTAAATATCTGAAACCACCCAAAAAGAATTTCAACATTTGAATAGACATGCATGCTTATCCTAAAGATAATTTGAGTTGATTATTACTATTTTTTTAATTACCCTAAAATTTCCATCAATAAATGGACGGAAAAGTGAGGTAACGTTTTCCGTCCAATTTTTATGGAAATTTGAGGGTAAAAAAATTAAATAAATCAACTCGAATTAGTTCTAGTATAAGCCTGCATGTCCATTCACATGTTGAAACACTTTTTGATCGGTTTCAGGTACTTAAAAATAAATAACAACCATTGGAAAAACTGCTAACGTGACGGATGCAAAGTGGCCCCCTTTATTGTGTTTTATGTCATATGCACGAAGCACTGAAGTGCTTTCTGAGTATCAGCGGGAAAAAACCCTCCACAGTTGACTCTGGCAGGAATCGAACCCTTGACTTCCTGCTTACAAGTACGAGACAAAAAAACCACAAAATAACGTGTGGAATTCATGACTTTTTCAAGCTACAGATAATTTTAGTGAGTAGTGCGACTTTAAGTATTGGATACTGTTGGAAAGCCCTTTTCCAAATGAAATGAATTAAGAAAAAGGAAAATCTAAATTGTGAAAAATTTAACTCATATTTAATGGGAGCAGGTCGCATATGATCAAAGAGTAAGACAGGGGTATAATAAATGTGTAAACCATTAAGTTGTCAGTGTTTGTAGTATTGATTTTTGAATCCAGCCCGAGACGCCTGTGTTTCAACTTTTGTTTTTCCACAGACACTCGGTGCTTCATACATATGTCGGTGTAGTGAAAAAATCAAATCAATATTGATTTTGTTTAAAGATATATCGGAGTGTCGTGGCCGAGCGGTCTAGCTTACCGGACTCAAGTTCTGGTGTTAGCAGTAGAATGTGGGTTCGAATCCCGGCCGTGACACTTGTGTCCTTGAGCAAGACACTTAACCATAATTGCTTCTCTCCACCCAGGGGTTAAATGGGTACCTGTGAGGGCAGAGTTGGTTGATTAGCCCTATATGCGCTGTAATGGCAGCAATTGAGCTGTATACTCCCCAGGGAGCTGAGATGGTTTCAGGAATGATTTATGAGCCTTATGAGCAGGGGTAATGATATAATGCGCTTTGAGCACCACTCAGTTGATGGATACGTGCGCTATATAAGTCCACACATTATTATTATTATTATTATATCACCCGTGTTTGGCTCAAGAGACCCATAAAAAAAATAGAATTTAAAAAAGCGAACAAATTTGGAAAGATAATATTGTTATTGTAATATTGTTATGAAATTCAAATGTTGGAAATTGTATAAAAGTGATATTTCAAACACGCTTGATTCTGATTGACAGCCACGCTGGCCAATCGGAAGACTGCCGACGCCCTTGGCCGTTACATACAATAAATTGTGTGGTAACGTGCAAGCTGAGGATTAAGCATTTGATTAATTTGAGTTTTTATTTTATTGGTTACTATTCCTTGATGGATAATTTCATTCAATATCTCAAATGAAAGCTAGTTATAACTTAACCCCATAAAAAAATTGTAATTCAACATTTGAATCTATTTTTTACCATCAAATCGGCCCAGACACGGACGATACATCTTTAACAAAGTATTTTTTGGTTATGTTATTTTGATTCTTTGACACTGACAGGCTCATCGTGTGCAGATGATCTATAAAACAATCCTTGAGACAGAGATGGACGTACGACAAGAGAAGCTCATTCAGCCTCAGTTTGAAGCTGCACAGAATCTATCACATCCAGAGTTCTGTGAGGAATCTATCACACTCATCAACTTTGCAATGATTATGTGAGTTGCCCATCTTAATAACTGAATGATAATCATCAAACTGATGTTTTACCCGAAATTTCTTCTTTTTTTTTTCATCGGAACATTGCCTTTTTGAAATGAAAACAAATACTGTCCATTCGGGCTGTGCATTTTCGGTTCTTTCAGGAACCAGATAACCAATTTTGTGCAAGTTGCAATGGCAGCTGGCACAGAGATGCAATGTTTGTGATGTCATTACTGATCCATTCTATTGTGTTCAACTTCCGAACCTGATAATCTCTCATTTTTCAGCAATCTGAAATTTAGGTTTAAGAGCAAAATTAGTCTTAAAGGGCCAAGATTAGGATGTTGTATTAACTCGAACCACCCCAAACCATTCAAACTCCAACAACAGGGTTCGTTGGAGCTTGATGGACTCAGTACTGTATAGCCCAGACAGGGATGCTTTGCATGGGGCTGGGGCTGGGTGTCCCAATTCCAGCCGAGTCCAACAGTTTAGTGGTAGTGTTTGTGCATGGTGTTGGATATTGGCAGATTCAGGAAGGTGGAGTTTGATGGATTTGGTACATGTTCTATTCGCTGGGCTATTCGCTGTGGTGTACCGAATCCATCAAAATCAGGCAAAACCAGGAGAAGGATTTTGGAGCATTTGGGGTAGTTAGGTTTAATTTTCATTACAACAAAATCTTGCCTAAATTAAATACTAGTTTCTACATGAGTTGTTTCTGACACACGTAAAGGAACATACCATGAAATCCATTGTGATGATCCTACTCCTGCGTAAAAAGAAGAGAAGACCTTTATGCAATTGACGTCACAAACTGAAGATCGCCCTCGTTGCAAAAGGTCTCTCATTGGTTAATGTATACGCACTGCACATATGCGCACTCAAAGGCATTGCACACGTACATAATAATACTAATAACTGGATTTATAGAGCACCAAATTGCCAAAGGATACAAGGCGCTTTTACATTATTCTCCCTGGTCATTGAGCCAATATCAATCCTTCAACTTTCTCAGCTCCCTGGGGAGTATACAGCCCTGAGCTACCCATTTATCCTCCTGTACCATGGTTGCAGCCAGGATTCGAACCCACATTCCGACGACTCAGCCATCAGAACACTAGACCGCTCGGCCATGGCACCCCAAATAAATGTACATATAGTATGCATACATGAACCAATGAGTGAACTTTTGCGTCTGAATGAGGGCGCCCTTCAGTTTGTGACATCATTTACATAGTGTCTATAATACCATTTCACTCGGGCTGAAGTGTATGTTATCTCAATGGACACACCAAGACATTTTGGGTCAGCGCTGACAAACAGTATTTTGGTTGTGTCCTTACTAAAAATTTTTTACATTTGTTCTTTTGTAGGGCTCGCTTTATGAATGCTTGTGCAGTACCGGACTTTAAACTGAAGGATCTCACATGCCCAAGTAAGTAATAATGGAGGCATTTTAAAGTGCTCTTACACAAGGTATCACAGCGCTGTACATTATTACCCATGCTCATCAGGTGCATAAATCATTCCTGAAACCATCTCAGCTCCCTGGGGAGTATACAGCTCAATTGCTGCCATTTCGGCGCATATGGGCTCATCAAACACAACAACCAACTCTGCCCTCACAGGTACCCATTTACCCCTGGGTGGAGAGAAGCATTTATGGTACAGTGTCTTGCTCAAGGACACAAGCACCCCGGTCGCGCTCGACCATGGCACTCCATGACCCAAACCCACATTCTGACGACTCGGCCATCAGAACACAAATCCAATGCACTAAACCGCTCGAACATGGCACTCCATGTGTACTATCAATTTTTTTTAAATTTTTTTTATTTATTGGCATTCAAAGACAAAATGACCAACAGCAGTAGCTGAAAGGGTCACTTTACAATGATAAAAATATTATTACATATAAAAATACAATCACCCAAACATTAAGGGACCAAAGAGTTAAAAGTTAAAAAGTACAAAATTTAAAAGGCTTGGATAATAACTAATAAGCAAAACATGCTGGATTAAAAAAATAATTGAGACAATTACATTGCCATTAAAACAAAATTATTACAGGATTTTAACGAGTTGTGGAATGGTTGATTTCCTGTATCTCTCTGTGTTGCATTTTATAAAGTTTAAACCAGACATGTTATGTAAGACCCTAGAATTAGTTTCAGATTTAGAAGGTGGAAGTAACTGTCTGTGACGGTTTGATTTCAAAAGTTTAGTTCCAAACTTGTGAAGTAAATGATTTCTACGTTCAGCCAAAGATGATAGTTTGATCAAATCAAGAGCTTCATTGAAATTGCATTTCTTTCCAAGTATAATTTGAACAGCTTTTTTTTCTTCGACTGGGATTGAGTAATGGCTATGCCAAACTGGAGAGGCATATTCTAATATGGGCCTTATGTAGGATTTGTAAACAGTAATCATATCTTGGATGGGAACACCTGATTTTCTCAAAATGCATAGAGTATACAAACGACGAGAAGCTTTGGAAACAATTTCAGAGATATGCAAATTCCATTTAAGATCACTTTGAATAATAATTCCTAGAAGTCTAAAATTCAAAACTACATTTAATTGAACACTATTGAGAATAAAATCGGTTTTGTGTGTTTCAAGAAGGAAATAGTCATTACATTGCACTTGACAGGTTTCAGAAGAACATCATTTAGTCGACACCAATCTGAAATATTGTTAAGGTAATTTTGAAGAAAAGGTTGATGATTTTGATTTTTGCTCACGACTTCACCCAGAGTTAAATCATCGACATATTTCCATCTGTGAGGACAATCATTGGCCACATCATTGACTAGGATTAAAAACAAAATTGGCCCAAGTTTAGTGCCCTGTGGTACTCCGCACGATACAGTAAAAAGTGGTGAAGTATAGCCGCCAAGTTTAGTACACTGAGTTCGTTGAGTGAGAAAACTACAAATAATTGGAATAATTGATCTCTGTACTCCTAATTGAATTAGTTTGGAAATAACAATGGAATGATTAACTCGATCAAATGCTTTGGTGAAATCAATTGTGGCAAGATAGGCATAGTGTCCTGGTTTATCAAGTCCCTCCAGAACAAATTTTAGCATAATTTATCTACAAGATAATGTACAGTAGAGCATCCCTTAAGATTGCCAAACTGTTTAATGTCAATGTGAGCAGAAATATCATGAACAATCCATTCAGCTAAAAAAGATTCAAAAACTCTGGCAAATAATGGCGTTAATGAAATCGGACGTAATTGGTCATAAGATGTAATATTAGTTTCTTTAGGTACAGGAGTAATGACTGCAGTTTTCCACTTGGTAGGAAACACTCCCTCTTGCAAACATGTATTAAATATGACAGATTAAGAGTTTAATCATTTTGGTTTTAACCCTTCTGTGACTGCAAGGGTCAAAATAGGCTTGGGCGGTTTTCAATTTGTGGCTAGCCGGTTTACCGCCGCGAAAACAACGCAGTTTTTGGTTTTACCATGATTTTGTTTTTAAGAAACAAAAAATAATTAAACAGTCTTTAAATAACATGAACTTACTGATGTTTTTTCACCATATGATCAGAGGGCAATACAACTCATCTATTATTAATTCCACTGTTGCTTATAAATTTGTATGAATAAAAAAATTCTATTTTTTATTATGAAACATAAACCAAGGTTAGACCTATTATGGTAGTCTGCTGGCCTAGCCAAAATCATAAAGACTGTACTAAATTCTAGTAATTTTTACTTTATATTTACGAATCTTATTCCACTGGGCCATAATTTCTTCATTTTTAAATATACTAGGGAGTAGCATCGGGAAATTCAACTCAAAGATTTATCAACACGAAAAAAATTGAAAGGGAATTCTCCACGAGAACGCAATACACTACACAGTACATGTACATTTATACACGTATACGTGTGCTGATGGCTGTGTGGGCAATGTGCACAAGTAGTGTTTGAGGATCACGTGCCTGTTTCTATGCATCAGAATTGGATAGATCTTCATAGGTAGCAAATATAAACTGAGCATCAAAAGAAACTTATCAAATCTTTGGAAGGACACTCATTAAAATCCTCCATGGGAAAAATGAGAAATATTTGAACACAGGTAAACTCCAATAATCTTGTTTATTGACATGTGCTTAGTAAAGATTGCTAATAAGTTTCTTTTGATGCTCAGTATATATTGTTCTTATTGGCTGTTCGATTGCTCATGAATATGTTCACTATGTTGCATATTCATTGTTATACCTTGCCTGTACGAACGTATGCGTTCTGTAAACTACGAAAACGGACTGTATAGTATTGCGTTGACTGTGCCGAACCGAGGTGTGTTGCGGGCCAAACGGGTGCTAAAAAATAGGATTTTAAATAACAATTCATCTATCGGGGATCCTAATAATCGTCGCCGAAGAACAAGGATACAGTGACTGTCTTGGCCTCAAAAATGGATGATTTTATAAAACCACGGTTTTATTTTTGAAAACCAAATTTGGCATTATTTCGGTTTAGTAAAAATCCCTCGGTTCGGTGTCAGTTTAAAAAAAAATGGGACTACTCGGTTTTATCGAAAAACCACCCAAGCCAAAGTCAAAATCAGTCAAAATGTTGATATACCTATTGAACACTGTCAAACGCTTATGTGTAGTAAGTACATTTACAGTTAACCAATTTTGACTGGTAAAAGCATTGTCTGGTATTGTTGAGGGTGGTCAAAATGACAGTAAAAACCAGTCAAAAATGCCCCTGTGTGCACATTTGGGTCAACAGTC
The DNA here is from genome assembly GCA_029582265.1 of Zoroaster sp. YZ-2022. Taxonomy (NCBI): domain Eukaryota; kingdom Metazoa; phylum Echinodermata; class Asteroidea; order Forcipulatida; family Zoroasteridae; genus Zoroaster; species Zoroaster sp. YZ-2022. Next base: position 32,784,346 of record CM055819.1, on the reverse strand, counting down.
AAAACAGGCAGTTGACTGATTTTGACCTAGATACGTGCCACTTTAAAAGAAGTATACACTTTTTGTAAAAGGTTGTTAAAGCATAGATCCATGCCCCCTTAAATAGATTAAAGGCAAGTCCACAATGGGCCCTTCCCACAATGCGCGCTAAAAATCTTTATTATTATTATTATTATTATTATTCCCATGAAATAAGCTAATTACATTCACGCATGCGCTCAAGCACCACTGGTTGGCAAACTCAAAAGTGGGATCGTCACGCAACGCCTAGCGAGTTATATAGCCACTGATCTCTATTATAGCTTACACTTAGCCATTGGTCTCCATTATATCGACTAAATTTAGCGTGCGCTAGGCGTTATAGTGCACGCATGGCGTTGCGTGACAATCCCATATTTGAGTTTGCCAACCAGTGGTGTTTGAGTGCATGTGCGAATGCAATAGACCTTATGCATATGATGTCACAAACTGAATATCGCCCTCATTCAGAGGCTAGAGAATGTCAGTCATTGGTTCATGTATGCGCGCTGTGCATGCGTATACGCACAGTGTGCGTGTATACGCACAGTGCGCGTGTATACGCACAGTGCGCGTGTATACGCACAGTGCGCGTGTATACGCACAGTGCGCGTGTATACGCACAGTGCGCGTGTATACGCACAGTGCGCATACATGAACCAATGAGTGACCTTCGTTTGTCTCTGAAAGGGGGCGCTCTTCAGTTTGCGACGTCATATGCATAATGTCTATTAGCATATTTCATGGGAAGGGTCTATTCAAGCTAACACACAAATACAAAATCATTTTTCATAAAGTTTTTCAGAGCACATTTGCATATCTTGACATGTGTTCACTCTGCTTGAAATGTTCCTCATTTGTGGGAACAGTAAATTGACTTTTGTGTTCAGGTGAAGTATGAAGTGGTTCAACATCATTCTAAGTTTGCACACTTTGACATGGGTAAAAGTGGCTCTACCAAAGCAAGGTTTTTGTGCAAGATGTTTTACCTATTTGAAAGACAATTTATAAAAAACAAGTCAGAAAATACAGTCTGTCATCTCTATGAAGCAGCTTCCGTCAGCTTTCTTTGCTTACATTAAAAATAATCTGTGGAACAATTCCACGGTTACTCACGTTACATTTGTGAGGTATTGGGCCCGCTCTTAATGCCATAATTTCCTTACTTATATATTTCACTCATCAGTTTTTTCACAGATGTTACATTATACCCAGACCGTACTCAGAACAAACAAATTATTTCAGAAATTTGTTATATGTACGCTATATAAGAGAAAAATGCTGGTTACTCACGTTACATTTTGCGAACATGCATAAAATGTCATGTTTTCTCTTATATAGCGTACATAATAACAAATTTCTGAAATTATTATTTTGTGCTGAGTAAGTTCTGGGTATAATGTCACTACTGTGAAAAATCTGATGAGTGAAATATATATTTTTGGTAGATTTATACGTGGATGTCTTTTTGCCATTGCTCTCTCTGTCGGCGTATTTAATTTGTTGCTTAATGTTGTCTTTTCTGTCCTAACTTGCTTCAGCGGCCCTCCAGTGGTGTAACGGGGGCGGGAGGTGGGGGTGTAAAGAGGTATATAATGTTTAGTGGGTTTCTTGTGGTAGGATGGCCTTGTAGAGGTGCTGGTCACCTGTTCTATTTCACCACTCACTGGCTTTGTTTAAAATGAATTTTTGTGTATTTGTAGTTCATTGGGGGTTGGTTTTATATTTAATTGATGTAATCTGATTGCCAGTGTAAAATGTAATAAAATAAAAAATAAAAAAATTTAAAATTTATTTTTTAATTAATTGACCTTTATATTTATTATGACTACATGTAATTCGTACATTTATAATGATTTTTTAATGTTCTTTATTTACCTCCTTAAAACCAATTTTTTTCTCTATATTTTAATTGTATTAGTGTAAAGCGCCTTGAGCGTCAATTTGACGGAGATGGCGCTATATAAGATTTTTATTATTATTATTATTATTATTATTAAAATATTATGGCATTAAGAGTGGGCCCAAAACCTCAAAAGTGTAACGTCAGTAACCATGGAATTGTCCTGTGGCTTAATTTGTTTTATGTTTTCCATTTCAATAAAAGTAGGGTTTAACAATTAAGAACTCTGTGTTAATGATATTTCTAATATTAAGCAACCAAATTTGGACATTATTTCTTGAACAGAACCCAAGCGGACGATACGTATGATAAGTGGCATTGCCAATTTCTGCCGCTTTAAGAAGCAGCGAATGGAGACGTATGACAGAATCCGTGATGAAGTGGTATGTTGGGTTTAAACTCCTCATATATCAATCTCATCCCCCCCCCCCCCCCAGGCATCTAGCTTATAAGCTAGGATTTGAAAATGGGCGTCCAAATTTGTTATTCTTTGAAAAATAGGGTGTCCATTATGTTTAACTTCCAATACTTTTGCATGTGTTTTACAAACAAAACAGGGTGTCCATTTAGCAAACAGGGCGTCCAAAAGACACCCAAAGGTATTGCTGGCTAATACTATGGTTTTAGGGATTTGTTGAACAAATGACCCCCCCCCCCCCTGCACCTTGATGGAAAAATAGCTACTGCAATGTAGGAAATCTCAAATAAACTCATGCTTAGGTAAAACTTGTAGCTTTGCATGGTGAGAATGATAAGTAAGACTAATTGCGGTGACACCATGTAAGGATCTCAATGTGTAAAGTTCTACTTAAGTTCTAACATTAGAACCCCCTCGTCCCAAACTTGGGAAGCAATTCATTTGATGTCAGTGGCTTTATCCGGATACTCGACCGAAAAATGTCATTAACTGGCTCCATATTTCGGTTCCAATTACCCGCAAACGACTTTTGAAAATTCTGACTGAACATTTTAAGCCACACAAAATAATGGTCTCTGATTTATTTATTTATTTATTTATTTTTTTTTTTTTCTCCTAACAAAATGAAGAAAACTTGGATGAAGGTTTTAGAAGTAACATTTGCTGACAACCTTTAACAGACTTGCCGGCTTTTGTTAGAAACTTGTGTTCGATTGGTTATTTTATACATTCAGAAGTATTTATGTATGTTTACAAAATTGTTAACGGGTACCCGAAGATTTTAAATTTTGGGTATCTGATTCCCGAAATAACCGAAAACACACAGCCCTAAATATTTGTAATATATCTTGGTTTGTTGATGATTAGGAAGGAGTTAAGGAGCAGCATGATCATTATCTGAGACGCATCGATGAACTCAAGACTCAGATTAATAGCATCAAGGCTAACAGAGCAGAGAAGGAAGTCTGCATTAAGGAGGTACGGTACAAGACATCTCACAAAGAAATACTTCAATTCTGTGGTCTGACTGAACAGTTGCATTCTGACACCTTGGAAGTTGCTTCTAAAATTTTATTAACACACAAAATAAAATCATTTGTTTTAACCCTCCTAAGGGTCAAAATCAGTCAAAATGTTGATGTACTTGCCAAGGTATATCTAGTGTACTTAAACGTCAAACACTGTCAAACCTTACGTGTCGTAAGTACATTTGCAGGTCAAAATGAGTCCACCATTTTTGACTGGTAAAAGCATTGTCTGGTATTGTTGAGGGTGGTCAAAATGACAGTAAAACCAGTCAAAAATGCCCCTGTGTGCACATTTGGGTCAACAGTCAAAACAGGCAGTTGACTGATTTTGACCACTATAGCTACTTGCCACTAAAGTACAGCTATAGTAGGAGGGATAAGGCTCAATTAAGATTCAAATTTTCAGTTAAACCATTTATTTTGTTTTGTTTAGTTATGGTCAGAGGTAAAAACAAACTAGATATTTGATATTCTGTGATCTGGACACCCAGTAGATGCAAACAAAGTAGGTTTCAACTTGGCTGGGATACTAAAAATAATCAAATACTTGGATATACCTTTCCCTTCAGTGCATAGAATCAATATATCTTTCCCTGTTTGGCATGTCAGTTTTGACATGCACATTCACATGCTATTTTTTTTCCAGTTTGACAACTAGCTGCAATACAGTGTGCATGAACAAAATAGATACAGCAATGATGTATGTGAATGACTCTGGCAAAACCCTAAACTTGGACCCAATTCTCAAAAGTGAGATTTTGGTATAGTTTGATTCTCTAGATTTTCCTCTTTCATTTGTAGAAAAAAATTCTTATAATATAAAAAATCTATATATTCTGAAATCTGGTATCAAATGAAAAAGGAAAATCTAGAGAATCAAACTATACCAAAATCTCACTTTTGAAAATTGGGTCCAAGTTTAGGGGTTTTGCCAGAGTCAGTCACATATGGCCAGTATCACAGGCTATGTCTTCACCTACCATCAACTGGAAATGATGTCACACAGATCCAAGAATACGAACAAAAAGTTGATATCGTTTGGGTTTGCGGTAATACCATGTGTTTATCTCAACTATAAGTGACTCACAGGGTTCTGAAAAGAACCTTTTTCGGGCAACTCGCTAAGTGAGAATGTGGTTCAGGGAGAACCATGGGGACTTCACGGGTTGTTCTCTACGTTGCGATTAGCATGCTCTGATCTTCGTCAGGAGAATGAAGAGGTTTGGAGATGCAGCTCCTTAAAGTATTTGCTAGGATTATGTGTTGAATGGAAAGTGTTCAAAACACTTTACATAGTTGAGATAAACACATGGTGTCACCGCAAACCAAAACGATATCAATACTCCACCGTGCAAAGCCTTAAATCTTATAAGTTGTAACAATGTAGGGGTATTTCAACCCGGAGGTCAAATCCCTCTCTAGGAAAGCTGTCTTTGTTCATTCCAAACAATGTAGGAGGAGGGGGGGGTTAGAACATTTAAGGATATTTTGATGTTCGTGCAAATAACAGAAAGTGTTGATGATACTTTATAGATGGTAGCCAAGGTTGAGGAGCTAGGAACCAGAATGAATGAGTACAAACAAGATCAGGCCACTCAACAACAAGACATCCATCGTATCAAGACAAGCTTCTCAGAGAAATCAGCACGACAGGTACGAGCACTTCAAATCTATTTGAAACTGTAAACCTTTTCTAATTCTTTTAAATTTTTGTTTGTTTGGTTTTTTTTGTTGAATTTCCTTAATTCGATCTGTGGCTGTAAAGACTATTTTATTAACAAATCATTTCAATTCTAAATAAGGCTGTGCATTTTCGGTTATTTCGGGAACTCGATACCCGAAATTGGATACCCGGGTATTTGTAAACAATTTAGTCAAAATACATAACTACTCCGGAATCTATAAAATAACCAATATGAACACAAGTTTCTCTTGTTTTATTAGAGTCATAATAAATGTGGACTTACTGTAATAATTTCCCGCCTCTATATTAAAAATGACTCGTAGCATCCCCATTCCCCCACACAAATTTTGCTAACATCGGAGGCTTAAATGTTCAGTCAAACAGTCATTTATGGGTAATTGAAACTGAAAAATGGAACCGAAAAATGATAACCGGCATAGCCTTAATTCTAAAAGAACATTGTATTTATCTTTGTGAACAATTTGTTCACAGGAGCAACTGAAAGTAAGTACCCTCAATGCCCGTGAAGCCTGCAACAAACTCCGCCCACAAATCATCCAGTCGCCGGAGAGAATCAAGACTGACATGGCACGCATGCACAACGCCATCAGTGCTGGCAAGAAGGCTAAAGAGGACAAAGGTCGTAGGGCACACGAGTTGAAAGGTCAGAAGGAGAACATGTTGAAGACGTGCGAAGCGAGCGAGCAAGGCGTCAAGTTCATCATGGCGATTAACGCTGAAATTGAGAAGCAGAAGTAAGTCGTACCATTTGTCAGATTGGTTTGGAAATGTGTTTTCTGTTATATTTTGTTTTATTTTTCATATATCTTCCAATTTTGTTAAAATTATAAACACTATATTCTATATACACTTTTGGTAAAATGAATTGTATATAAAATAATCTCCCTTTTCTTCAAAATATTCTTGAAAGAACTTTAGAAGAGGAGTAGCCACCAAGGAAAGAAAGAAGTAGCCTGTATTGTGTGCAAACCTCTAGTTTCTTGTTTGTGGGGATGCGGAGAGTCTGTGAATCCTCCAAAAATTAAACATCCAGGAGGTTCAGGGGGCTTTGTCCTCGAGACCAAAGCTGGCTACCCATTTTTCAGGATTTTTTACTTGTGTCAAATCACAACCCTGCTATAAGAATCATAAGTATAAAAACTAACCTGTGTTAACTAGAAAATAATGAAAATGCATTCAGATTTTGTGTATTCATTTTAATATGGAGTTTTCATCTTCTGAAGTTGAACATTCATTTGGGAAATAATTTGTCTAATTTTCCTAAAAGAAAAGCACCTGCGACAGAAATATTTCAAGGGATGTTTGATTCCATCGTCAAATTTACACCTAGTAAGTTTTACGTAAAACTGATCAGTTGTTTGTTGAGATTACCAATAGTGTACAGTGGCTTGAGAACCATTGGGATAGTGCATGCAGAATTAGGGTTTGTAAAGTAAGGTCATCAGTTGTTCAGGTTAAAAACATTTTGAAATATTGTCACATCAGTGCAACAAGGTCGTATCATAGTTATGACCTTGATGCAGACATGGATTTTGCTCAGTGCAACAAGGTCATATCTTTTTTTTAAAGTTCCAGGATGAACACGCCAAACCTACATGTATGGAAGAAGATACGACGTTGCTCTCAATTGTTTTGATGTATGCAAATTTATGCACTATTGCACATACAACCTTGTTGCATTTTTTTTTATAGATACGACCTTGCACTGATTCGACGATATCTATATTTTGATATTCCCTCACCCAGTAAAATGTCGTTTTAGTTAAGTGCAGTACCATTGTAATGGGAAAATCATTGATATCAAAGCTATTGTAAGTTTGGGAGACTGTGAACATTATAGAGGGATAGCCCAGTTGGAAGAGTACCAGTACATAATTCCAGAGGTTGCAGGTTCAAATCCTGCTTTGTACATAAAATAAATTATCTCAGGTGTGTGATTGGACAGTTTTGAAAAATCCACGTAAATTTTGCTAGGGGTATTGGGGCTGCTGTGGTGAACAGCGCTGGGGTGAAATCTATAGTTCTGAGCGTTTGCTTTGCTTTGCTTTCCTTTATTGCTTAAATCTTTAAAATCCGGAGGATCACAACATTGCGATATGTGGAAATCTGGGGAAAATCTGGACAAATCACACCCGTTATATACACACATCATAAAGTTTTTCAGTCAGATGTGGACAGGGGGAAGCCTGTCAATTACCAGTTGCCAATCGTTGAATCTGGCCTTCTCATCCAACACAGAGTGTCAAAGGGTGAAGTGGAGAAGGTTCGTGATCGCATCTTGACCCAGAAGGATGCACTGAGAGACATGACAGCCAAGGAGGCTCAGCTGAATCGGCAACTTGAGAATAAACAAGAGAAGCTCGCTAAGGTACAGCTGCAACATCAACGCAGCAAAGAGGATGTACGAGAAATCATCAAGTCAATGGAAAGGTAAACAAAATAAAGTCATGAGCTAAATCTCTCAACTGAAAAAAAAAGTTATTAAATACAGAAAAATATGACAATTCACGGTTTTCTTTGTTCAACATTCCAGTTGATTTGTTGTTTCTTCAAAAATAGGTAAAACCTGTAGCTTTGCATGGTGAAGAGGATAAGTAAGACTAATTGCGATAACACCATGTGAAATTCTCTATTGAGTAGTAATTAGTTCTGAAAAGAACTGGAGGTTACAACTCCAGTTGTTGAACTGGACGCAACCTCCCGTTCTTTTCAGAACTAATTACTACTCAATAGAGAATTTCACATGGTCTCACCGCAATTAGTCTTACTTTTCTTCAAAAATGTTCTTACAGCGATCTCAAGAGTTGCTCACAGAAACAGCAGAAGAAGATGGACCAGATATCCGTCATAGACGAGAAGAAATCCCAAGTCAGACAACAGGTAATGCTCACATTACAAGAAAGTAGACAAATAAAGCAAGTTGTGTATCTCAAATTTAACTCAATCAAAGTCATTGCAATATGATGCATCAAGCAACATTGGTTATGCAATTAATTGCTTCTTGGGCCAATGCTGCGTACACGGTTTGAAGAAAGGCTTTTGTATAAGTGCCTGTGCAACACAAGTGAATATTTTTTTTTCCAAATGACCTGTCCATTAGACTCTTTCCATCTTGATTGATGTAGTTTTTGACCTTAAAGGGACAGTATCGTCACGATCAGAGCAGACTTTCAACAGGGCATGGAATCTGTGTCCTAGTTTAAGATGAACACATTGACTAATAATTATTGGCTTATTTATGCAGCAGCAACGATAATATGACCTTATCATGCGGTGTATTATGTTCATTCCATGCCCTGTTGATCGTTTCAATTTTGTCCCTTTAACTGACGTTGATCAACTCGGTGTTTTTGTCTGTGGGAAAAATCCACTGCCAACTCGGTTGGGATTCAAATCCACAACACCTACTTGTTTACGATACTTGACCTCTTGACTATCCAGGTTTACCTGATGACAATAAAGCCTATTCTCAGGCTTAATGGAGTGCCATGGTCGAGCAGTTTAGTGCATCAGATTTGTGTTCTGATGGCTGAGTCGTCAGAATGTGGGTTCGAATCGCGACCGTGGTGCTTGTGTCCTCGAGCAAGACACTTTATCATAATTGCTTCTCTTCACCCAGGAGTAAATGGGTACCTGTGAGGGCAGAGTTGGTTGTTGTTTGATTAGCCCATATATGCCGAAATGGCAGCAATTGAGCTGTATACTCCCCAGGGAGCTGAGGGATAATAATGTACAGTGCTTTGATACCTCGTGTAAGAGCGCTTTAAAAATGCCTCCATTATTATTATTGTCCAAATAATGTCGTCAATTGTGGAGTGAGTGTCACAAGTCGTTGCATTAACATAATAATAATAATAATAATAATGTGTGGATTTATATAGCGCACGTATCCACCAACTAAGTGGTGCTCAAGGCGCATTATATTATTATCCCTGCTCATAAGGCTCATAAATCATTCCTGAAACCATCTCAGCTCCCTGGGGAGTATACAGCTCAATTGCTGCCATTTCTAGCATATGAGCAAAACCAACTCTGCCTTCACAGGTACCCATTTAACCCCTGGGTGGAGAGAAGCAATTATGATTAAGTGTCTTGCTCAAGGACACAAGTGTCACGGCCGTGATTCGAACCCACATTCTGTTGCTAACACCAGAACTTGAATCCGGTAAGCTAGACCGCTCGGCCACGACACCTCACATGAAGGTCCTCAAATACATGATGTACGTATGTTAGGAATACACGTGTTAACACGTGTCAGCATGAGCCTCATGTGTCAATCAGCGCCTTTGGTTCTCGGAACAGAATCCAAAAGAAATTGAGGTGCCAAGGAAATGCCTGATTGGCTGGCTAGATGTCAATAGCAGTGGGTCTGTGATTTACATTAATTTGATTTAATACTGGTGATGTGATTTTGCCCACATCATTGATGAGCAAAATTACATTTTAAAAGATTTCCATGATGCAATTTATTTCGTCAAATTAACCCTACCTGATTGATCATTCAATATCATTGATTGGTTTTGAATGATAAACGTACTATGCCAGTGTGTGTAATGCTTGCCAAATGGTACTGTATGGTGAATGTATCTAAACTGTACATGCAACTGTTATCTATACAGCTAATCTAGCATTTTTAAACAGACGGTTATCTAGAATTGAATGGTTGGTCAACTTATTGGAAAATTGTACACCAAGAGTAGGGGGGTGTAATGTTTCTTGATGTCATTCACACCTAACAATGAGTAAACTTGTATCTCTTATGTACAGTTGTCTGAGGTAGAGGCCATCCATGAAGTCAAGATGGATGAAGCCAGAGCAACTTACTCCAGGATGCTTGAGAGTGTAAGTATCTTCTCTTTGTGATATGGGCCTCACCTTTGGAATAGTATTGATGACACAGTTAAAACCCTATCTCTGTGGGTTGTTTTAAGAACTCCTTTAAACATTTATTCTCCTTTTACTTAGGAAAGTTACTTGTCTTTATATTATGAGTTTTCCATTCCAATACATGTTAGCTTTCAGCGTTTGAATTTATTTTATCCCTGGCTGTTTTAAACATCCGTCTGTTTATCTTTCATGTTTATTTACCTTGTCTGTTTTGTCCACTCCATTGTTTGTCCTTGTATTGTCCCCGTAGGCATTTCTGTACAAGCCTTGGGTTTTGAATATGCCTCCATATTTGCTTCTGTCTCATATAATTTGGGTTTTTATCTCGCTTAATAATTAACTGTTTACTTTTGTACAAATTTCCAAATTGTTCAGAATTTATTTTCTATGTTGCAATGTGGAAATAAATGTGAAGTTGATTTGAATTGCTATATGATGGCCTAGCATCGGCATTTTTTGTTTTTGCTATGAAACGATGTCCAATTGCAGCCAAAATTGCTGGATCGATTGGAATTCTGCCGTGATGTGTTTTAAATGACATTTTTCAATTAGGGGTATGAGAACATTTGCCTCTCTTGGCCACCATACTTTGTGTATGTGAAATTTTAAAATATAACCATGTTTGCATGTATCACGTATTTCACTGGTTGGCAAAAAAAAAAGATTACAAAAGAAAAGCATGTTACCGCACCGATTTTGAAGCCGACCTGTGACTATTTATTTATTTTGTTTTGGCCTCAATGCCACACCACAATAAGCTGAAACTTTCACCATTTGGTTTAGTAACATATATCAATTCATATGACATAAAACACAATAAAGGGGGCCACTTTCCTACCGTCACGTTAGCAGTTTTTCTAATGGTTGTAATTTTTTTTTAAATATCTGAAACCACCCAAAGATAATTTGAGTTGATTATTACTATTATTTTTTTAATTACCCTAAAATTTCCATCAACAAATGGACGGAAAAGTGAGGTAACTTTTTCCGTCCGGTAAAAAAATAAATAAAAAAATTAAAAAAATCAACTCAAATTAGTTCTAGTACAAGCCTGCATGTCCATTCACATGTTGAAACACTTTTTAGTCGGTTTCAGGTACTTAAAAATAAATAACAACCATTGGAAAAACTGCTAACGTGACGGAATCAAAGTGGCCCCCTTTATTGTGTTTTATGTCATATACAATACTGATGCATTTAAAGATTACACTCACTGGCCATAAGTATTGCAACATTGAAATTCACACCAAAGTTCAGTTTGGAGAACTGTGTTACAATAATTTATTTTATTTTATTTACACTACTTAAGACTTCTTGAAAGTGCCTGTGTTTTGAAGTCAATGTTCTTTTTTACTGTTCTTGCTCGGAAACAAAGTCCTTCAATACTTTGTCGGGTAACCACGTGACCTGATAAATGCGGCCATCCGTCTAGGCAATGTCTCGTACAAATTCATGTTGCAATACTTTTGGCCAGTGAGTGTATTTTATATGCAAGAGTGTACTTCTTTCCTCTATCATTTTCCACTTGTTTTCAACCTGTTTGTTAATTACTTTCCAGATTGATGTGTACCACAAGGACTTGGCCGTGGCATTCGAGACAGCCAACCCAAGGAAAATACTGGGTTCCACTTAGCTTTAATGCTAACTGCCAATTTGTGCCGACAATGTTGTAATATATGAATTTTGATCTATAGTTACTGTAGAAAATCAATGTCATTACAAATGAAATAATATGTAAACAATTTGTACTGTGTAGTTTGGCTAACCGTGTTCATAGTTTTAAATAATAATCCCACCTGTCAATCAACCAGCAGGTATCGACCAATAGGGTTACACCTTTCCATGACAACCATTGCTACGTTCGGTCAAGTGGTTGGCAATGTTCACGGCATCGCAGGTGTTGTGACTAAAGACTGGCAGTGCATAGGGGCCAACTCTGGACCGGTCTATTTGTCTTGATCAAAAATCTAATGGGATATGACATCACACAAATCCGTTGTATTGGTCGTGTATTGCATCCTTTTAGAAAATAAACCTTAAAATTTGTAAATAAGGTTTCCAGGAGGAAAGTCATTACTTTACGAGGTACATCATCATTCATAAACCTTTCCAAAAACATTATTTTCATCTCATTATAGTTAAGCGTTTTTGTTGTTATTGTAAAATATTTTGCTCATAATTTGTACGTCCTCTGTTTGTCCGTTTGTCTTGTCTTTGTGTACATAGGCCGATTTTCTACAAGCCTTGGCTTATCAAATCAGCCCCCATACTGTTTTCTATTCTTTGATTGTTTAATATATTACTTTCTTTGTGACAGTATGGAAATAAATATAAACTGAAACATTAATATCCAAATGTAAATGATTAAAACATGTGTTGGATGGCGCTCTGTTTATGCATGTGTACAATTTTTAAGAGGGGTGTGGCAACCCATCTAACACTCAATAGCGTCATGTGTCGGCATGGGTTAGGGTCAGTGAATTTCAATTTTTAGGTGCCAGCTATTCTGGGTGCTGAAATAAATGCCGCCTATTTTAGATTAACCATGGCATGGTCAAGCGCATAATTAAACAGTTATTTTTACTCTTGGTTTAACCCATACAATTAACATGTACAAATTGTTTGTTGTAAATAAAACAATGTCTTTTGAAAACACTGTTGACCTCGCTGACTTAAAGTAATATTTTTTTTTTTTTTTAGAAAATAAGATTCTAAGACCTGGGTCCAATCGTATGGCATTGATCTAGCTGCAGATTACCATTCACATTTCCCTGTATGTTAATGTGTAGTTTATAATCGAACCATCTACAAGGTTGCATTATTAATCTGAACACAAAGTATTTCAGAAAAGCATGAATAACTGTAGTCTTGGTTCAAAACTGTTTGTATGTTTTTGATCCGACGGCGCTACATGAATGCTACAATCACAAACCGCTAACAACAGACTGCCATGTTCACTGATCGACAACTTCACGGCAGTCCGTTGTTGTTTATGCGCGTGCGTACCAAAAATGTGGGCTGTGTTAGCATTTCAAATTGACGCATGTGTAGTGGTTTCCCCCCGTTGTCGGGGGGAGATTCTATGAAGTTCCCAAGACTGTGTGGGTAGCAGTTCGTGATTGTAGCGTTCGTGTAGCGCCGTCGGATCGTGTATCAAAAACATACATTTACAAACACAGTTTTGTACCAAGACTAGGCTAACTGTTGTTCAGTGTGGTTGTAACATTGATAGACAATATCACGTGAGGTAAGATCATTCTTGCATTTGTTTTTTTGTCATTAACTAGACAAGCATGCATTAACTATACATCGGCTTGCTCGTCCACACCGTGGTATTTGCAAAGAGGTCTATGTACATGTAGACGCACCCAGCCTGACCATTATAAGCTCCCAAAAAGCACAATAAGAGTACATCTTTAATGCTTCATTTGGTTGTGTTGTTTGAGCACATCTCTCATTGCTACACCTAGTATCTTGACTGTAGATCTTGTTGAGGTTTCAAAATGTCGCCGTTTCTGAGCATACCAATTCTGTGAAGTTGCCGGCGAGGTTGACGGTGAAAGCCGCTTCTCCGCTAAAATTGTTGACTCCCACTTGAAGTATCCACATCCTTTCTTGGCATTGGTCATGTCCTGTAGTCCCGCCTCACTGCTTCGACGTCCTAGGGTGCACGAGAAGAACAGCCGGCCTATATTTGGACCCGGTGAGACAACGGTGCGTTTTTTGGCCCTCCGACCACACAGGCACATGGGAGGGGTGATTTTACAGCCTAATGATGTTGTATGAATTCTGTTTGATGTTCCACTAATAGTTGACCCTGGCGTTTGATAAACTATGGGTGCATAGGGTGTTTTAAACCCACTCGAAGGGGAGGGTTTTCTTGCACTATGCATGGGTGTTTTGAAGACTGGGGATGCATTAGGGGTTGTTGAATTCGGAGTCACAGATGCGGGAGATTTATATGATGACAAACTATTCATCTGTGGGCTTGATCTTGTTGAATTGGAGCACTTATTGGTACAAGGCGTTTTACTAATTGAGCTCCTCATAACACCGACAGCTGGGTTTACCACTTGTTTGGGAACTGCCATTGAAGTTAATGGACTTTGTCCAGTTTTTTGTGTGGTTGATGTTACTGTGCTTTGTATACAGAGTGTCCTAACCAATGGTTTTAAGTTACTGTAGTTTTTGCTGCTATTAGGTTTCATATTCAGTTCAACGTTGACATTACTCATAACAGATTTTGTTTCCGTTCTTGCCGTGTTCAAGCTACGTTTTGTCTCCCTTCTTCCTAAAATGTCACTGCCCTTCATCTGAACTCCAAGGCTCGTCTGCACAGAGACGAGTGTCATAGCTTGTTCATGGCTGCCGGCCTTATTACTATAATCATTGTCTTCATGTTGGTTTCCTACCATGCTTGGTATTAATGTCTTTGGTCTGATTACACTACGATGAGATGCATCATCCTCCCATATCTTAAATCTGCCGGCAGTTGATGCGAACGTGTTTGAGTTAACGTCGCCAAACACGGCTTCTTCGCAAATACCCTGTGTGTAACAAACTAGTCCATCTTCGGTGTCTCTACACCTACCTACCAGTAAAAGGTCTTGTTTGTTGAGTATAATGATGGGCTGCTGTGTATTGGGACATGTGTTTGGTTTGGTTTGTTGTTTTGGTGGTGGTTCTGAGGGGCCAGCTGACTGTTTTCGTTTAAGTTGCTGTGTCTGTAAAAGATGAAGCAGAGGATGTATGTTACCATGGAAACCACAGAAACAATGAGGCAAACAGCCAGACTAATGGATACCAAACAAAACAATGACTAAAAAGTAGAGAAAATTTTGTTTTTATTGCACAATGCACATACTACTGAAATATTTTTTTAAATTAATAACTTTGGTAACAGTAAACAATTTATTCTTATGAACAAAATACATACTTATCATGCAGGTCTTGACTTTCATTTATGTAAAGACAAGGTATTTCATTGGAAAACAACAGATTTCCAATGGGTTAATTTTAAGGAGTACTGTGGCAAAGACTAGAAGTGACAGAGGTAATAGGGTGTACATATATTCTCAGTGCCTTAATTTAATCGGATTCTGTTTGAAGAATAGATATACTGATCAACTCCTGAGGCATCCAATGATAAGCGCTACATCTTATGCATACATGTTGTATGTGCACATGTTTATATGCGCACATGTTTATATGCTAAATTTTGTCTGAAAATGAGCCTAAGAATATGCCTTATTGCCTCCATAAATTTCAACGCTTGTAATTCAGAAATAGTTTGAAATCTTTCTTAAATTGATTCTTATTTACAAATACCAACAGCACTAACAACTGACCAGACTTAAAACGATTTTTTATAAAGATAGGAAAAACTTTCTCCAACATAATTGTAAGTCGGTTGAGACAGAGACCCCCCGCACCCAATACTAACACCAACGCCATTGTGTCAACAAGTCCTTTAAAGGGACGGTATCATCACGATCAGAGCAGACTTTCAACAGGGCATGGAGTCGATGTCCTAGTTTAAGATGAATACAATGACTGAAAATTACTGGCTCATTTATGCAGCAGCAATGGTAATATGACCTTATCATGTGGGTTATTACTTTCAGTCACTGAGTCAATCTAAAACTAGCACTCCGATTCCACGCCCTGTTGATCGTGACGATACTGTCGCTTTAAGAATTCCCATCCTAAGCTAGCTATCATCTATTCAACCCTTCTCTTCATATTCATGCTCTCACAAAACCTGTATGATAACCTACCCCTGGCATAGAGCGTGTGATTTTCATGACGCAACCATCACACATCATAC
The DNA here is from genome assembly GCA_029582265.1 of Zoroaster sp. YZ-2022. Lineage (NCBI taxonomy): Eukaryota > Metazoa > Echinodermata > Asteroidea > Forcipulatida > Zoroasteridae > Zoroaster > Zoroaster sp. YZ-2022. Next base: position 32,768,560 of record CM055819.1, on the reverse strand, counting down.
GCCATGCTAATGACGCAGTGTTACGAGCATCATCAAGACCTGTAGATGAAGACGATATACATTACAAAAGGATTATCAACTATATTTCTTGTTTATGAAATATAAAAATACATTCCAAAATAAACTGCCAGCTGTGGATCTCATGTTGAGCATCATTTGGGCTAGCCTGAAGATCAGACGTCACGCTTTGAGCTAGAGGCCCGTGATGCCGCCATATTTTCCCCCGATGTTCAACTTTGACTGGTAGCTAGCACACGAAGTGTGACGTCAGATCTTCAGCACAATGTATCCAATGAAACCCCTTGTATGGTACATGGAGTGCCATGGTCGAGCGGTTTAGTGCATCGGATTTGTGTTCCGATGGCTGAGTCGTCAGAATGTGGGTTTGGGTCATGGAGTGCCATGGTCGAGCGGTTTAGTGCATCGGATTTGTGTTCTGATGGCCGAGTCGTCAGAATGTGGGTTTGGGTTATGGAGTGCCATGGTCGAGTGGTTTAGTGCATCGGATTTGTGTTCTGATGGCCGAGTCGTCAGAATGTGGGTTTGGGTTATGGAATGCCATGGTCGAGTGGTTTAGTGCATCGGATTTGTGTTCTGATGGCCGAGTCGTCAGAATGTGGGTTTGGGTTATGGAGTGCCATGGTCGAGTGGTTTAGTGCATCAGATTTATGTTCTGATGGCTGAGTCGTCAGAATGTGGGTTCGAATCCCAACCGCGACCATGGTGCTTGTGTCCTTGAGCAAGACACTTTACCATAATTGCTCCTCTCCACCCAGGGGTAAATGGGGTACCTGTGAGGGCAGAGTTGGTTGTTGTGTTTGATTAGCCATATATGTGCTGTAATGGCAGCAATTGATCTGTATACTCCCCAGGGAGCTGAGATGGTTTCAGGAATGATTTATGAGCCTGATGAGCAGGGGTAATAATATAATGCGCCTTGAGCACCAATTTGGTGGATACGTGCGCTATATAAGTCCACATTATTATTATTATTATTATTACGCCTGGAGCCTGTCTATATCCTTGATATAGGATAAAGACAGGGGACTAGTCTACATTTGGGCGTGATCAGGGTGTGGTCCCTAACTACACAGCATGTATTCATGGCTTCTGACTTGCACCAGATATTGACAATTTGGCTGACCGCTAACCTATTTTAAAGCGCTGGTGTAGAGATCACAGGTTCAAATCAAATTATCAAATCATCTTTGCTCACTCCAAAAATAAATGTTTAAAAAAAACATCATGAAGCAGGAATGATTTCATTCAACAATTTTGCATAGGTAAATGTTTAGGCAGAAATGTTTAAAATGTTCTGTAAAAGTTTATAACTGAAATTTCATCGACAAATTATTTTTTAAATACTTTTAGAGAGGCATTATAATTTCACAAAATGATGCCTTGTTCGAGATTTTGCTTGGAAATGACGCCAAATTTAGCGTAACTTCGAGCTCACTTGCAAACGTAAAATCGCATCGCCCCTATACAAATTTGGTATTGCCGGAAACGTCAGACCTTTCACTAATAAAGGAACTGAATAATTCATTAGGTATTTCCCCAGGAAAATGACATCATCTCACTGTTTCGGACAGTCCGATTTCAAATCTTAATAACTTCGCTATGGAATATCCGATTTGAAAAAAGAAAGCGGCATTGTAAAGTGCAAGGTCTATATTTTACTAATATTTCATTAACTCAAAATTGACCTCTTGCCCAATTGTGCCTGGTTTTGACATACGGCGTCACAAATGTTTTAGTCGGTATGTAATGCTAAATTTCAAGTAGCAAATTCAGAATTTTCTGAAGCATTATGCTGTGCCATATAAGTGTAATTGTTCACTGCTGTGGAGGTAGCAATTTACAACAGAGGAGAAACAAATTGGCTCTCCAGATGACCTCTAATGATGTAACATGAAAACCTAATTCATTAAAAATGATCTCTCTGATATTGATTCCTTGGTTTCACAGCTGTAAATTATTGAATGGATCTCAAGATGACCTCTAATGATGTATAACACGAAAACCTAGCTCATTAAAAATAATCTCTCTGATATTGATTCCTTGGTTTCACAGCTGTAAATTATTGAATGGATCTCAAGATGACCTCTAATGATGTATAACACGAAAACCTAGCTCATTAAAAATAATCTCTCTGATATTTATTCCTTGGTTTCACAGCTAAACTATTGAATGGATACTTCAACTATGTAATCACCTGAATGTTGCCTTCCATGAAACTCAATTCCCACATCCTGCAGTGCACCATGAAGTCCATTTGGTTTACGCTGGTAAAAGTTCTGTCATACGGTAAAAAATAAACCAAGATAATTCTGAACTTTTTAAAAGACAGTCGAACACTGTTAAACCTTACGTGTATTAAGTACATTTACAGGTCAAAATCAGTTGACCGTTTTTTACTGGTAACAGCATTGTCTGGTATTGTTGAAGGTTGTCAAAATGACAGTAAAAACCAGTCAAAAATGCCCCTGTGTGCACATTTGGGTCAACTGTCAAAATTGACTGATTTTGACCACTATAGCTACCTGCCACTGAAGTGTAGCTATATAGTATTAGGTAAAACTTGTAGCTTTGCATGGTGAGGATGATAAGTAAGACTAATTGCGGTGACACCATGTGGAATCTCAATTGAATAGTAATTAGTTCTGAAAAGAACTGGAGGTACAACTCGGCGTTTCGATCAGTATGCTCTGATCGTCCTCAGGAGAATCTGAGGAGTCCTGAGAGCGATCAGAGCATACTGATCGAAATGCCGAGTTGTACCTCCAGTTCTTTTCAGAACTAATTACTATTCAATTGAGATTCCACGTGGTGTCACCGCAATTAGTCTTACTTATATAGTATTAGTACGAGGGTTAATAAAATTGAAATTCAATGAAGATTGCATAATGTGAACAAATTCCCTTGAATAAATTGTTTAAATGTTGGAATGAATGCAAACAATTTGAATACATATTTTCACCATTTTCTCATCATTTTCTCAGTGACACAGTGAAATAAGCAGAAACTTTGGTTAGTTTTTAGACATAATCTTGATTCTTATAAAGTATGTAAGCATTTACAAACATAAGTGTATAGACTAATCCGGCGACCACTGTTTTCCGCCATTACTGCGGTTGTACCACACTGCACGAACGCGTCACACGCATTCTTAAATACGCAGTACGCTAGCGTTTCATCAAATAGAGTGCTCAGATTGGTTGAAGAAGCACTGGACTGCGTAGGAAACGAATACTTGACGCAGAATGTAGGTACCACCTCAGTTATGGCGGTGCCCAGTAAACTGGTTGACGGATTAGTCTATACTTTGAGTATGGCCAAATCCAATGCAATGAACTATACCCTTTAAAGCAAAACCTGCCACTGTGTAACAAAGTGCGCCCTCTATGGCTTGTCAGTGACATGGATCATAAAGCAAGCCTATGATACCAACCTTGTATGTCGCTCTGAGGTCAATCCAACTGTTTAAGGCATGAGGTTTAAGGAGTTGCTTGCGACGGCACTCGTAATGCAGACACACACTCAGGTCCCAGTCTGGAATGGCCACAATATTAAATATTTTACTAATTAACTGTTGGGAAAAATATACATTTATCACTCCAAGCTGTTGCAGTTGTTGCCAATGGCCTCATATGGTTACCCTTCTGTGCACTGTCACACCACTGAGATTGCAGGGTAAAGCGGTCTCCCATTGATACATTGCTGGCCATACTAATATATGTTCAAACACACCTATACTGAGGACGATCAGAGCATACTGATCGAAACGTCGAGTTGTACCTCCAGTTCTTTTCAGAACTAATTACTACTCAACTGAGCATTTCACATGGTGTCACCGCAATTACTCTTACTTATCCTCCTCACCATGCAAAGCTACAAGTTACACCTATACAAAACCACTAAAGACTGTAGTTTGTAATGGCCATCAGTGTGTGTTGAGTACGTAATCGGAGATGGTCTTATTTACAGTGGCCTTGGGTGGCACTGGGTTGATTTTGTAAGATTACTTGCAAAGGACAGGAGTGGCTTGTATGCTTTAAAGGTTGGTGAAAAACATATTGGAAATTTAGTGGACTGGAGTGGTTAATGTATAATGAAATACAGGTACAATATATTTGATGCCAATTTGTTTTGTATTTTGGCAAACAGAAAAAAAAAAGTTCAAGCGCACCCTTGGGTGTGCCACATTTAAGATGAAAAACTCTTCGATTCTATAAATGATTTACCTGACCAAGTAACGAATGTACAAAGTTTCTTGCCGTCTGCTCCAGAGTGATATACCATATTCTTCTCATCCTCCTGCTTCTTAAGCCATCGAGAGAACTTACTAAGACACACCCTCAATGGGATGCCGGCCTCAACTTGATCCTGCAATCATCAAACAGAAGAAAACCGAACAATGGTTGAACACAAAGCAGCATTTCAATTGCAATTGTTTGCCGACGCATCTCATTTCAAAAAATAGATTGATCTCAAATAAATTCAGTGTCCGTTATAATGGCAGAAGCAGCTTTTGAAGTTATTGTCTGCCGAGATTTGGAAATATAAAAGTAGGCCACCTAGCCTGTTGTAAGCCTCAAAATTCCCACTTACCCACTTATCGGAGGTGGATTTTTCAGGCGGTAAGTGATTTCAAAAAGTGGGTAAGTTGCTGGGTAAGTGGATCCATGTTTTTATGTCATGTCCCATAACAATATTGCCAGTCACTGATGGTGCTGTGAATGTAGTGAATGTAGCTGGTGTCAAAATACTGCAAAGTGTACAAAAATTTGTGGGTTTTTTTTTTTTTAACATGAACTGTTTGCTTGGAAGAAACTTTTGGAAACTGTAAGTGACTTTTGGAAATGGGTAAGTGAAAATACAAGGGTGGGTAAGTGCTGGGTAAGTGAAAACAAAAATTAATTTTGAGGCTTGACCTGTTGGACTGTAAATTCCCACCAAGGCATTTATAACAGAAATCGTTGTCATACACTACCATAAACTACAATTCTTTATGGTAGCTAATATAACTCCAATACATCTGTAATCACCCAAGCCTAAAGTTGACTGACCATAAAATTCTAACTTTGATTGAAGTTTTTAACTTCTAGAGATTCTCCCACTTTTCTGTAAGTCTTATTTCTGTTTATGGATAAGCAATGTTTACATTACCTGAGTTATTCCAGTGAGCTCTGTACAAAACTCACTGAGTTGTGGGTTTTCCTCGGGTAACACATAGGTTTGAAACTCAGACTCGATGGAACCGGTGGATGTGTTGAGTAATACTGCTGGAAACTCAACTGTTGAGTAGACGGGGGAAAATAAATGAACTATGTATTTTCACCCAAGTAAAATTAATTGTATAGTTCAAATGTATTTTTGTCCCAATTCCAAAGTAAATTGCATAACTTGCCAGCTATTTTATGAAAGAGAAGTATACTACTCAACAATTTAGGGAACACCGGAATAATCTCAGTTAAAGCAAGATCATTTATTTCAGATAAACACAATGTTTCACAGAATTGATGAGAAACAACTGCACAATGAAACAGATGATAAAGGATGCATGTAGTGATTACACATTTCATGACATGACTACTGAAAGAGAGAGGGGGTTGCAAATGAAAATCCCAGTTCATGGAACATTTCAGTAACGGGTGTGACCACCTGATGTTAAAAATCCGGTGTTCCCTAAATTGTTTTGAGTAGTATATATCATTCCATTCAAAAGAAGCTAGCAAAATAATCATTACTGTAAAAAAATTGGAAGATGACATCTGGTTTTTAAAGTTTTCATTCAATTACTGTACTTTTTGTAAGCAATGAAATGGATTTGTTTCTTCTTGTAAAGTTTTTGTTAAAATAAAATGTTCAAAACCAAAACCTTGGATCGGACTCTAATTTCCCTTCTTAATTGGGATTAAGTATGTCTAGCATCTAAACAAAATTACGAACAGAGGAAACAAAAGAAAATTTACGAGAGCTGGATTTGAACCTGCAACCTCCAGGTTAACGTGTCGGCATTCTACCAACTAAGCCATCTAGACCTATTTTGATGATCTCCCCATGTTGTCAATATCTTTGTAAGTACCCCCCCCCCCCCCAACAAAGATATTGACCAAGTAGGGCGACGGCCAACACAGGGATTAGATGGCTCTGTTGGTAGAGCGCAGACACGTTAACCCGGAGGTCGCAAGTTCAAATCCTGCTCTGTTATTTTGTTTGAATTGATTAATGTACCTAGTCAGTTTCCCTTGTGCTTGTGGTTTATTTAATTAATAATACAAATTATAAACAGTGTCATCATAATAGCATCATGTAAAACAAGGAAAGAATTTCGTATCCGACCGCCATTTTATAAGGGGTTTTTGGAATTTTTTTGCGACCACTAACCAGTTAAAAAATGATTCTATCGATTTTTTGGGGTAGAGAAAGAGATCTTTAAAATCCACTTTTATGATGGTTATCAGACTTTATGTCCCTTCTTAAAAAATCATCCCCTTCAGAAAATAGAATGATCCTATTATAGTTGCCACTACGCATGTACAATGACTGTGTTGGTCATTAATTGTGGAGTGTACAAGATCAGACTGACATGACTGAGGAAGTCATTGTATACCAAAAATGCCTGATTTTTCATGAAATAAATATCCTGGAATAATTTGAAGTATATGTCCATCATCATCCATATGTTCTCCACCTTACTGGGTAGGTAAGATTACATTATTGGTTATATTGAATGAGAAAAAGTGGCGGTCGGATATGACATTCTACCCTAAAACAATACTGCACATCACATGTGTTATCATTATAGGCCTGTCTGCAAGATTCTCTGACAGATAATCTTGCAGTCAGGTCGGGCATCGTCTTTGATGATTGAAGGCTGCATACATGTTTCTTTGAGAGTGACCAATGGTCAAAATATGGTGAACAACAACAACAATACTCACTGATTTCCTGGCCACCATTTTTCCTGTCTTTCCAACACGTCGACTCAAAGTCAATCACAATCAAATAGGCAAACTCTTGGTCTGAAAATATAAAAAGAGCAGACATTTAATGACATTATTTGAGGTTTTTACACTCATTCTATGACAAAAACTGCTGTTTGCAATGAGTGTCACAGTGGCAGTTTTATGGGTGCAGTGAGTCTAAAATTGACATGTTAAAGATCTTACTTGTTCTCTTTACTTTCCTTACATCTCGTGACTGTTGGGTTGTTGTTGATCGTCGCCTTAGAAGCCCCAGCTGCCTAGAATTCAAACATGAATAATAAGAAAAAGACTAACGTTAACATTACTAAATATGCCGAACCAATGCCATTGTTAACAATGAACACTGGATTGGAATGTAACATTATGAATTAATTTCATGTCCAGCATTGCTAGGCCACAGCTAACATTATAACATTTGCCACTTAATGAGTTGTGAAAATGGCTCACATTCTGCTAGCCCCATTCTAGAGCCAATACATTGGACTCCATCCGTATCCTTGGCCTTAGCCCCACATTTCCAAAAAACTTTTGATCTGCTAATTATCACAATCTAAAATTTTGTGATGAGGTAAGCTTGCCCAAGCCATGGAGGAAGGAACTCCTCCATGCCCAAGCAGACACTTTTGGCATAAAGTTTATTATTGTCGATGTCAGATCAGAAATTTTGGTGAAATTTTAATGTTATTATTATTTTTTTTAATTTCAAAAATGTTTCGAAAATTTCATGATTGAAAGTGAGATATATCCCAGAATAACAGAGTGAGATATCCCAGAATATTTTATGCCAAAAGTGTCTGCTTGGGCAAAGTTACCTCATCACTAAGTTTTAGGTTGTTAATGTTATATTAGCAGATCAAAAGTTGAAAATAAAGAAAAATCGCTCATTTTTTGTACATTAGGGTCACTCAAGGATAGGGAGGGAGTCCAGTGTATTGGCCCTAACATTCTGCCACCCCCCCCCCCTCATGGCTTGTTATGCATTTTCCATAACCATGCCCTTGCCATGGCAACCCCCCATCATGCCCATTCCTGTCACGACCGCCATGCAACCGCTCCCCCCCCCCCCCCCACGCATCCGCCGTGCCCATGCATCTTTTTAGTACTTAGGCTAGGCCTGTTATCATTTTTATTTTCTCCTAAAAACTAACGTTAACTTGGTTAAGATAAAGATTGCACGCTCTTCTTACCTTGCAAGTTCCTTTGTGGATTTCATTAAATTGACTTCAAGCCTCGTCAGCATTCCCGGTAATGACTGACGTTATTATATAAATTAGCGTTTATCTTATATTACGTTAAACATGAATCTCAGAGGATGAAAAATACAAAACAATAAATTCTGCAATACTATTCGGTTTTCCTGATTCTTCAATTCCGATTATACCCAAAACGTGGTTTAGTCGATTCCACAAAATTCGTGAGTCGATAATTCTACGGTGGCCTGTAATAGACATGTCATTATGGAGCACACATGGCTGCCAATTCCGTGTTCACTTATGCGTAAAGCTGTTGTGTTTACATGGTCAATAATCACTAGAGTGTTAAGTGTCAAACTGTCCATGTTTGGCCCGAACGGTACCCCTCATGTCGCAACTCTTTCAATAAACAGCTCTACTCCGAACGAAGTGGATGCGATTTTATAAAATGCTAATGTATAGTTTCAGGTACAGATCCTCAAGAGAAAAATATACGGCCATTCTATAAATTTACTTTCTTAAACGATATAAATTATATAAGGTACACACTACATTTGAACACTCACACTCACACTCACTGAAACATTTACACTAACAACAAACTATTAAGGCCACTGTGATTAAATTTACATTTAAAATTTTAAAGAGCTGGGAAAATAAGGGCATGGTATATACTAGCCATCTTGGGTGGGGGGGCAAAAATAAGTTTGATTCAAAATTAAGCATTCCAATGACTGTCCCTGAATGTTACTCCGTCTCACTCCCGTGTTTGGGCTGATTTGAGGGTAAAACTAGATTGAAATGTTGAATTGCTCATTTTCTGTGGTTAAGGAAGTTATAAGCTTTCATTTGAGACATTGAACAAACAAAAATCCATCAAGGATTAGTACCAGTAAAATAACAACTCAAATTAAATGAAATGCTGGCCAACTGTTTTAAATCCTCAGTTTGCACGTGACCACACAATTTATTGTATGTAACAGCCATTTTTTATAACCAACGAAACCTGTAAAGCAAAAACCTTTTTTTTTCTTCTCTTAACAGGCAATTTGTTTTTACTGCCAAGTAGCCCTATACAAAACTGCTTGAAGGATAAATGCGACACATGCGCCTTGAGCGCCCAGCAGGGTGGATATGTGCGCGCTAAAAATCTTTATTATTATTATTATTATAGCCAAAGTGTTGTTATTTTCAAAGTCAAAACTACAGTTCACCACATGCACAGGCAATTAGGCTAATATGTGTAATACCTTAACCCAACAAAATTATGGACTCCGTCTCTGTACTGAAACATTTACACTAACAACAAACTATTAAGGCCAATAATCTACCCTGTTTTTGTTCAGGTTCTCTTTTTTCAAGCTCTTTTCTGACAAAAGAGAGGTTATACAAGTATGTTTTTCTTTCAGAACTATATTATCTTTTAAAAAAAACACTTCTAAAAAACATGCTTATTTTTTCACCAAAAAAATCCATTATATACTACCCAAACAATATGCATCAACAATGTTCGTAGACAAGTTAGTAAAAAAAATGCATGGGAAATAAAACAAATCTTGCAATCGAAACAAGGCGCAGAGCCGTCAGTCGGATCCACTCAGGGGCTAAATGGGGGTACACTCTTAAAACTAAAAGTGTTGAATCAACATTTTAAAGAGTTCGGTCAGTGACAACTCTTTATAAAGTTGGTTTTTAACTTTTAAAAGTGTTGAATTAACATTGATAAAATTAAGTTAGACTTAATTTGACTCCGTGTTAATTAATGCAACACTTTCTTTGAGTTGAATTTAACTTAATAAAGTGTTGTCACTCACCGAATTCAACACTTTAGTTTTTAGAGTGTATGTATCCCCTTTTGTTATCGCCCATGCATTCAAATTTATCACATGATTTGTGTGTGTGTCCCTTATTTTCGGCAGAGGGCCCTTTTTGAGACCCTGGATACGCGCATGCGTTGAACACACTCATCAGCCGTTGAAGATGAAGTATCGATCGATTGTACAAGTCTAGTATAAACATATTTGCTTTCTTAACAAGTTGACCTGTTTCATTATTATGGCCAGTCCCAGTAACTAAAACGCAGAATAATGGATTAAGTGTCTGGGGGAAAAATATCGTATCCGGGTGCATGATAAAACAAAAACGAGGACTCGCATTATTTTAATCTGGTGTGCCGATCAATATGGCACGATCTGATAACTGAAATGGTTTAAACGGGACATTTTTGTAAAAGCCTAAGTGGCTTATTGTTTTCTGAACAAACAGTATCAAAAAACTTATCTTGCACATCCAAATGAAGCCGCTGTCTCTTATGTCTGTGCACGAAACAGAAATACGTTTTTAAAATGGCAATTTCATTTTATTTCGGAAAACAATAAATATCTTATCTCAATGGGATATCTGCGATATTGCAAGGACCTTCGGAGTCCGGACGCACTTAAACTTAAATCCAAATGTCCTTGTCAGGAACAGGAATTTCAGTGGAATTTCAGTGGAAAGACAATGCGGTTTATTTTTTTTATTAAGAAGACACTGCTAACACAGATATTGTACACTATTCGTACTGTTGACAAACTTCGGTTTTTAAGAGTATCTTTACTTTACTTAAACAAGATATTACATTAAACAACCAGTTAATGACTTATGTATACACAGTTAATGTGCTCTCTTTCTGAATAAAAAACAAAAGCTAACGGTAAAAGCTATACTTTTTAATCAAAAAGAGAGCACATTTACTGTGTGTACTTTGACAGGGTTTTTTTAAAGGTAAATATCTAATTCATTTAAAGAAACTAAGGATAATTTTAGGAGCAGTTTTGCCAACATTACCAATATTGTGTAATATATAGCTTTAGCAACCTGCCTTTTTAATCAAAAGGAGAGCACATTTACTGTGTGTACTTTGATTTTAAAATTATCCTTACTCCCTTTGAATCACGATATTTAAATTAAAACCCAACCTGCCAAAGTATAGGCCTACACAGTTAATGTGTTCTTGATTAAAAAGGCAGAAATTGCTAACAATACACTAGGCCTATGCTGGCAAAACTGCTTCTAAAATGACCGTTACAACCTTTTTTTAATCAAGATTTTTACATAAAAATAAAAAAGCACACACAGTAAATATGCTCTCCTTTTGATTAAAAAGGCAGGTTGCTAATAGTTAAAGCTATATATTACACAATATTGGTAATGTTGGCAAAACTGCTCCTAAAATTATCCTTAGTTTCTTTAAATGAAGATATTTACCTTTAAAAAAACCTGTCAAAGTATACACAGTAAATGTGCTCTCTTTTTGATTAAAAATGCAGATTGCTCATAATTAAAGCAATATTTATACACTATTGGTAATTATAGCAAACCTGCTTCTAAAATTATCCTTACTTTCTTTGAATCAAGATATTCACATTAAACATCTTGTAAAACTTGTAACTCTGCATGGTGAAGAGGATAAGTAAGACTAATTGCAGTGACACCATGTGAAATTCTCTATTGAGTAGTAATTAGTTCTGAAAAGCACTGGAGGTTACAAAAGTCGACGTTTCGATATGTATGGTCTGACCGTCTTCAGGAGAAAGACAACTTGGCTGTGAAAGTTTCAGCTTAATAAACGTTGTTATCGATAAAATAATGAAAATGCATTCAAATTTTTCATATTCATTCTAACGCCGAATTTCTATCCTCGGATGACAGAAATTCATTTTGGAAATTATTTATTAATTTGACTGAAATGATAGCATCTGAAGCATACATATAGTTAAGTGATGTTCATCAACTTAAAACCAATTTCGTTTGTGCATAAAACGTACTTGAAGTACTGTGATCATTTTATTTCTCGAAAGTGTACACTGTCCTTAAACTGCGTATGAGTTCCAAAGTTGGCATTTTACTGCGAAAAGCTAAATTGTTTTAACAGTTTTACATAAAACATACTTCGTGCATGTAAAGTTGATGATAGTATCAAACATAAGGTCTTGAATTATTTCTGTCTGAGTAAGAAACGTCAGATGTTATTCCCCAAATGTGCACGTCTGAATCTTGATAACATTTCACGTTATAATACTTCGACACAACGTAATGGACCGACATTTTCACAATGCGTTTTTATAATTTGATTTAAATTACATTAACATGAAGTGAAACACAGCAGAAGGAAAGATTTCAAATAGCCCTGAAATTGTTATAGGCCTATCTTACATATTTCATAATACTGCTAAATTCAATTTCACAAAACCACTTTATCAAACTGTCCTAGCTAAGTACAGAGCGAAAACAAAACATTTCTCAGAACTGTAGATCGTTTCGCATGTTGAAGCCTATAGGTAATTCCATGGTTACTCACGTTACATTGAGGTTACTCGTTATACATTGAGGTTACTCGTTACATTGAGGTTACTCGTTACATTGAGGTTACTCGTTACATTGAGGTTACTCGTTACATTGAGGTTACTCACGTTACATTGAGGTTACTCGTTACATTGAGGTTACTCGTTACATTGAGGTTACTCGTTACATTGAGGTTACTCGTTACATTGAGGTTACTCGTTACATTGAGGTTACTCGTTACATTGAGGTTACTCGTTACATTGAGGTTACTCACGTTACATTGAGGTTACTCGTTACATTGAGGTTACTCGTTACATTGAGGTTACTCGTTACATTGAGGTTACTCGTTACACTGAGGTTTTGAGCACAGTATATTTCACTCATCATTTCACAGAAGTTTCATTATACCCAAACCTTACTCAGCACATAATAATAACTTCAGAAATTTGTTATATACGTAGGCCTACGCTATATAACAGAAAAATGTTTGTTACTCACATTACATTTTTTTGAACATGCATTAAATGTTGCGTTTTCTCTTATATAGCATACATATAATACATTTATGAAATTATTTTTTTTTGTGTTGAGTAAGGTCTGGGTATAATGCAACTGCTGTGAAAAAAAAGTGATGAGTGAAATATAGTGGGCTGAAAACCTCAGAAATGTAACGTGAGTAACCATGGAATTGCTCCTATATACTTCGTACCCCGTAACGTGCCCGACGGTCGAATTTCTCAAGTAAAATCTCACGATTTCTCGAGGTAAACTCTGCACGCTCATTGGTCACTTGTAATCACACTAGTCTTGGATACGTAAAGAACCCGGTTCTGCCGACACTGACCATGCTGTCTCGTGCAGTTTGCCATGACATGCTACGCCGAGACTGGCAGGGCAGTCTGTGCAGAATGCACCTTCGGTTTCATACTAGGATGGCAATGGATGTTTTCATACATTTTTTAAAAATTAATTTGAAATAATCCGTTTTAATTAAATAATTATTCATAATCATAGTCATCTTACCGAATAATACAAATGCCTTAATCAGCCTGCCACGTTTTATGAAAAGTTATGGTCACTTAAAAAAAAACAATGTTATAATATTATAAGCACACACTGACATTGCTATACATTTACAATTCCAAGTGCTTTATCATCAAATCACATAACACAAAAACAGGAAATCATATCCAGCCTCTTTTCGGATAACATCTGAAGTAAGCATTCTTCAGTGTCCCTTATTACATACGTACTTGTATAATTGTGTACTGACTGCGCTTTGACTCGGCGGGAGCCCCCAGAGTCATTGCCCTATATAATTATGTGCTGTTGACATCGATTTTCCAATAAAATGGAAACTGTAACTTATCTGCCCCTTTGAAAAATGTCAGTGTCGCCACTGTACAGTCCTAGTGTTACTACAACGTGGTAACAATTCCACATCGTGGTTATTAATATTCTGAACACACTGTGACCATTACATTACATTTTCTTTGACTTTGCGTCTTTAATTAGTTTGAAGAGTATATATTTATCATTTTAAATGTCTGGAGTTCATCGCATACGACGTGTCGATGGTTGACTTCCCCTGCGTTTAGTTCGTCTGCGACCGCAGCATACAAGCTTCATGAACGCGTCCATGTAGAGCGGGTTGGCTATGGCGTAGCAGAATGGATTCACGGTGCTGTTCACGTGAATAGCGTACACACTGGTCTATATCAACAACAACAAAAAAACACTTTTCTTGGGCAACCATCCATAATGATTATTGACTTAAAAAGACAATATCGTCACGATCAACACATTGACGGATCCAGGGGGCGGGGGCTAAGGGGGCTGTAGCCCCCCTAAAATTGTTTTTAAAAAACTTTTTAAAAAAACTTTTAAATAAAGAATCTGATACAAACGGTAAGGTATTCCCCCTCATGTTTCCCCCTCACTGTGCTTTGTTTTTCTCTCCCTTTGATTATTTCATTGTAATTTTTGTAGTACTGAAAAATCGTTCTTGATTCTCAGCCTCCCCCCCTAAAAAATATTCTGGATCCGCCCATGCAACAGGGCATGGAATCGGAGTGCTAGATTTAGATTAACTCGGTGACTGAAAATAATACCCCACATGATAAAGTCATATTACCGTTGCTGCTGCATGAATGAGCCAGTAGTTTTTTAGTAGTGACTGTTTTAAACCAGGACGCCGATTCCATACCCTGTTGAAAGTCTGCTCTGATCGTGACGATATTGTCCCTTTAAAAACGTTTACAGAAGGCATGTAGTTTACAGAAGGCATGTAGGTTCTATTCATCCCCAACGTTCCAAAGAAAGTTTTATTTACAAAGTCATAGGCCTATTTGTGGCACTGATTGAGAATTCGAGATTTAACCAAATATCATTGCCATCCCTACTGATTTAGGCGGTATAGCTTCTGCTTTTTCATGAGGCAAGACAAGTGAAACGTACTCCATCCCACCCCAACGCGGGGCGTGTTTTGGCGAACGCGACCAGAAACTTGTTTCTCGACGTCAACTTCTTGACCAGAAACAGAGCTACGCCAAAGGCGTCCATAACCAGAAATAGTGATAACCCTCTTAAAGTGTAAATGTTTTTTATTTTTGGCAAACTGGAACTAAATAAACTTGTATGATTAGCATTTGCGAACAATCATTCAAACTTATTAAACAAATAAGGAACACAATTTTGGTTACTTTTTACAATCCACACCTTCAGTGGGACAGCTTTAGTATAGCAGTAATTGTAGAGAATGAGAAGTGAGCGTATAAGATTTGTGGAGGTGTGTGTGTGGTTGTTCATGAATCCACAGTTTATAAGATAATGTGTTTGACGCCGTCAGAAAGTTGGATATTTTCCTTCGAACTGTGAATTTTATGGCGAGTCGTCCAGGAGTTTTAACTTCAAGTTAAGCTGTGAATAATACAGTTAGAAGTCCACTAAGCGACTCTATTATTGAAGTTTGTGAACTGGACAGTTTTTATTGGTGATTCCTGTATATTCTTCACCAAGCTATTGTCAGGAGTTGGACTGCAAACATGACGGTACTGGGCCAGTGCTGGCTTGTTCTGGTTTTGTTCCGGCAGTACGT
Source organism: Zoroaster sp. YZ-2022 (assembly GCA_029582265.1). Classification (NCBI taxonomy): domain Eukaryota; kingdom Metazoa; phylum Echinodermata; class Asteroidea; order Forcipulatida; family Zoroasteridae; genus Zoroaster; species Zoroaster sp. YZ-2022. Next base: position 32,752,952 of record CM055819.1, on the reverse strand, counting down.
ACAATTTTGACGGTACATATCCGGCACTGGGCCAGTGCCGGCTTCATAGCAGCAAAACTGTACGGTATCAACGGTACAGATCCAGAACCGGGCCAGTTCTGGAATAGTATCAGCAAACCATTACGGCAACACGGTACACTACCTGTACTGGGCCAGTACCGGGTTGACTGCGGCAAACCATTACGGCAACACGGTACCAGCGGCGTAGCCAGGACTTTTTCAGTGGGGGAAGGGGGGGGGGGATTGCTTTTCAGTGGGGGGCCCAGGGGTATGGTTTTTTTTCGTGGGGGCAGCTGGGGGGGCTCTGGAAATTTGTGGGGGGAACGTGCCCCTCCCAGGCTCCCCTCCCCAGCCCCCCGTGTGGCTACGCCGCTGCACGGTACAGATCCTAAACTGGGCCAATGCCGACCTGATAATATGGCAAACCATTACGGCAAGACGGTACAAGGACTGCACTAGCCCGTACTGGTCAAGTTCCGGGCTGATTGTAGCAAACCATTATGGCAAGACGGTACAGATCCATAGGCGTACGGGCGAAATTTTGTAGGGGGGGCTGAACATAAATTGCCCGAATGAGATGACGTCATTTCGATGACGTCATAATCATCTCGCGATATTACTATTAAATATGAAGCCCCCTGAAGAACACGAATTGCCATTGTTATTCCTGAGCGAACGAGAAACAGTTATCTTTGGTAGAGCAGTGCTCTAAGAGCAGGGAAACTGGCAACTTTATCAATTGACAATTCACAATTGTACATTATTTACAAAAAATATTACTGTTTTAAAGACAATTTCTCGATTTCACTCATTTCCGACCCAACCAAGGCTATCGCATCAACCATGGGCTCCTTCTCAAACGTGTCTTTCTCCAGGGCTATCTGATTTGACTCGGGGACGGCCAAACCATCGGCGTGAGTCGCATGACTGCCGGTCCGTTCGGGCTCTCCAACGGTTGTGACCAGGTCAGCGTGTTTGTGTGCTGCACCACTTTCAGTTTCAGCACTTTGGACGAAGAAACCGCTTATTTTTGCCTGGGTTGAATCTGATGAATCCGGTACTGGATGACATTTTACTTTTCTACCATTGTGAACTACCCGAAAATGTGTCTCTTTATAGTCACTGTCAAATTCCTTCTCGCATTCCTCGCATTTAACACGGTGTCGATAAGATCGTTTACGAGACTTTGACGGCAACATAATTAGTATTGACGAATGACGGTTAAATCACTAGCAGTTGAAGTCGTTCAAGTCGAAGAAATCAGAAAGAGAAATGTAATACAACGTCGTGAGCCAAGCATGTCTCAGAGGTGTTAGGGTCATGAGTCTGGCTTTTCCCGTTGTAACCAATCAGATTTTGAGATTTAATTGTCAAGCTCACCGCATGAAACCACAGACAGACTAAGACTAACCGCCTAGCCCGGCTATCGGGCTATATGACGGTAATTTCTGTCATCACTCTCTGATATGACAATAATTTCTGTCATCACGTCTCTGATATATTCAATAGCGCCATGGTGGTATGTAGGTTTGTGTTAATTGAGAAAATGACGAATAAATTGGCCACAGATCCGCGGTTAATCTGCCACGCTAAAACTGACAGACAATACCATTTTTGCCCGAATGATTTTGCCCGAATGGCAATACCATTTTTGCCCGAATGGCTTAACTTTCATAGGGCTGGGGGCTGCAGCCCCCCCAGCCCCCACCGGCCCATACGCCTATGTACAGATCCAGCTCTTTAACTGGGCCAGTGCCGGCCTGATAATGGCAAACCATTACGGCAAGACGGTACAAATATTAAAGGCAGTGGTGATTATGAAAATATTGTGGAGCTTTAGTAGAGCTGAATTCTTAGAAAGTTCCTCTTAATGCTTTCTTCTCAATAACACTGATGAATGCATATATGAGTATTAGGCTGATTATAAAGGTGTCTTGATACCAGACCACTCCTATTCTTATTCTCTGTCTATAGTTCATTCCAGTTCAACTGGTTGCTACCAATTTGTATGTCTTTTGCATTGTTTTGGGGTTGTTTTACATGCCCTTATATGCAATACAAATTGAGTGTGTTCAGGTGGTTATCACATGGGAGGATGGCATGATGTTTTGTGCATTGGTATACATTTGTGCACATGTTGTACATTACATTCAGCCAATTTGTATTGGAAATAGGCAATTTTAACAAACTGAATGGATGAATTCCCTACAGCAACAACAGAACTGTTTTTTCTGTACATAGGAGCAAGACATTAATGGATTCTGTTTGAATGGTTGCCCTTAGTATTATTATTATTGTTTCATTACTGGCATAGTCATCAAGCGAGACTACCGCTCCAAGAAGCTCCATTACTGGTATTAAAAAATGAACTAGGCCTATTTACGTACTGCTTGTAAGGAAACTGTATCTCGTGTAGACGTATACAGTATGTTATATATTGTGTAAGGCTTAATGCAGCTGAGAAGATTGGCAAGAGCTAAAGTTATACTATTCACCCAAATTAAGTTTTCTTTTTGACCTGATTGCAAATATGGCCATTCTAGTTCTCCCTCCCTTCCCTCTTTACTGCTTCTTTATTTGTATAACTAAGTCTAGAAGAGCCAGTAGTTAACATATGAATGATGAGGATACATCATAATACAGAAGGTGTCGTTCTCACTAAATGGTTTCCCGAATTGTATCCTCATTGGGAGAATAGGGTTTCAATCGGGATAACTATCTCCCAATCGGGATAGTATAGTTGACATCAACCCCATGAGCCATATTCATGGCAGGTGTTAATGTCATCCAAGGGTTTCCCGATTGGGGTCAATTGATATCCTTATTGGGACAATAGGGTTCCAATCGGGATAACTATCTCCCGATCGGGATAGTATAGTTGACATCAACCTCATGAGCCATATTCATGGCAGGTGTCGATGTCATCGTTTCCCGATTGGGGTCAATTGATATCCTTATTGGGACAATAGGGTTCCAATCGGGATAACTATCTCCCGATCGGGATAGTATAGTTGACATCAACCTCATGAGCCATATTCATGGCAGGTGTCGATGTCATCCAAGGGTTTCCCAATTGGGGCCTATTGGTATCCTCATTGGGAGAAAAGGGTTTCAATCAGGAATAAAATAATCTCCCAATCGGGATAGTATAGTTGACATTAACCCCGTGAGCTATATAATACATTGATCATGAAATAGACCCTCGATCTATTTGAAGACCAACCATTATTAACATAACAAATTTGACTTTGAGGGACACATCAGCTGGATATAGCTTATGAATGTGAGAATGATCAGATAATATCAAAGAATTTAACAGGGGAAATGTAGTACATTGTAACATATCCAATCCTTGTACACTATTGGCAATGGAAACAAGGTTTATCAGTTCTGAAAGTATATTTGACGTAAAGTCGATTTTTATTAACATAAAGTGAAATCTGACTTTTAGCATTCTATGTGGAGATTGATGTTTAACCTGATAAGGATATGAAGGGTTTAATCTAAATAAAATACACTACAATAGTTTGGGAGGTTTAAATTCTCCAATTAATTTAGTTTCAGTGTTTGTAGAAATTCGCTTTGTCATGCTTGAAGGTCAACAGGCTGATATCACGTAATGTACATGTCAGTAAAAGAGTATCAGGCTGATTAGAAAGTGTATTGGTACCAGACCACTATTCGTATTCAGTGTCTAGTACATTCCAGTTCAAACTATAGAGCCTCAAGTGTCGAATTTACCGGCGAATTGCGAACACGGGTCTATGGAAGAAAATATAAACTCTTATTATTATTAATTGTTTTAGGAGATGTCAAATATACATTATTATTAGTTATTTTTTGGGTATGAGGGTATAATCTAAACCTTTTTTTCATCTGAGGTGTTTATAATATGCCTCTGATTTTATGTGGAGATTGCAGGGGAAAACGTTAAAAAGTGTCCATTATAAACTTCCCAGCTAATAATGCATACGTTGGGCTGACGTTGGTGAACGTCGGATAAGTCGGCGTCAAAATACGGACGTTGTACGGACGTTGGCTGAACGTCTTGTAGTTCCGGGTAAATTTATAAACGTTGCACTAACGTTGGAAAATGTTGTGCAGTATAATAGGTATAATGTTGGCACAACGTAGCTATAATTTGGACAACCTAACATCGGCGCATTATGGTTGTGCCGACGTTGGCAAAGGTTATGCAGTATACGAGGTCAATTTCCAACGTTGGCACAACGTTATTATAATGTGGGTAATGTAACGTCGGCGCATCATGATTTTGCCGACGTTGGCAAATGTTGTCAAGTATACAAAGTCGATTTCCAACGTTGGCACAACAATTGGTCATCACGTCAAAAGCATGCATCAACTACCCCAACGTACGATCAACACGTTATACAAACGTTGGCCCAACATGTCCTGACGTTGTGGGGCATGCAAGGGATGCAAGCAGAAGCCTCCACGTGGCGCATCCCGGGCAATGCTGACGACAGAAACTGTATCACAGTGACTGACTGAAGTAGCCAATTCTGCAACCACCGACCGTCAACGACAGTCAAGTTCTTTTCGCCACGCGAGCCACAATGCCGGCGCTAGTAGTAACCTCAATCAATGTGGAGGGATACACTAGAACGAAGGCCGACGTGCTAGCTAGCCACTGCAACGGAAGTGACATTGTCTGTATGCAGGAGACCCACCTGGGTCCGACAAGCAACCGGCCTACACTACCAGGTATGAAACTGGTAGCTGAGATACGTCATCCCAAGTACGGATCACCCATGTCTGTGAAGCCCCTGTTGGACATCAGGGACATCCACACTAACAGCTCAGACACCAACATAGAGACTGTTACTATCTGCCTGCCAGAGATTTCCATTACCTCGCTGTATAAACCACCTGCCAGCCCTTTTGTATGGCCTGACCTACCACCTAAGTGCAGGAAGAAGCATGCTGTTGTGATCGGGGATTTTAATTCCCATCACACAATGTGGGGCTATGATTCTACCAACAATGATGGTGAACTAGTCGAAAGCTGGATGGAAAACACATGCATGCAGCTGGAGTTGATTCACGATGCTAAACTCCCCAAGTCCTTCAACAGCTGCCGCTGGAGAAGAGGCTACAACCCTGACCTGTGTTTCGCCAGCCGGAGACTAGCGCACTTAAGTGAGAAAGCGGTGCTGAAACCGCTCCCCAAGTCACAACATCGACCAATCTCCGTTACAATCAAGCCTGCCATAACAAAGTCGGAAGTCCCCTTTCGACGCCGCTTCAACCTCAAGAAGGCCAAATGGGCTGAGTATAACAAAGGGATGGAAAAAGCACTATCAGACGTCGAACCCACACCTGACAACTACACCATGTTTTTACATTCCTCGTGGATGTCGAAGAGAGTATATTGCTGGCCTCACTGAGGAATCACTGCAGCTGCTGGAGTGCTATGAAACAGCGTTTGGAAATTACCCATTCTCGGACACCACTAGCAAGCTTGGTGATGCACTCATGGAATCCCTGGGGAAGGAGAGGCGGAAAGCCTGGCAAGATCTTATAGAGAACATCAACATGTCCCAGAACAGCAAAAAAGCCTGGTCCACCATCCGGAAACTAAATGGTGAAAGGATCACACCACCTACTATATCCGACATAACACCTAACCAGGTCGGGAGCCAACTGGTGGCCAACGGGAGACAAGCAGAAAGGCGCAGGGCTAAAGGAGAACATCATTCCACAATCATTCCGGGCAATCAGCAGAACATGTCCATACTAACCAAGCCCTTCACCATGGAGGAGCTCGAAGCAGGACTTAACACCATGAAGCTGGGAAAAGCTGCGGGCCCCGACGACATACTGACTGAAATGATTACTCACCTAGGCCCAGGCGCTAAACAATGGCTTATGAACATGTACAACACATGTCTCCAGACCCAGCGCATTCCAACTATCTGGAGGAAAGCCATCATCATTGCTCTATTAAAACCTGGAAAAGATCCCAACCTCTCCAAAAGCTACCGGCCCATCTCCCTACTATGTATCACCTACAAAGTACAAGCTGTTCGAGAGACTACTCCTTAGCCGACTATCTCCCCAGATAGACGCTAAGCTGATCAAAGACCAAGCTGGATTCAGATCTGGAAAATCATGCACAGGCCAACTGCTAAACCTCACCCAATACATCGAAGACGGCTATCAGAAGAAGCTGATAACGGGCGTTGCCTTTGTCGATCTGTCAGCAGCTTATGATACCGTCCAACACAGGCTGCTGATCAAAAAACTCTTCGACATGACAGCTGATGCCAAACTATGTAACATTATAAGAAGTCTTCTGAGCAACCGGATGTTCTACGTCACACTCAACAATAAGAAAAGCAGATGGTTCCACCAGACCAACGGGTGGCAGCGTCTTGGCCCCTCTCCTCTTCAATGTGTACACCAACGACCAGCCCCTACCGGAAGGATGCCGCAGGTTTATCTATGCAGATGACTTAGCTATGGCAACGCAGCAGCATAACTTCCCAGAAATTGAGTCAACCCTGGAACGAGGCCTCTCAGATATGTCAGCGTACTATCTGGAAAACCACCTGCGCCCAAATCCCGGGAAAACCCAAATCTGCAGCTTCCATCTCAAGAACAGAGAGGCTAAACGGGAGCTTGACCTAACCTGGGACGGTATAAAGCTCGAAAACCACCAGCACCCAGTCTATCTGGGAATAACTTTAGATCGTACCCTCAGTTACAAGGCACAAATCCAAAACACGAGAGCCAAGGTCTCCACCAGGAACAACCTACTACGACAACTAACAAACTCAAAGTGGGGGGCTCACCCAAGTACTCTGCGCACATCGGCACTAGCCTTGTGCTTTTCCACTGCTGAATATGCCTGCCCAGCATGGAGCAGATCGTGCCATGCATGTAAACTAGACCCTATCCTCAATGAGACCTGCAGGATAGTGACTGGGTGCATTAAAACAACCCCCGTACACTGCCTTTATGCCCTCTCTGGCATCGCTCCCCCTGACATCCGCAGAGCAGTCATCACAAAAGCCGAGCGCACAAAGCAGGCCAATGACAACCGGCACTCACTCCATGAGCACTTTGCGGCCCAGAAACGGCTTAGCTCCAGGAGCAGTTTCCTGGACACCACTGAAGCGCTGGAGACCACCCCAGCTGATGCCAGGATTACTGAATGGCAGAACCAGTGGAACAGCCTTGGCAGCCAGACAACCCAATGGATAAAGAGAGGCATCACCCCAGACGAATGCCTCGCTACCGGCCACGACCAACCTTGGGCTGTCTGGAAAACACTGAACCGCCTGCGGGTCGGCGAAGGATGCTGCAAGGTGTCCATGAAGAAATGGAAAATAACAACTTCCGACGCATGTGTGTGTGGCGAATCCCAAACCATGGAACACATCATGAGATGTAGCCAAGCTCCACAATGTACCGAAGATGACCTGGTTGAACCAAATGCTGCTGCGCTCGCCTGTGCCAACCACTGGAAAGACGTGATATAGTAGATGGCCGGACACGAGGAAGAAGTTGTGGGACATTGGCCCAACGTTGGCCCAACGTCTTTGATGTTGGCCCAATGGAAAAACTAACGTCAAGGCGACGTCAACTACCGACGCTGCGCCGATCATAAAATATTACTTTGGCCCAACGTATGACCAATACGTTGTACAAACGTTGGGCATGCTGACGTTGGCCCAACATGTCCCAACGTTGGCCCAACGTGTCCCAACGTTGGCCCAACGTCTTTGACGTTGACCCAATGGAAAAACTAACGTCAAGGCGACGTCCATTGCCAATGTCAGGCCAACCGTAAATTCTTATGTTGGCCAACGTTGGGCCGACGTATGCATGTTAGCTGGGCTATGATGCATGCGAATACCATGGTTAATTGTAGTGACTTTATGCTGTGATATGCCATTGTCAAGGCGCCACACACTCGGGATCAATGCCTGCTACCCAGTAGGAGTCGATCCACGTGGTCATACTGGTCAGTCTGGGTTCCCATTACACTTAAGTTGAATTGTGCAACTGAGACAGTAGAATATGGCGGAAGAATTACTGACATACTTTTGAATCGGTCAACTGGGTTTTGCTTGCCGGTCAAACTTGCTTTTCGGTACGTATATACATGTATAACCTTTTCTTTTACTGAATTTAGTATTATTATATTTTCATTGTTGAACTTGATCTTGATTTTTTAAATTGCTCATCTCCATTTTTAGCACTTCCGAAAATTACTGACAATCTCACATTTATATTTTGGCAAGACTGTTTTTTGAATTTTTGTAACCTTGTACTTTTTACGTACACATTTTTGGCGCACGTGAATAGATTAGTAGTGAACGTACGACAACTGTATTTTTCAGTGACCCATGGAAATTGCAGAATTTGCATGAATGAACAATGAGTTTTCGGAAATTTCGAAGGTTTGTTTTTTACTTACAAATTGATTTTAGGAGTGTCGTGGCCGAGCGGTCTAGCGCACCGAACTCAAGTTCTGGTGTTGCCAGCAGCAGGGTGTGGGTTCGAGCCCCGGTCGTGACACTTGTGTCCTTGAGCAAGGTACTTAACCATAATTGCTTCGTCCTTCGGATGGGACGTAAAGCCGTAGGTCCCGTGTGTTGTGTAATACACGTAAAAGAATGCGCCTTGAGCACCACTTAGTTGGTGGATACGTGCGCTATATAAGTCCACACATTATTATTATTATTATTATTATTTAGGCACCTTTTTATCTCGTATTACAGTTATTTAAATTCAAAATCTGTTGTGATACCTGTTTTCCACTTGTTCTCAACTCATTGAATTCAAGGTTTTTCCATAGCCACTGCAGTTAAGCTAAATTCTTACAAAACTTGGTTCAGTTTGACCATTTCATAATGGTAACCAGGCTTTCTGTCATAGATACCTATTGGTCCAAGCAATGCTATGTAAAAAAATAAATAAACAATGACCACCCTTGTTTAACAGACATATTGATGACCTTTCCAGTCAATCAGACGATGTGGTCTAGAGCGACAGCTAATCGACAAATCCCAGTAGGAAATCAGTGGTAAGAATTTTTGAGAGAAATGTTTCATGCTTGAAATAATGCATGGTAAAGACCATTGGTAATTCTTTTTTAAATAGTTAAACCCCGTGATTATACGAGTCTTCCCTATAATGTTTCTCTCCTGAGGTGCTGTCTAATTATTACGAAAAGTGTAACTATGTCTTTATTTTGACCCAATTTTGTTGTTAACCACTAAAGGCATACAGTATCACATTCATGAGAGTAGTTGTGCAGTTACTTAAATGGGGGGAAAAGGCGGCCCAAAAGGATTCGCATATACCAGCTTATGTACAATTTGAAATGGATCAATGGCCATTGATCCATTTCAACATTAAAACATATTATATAAAATCCTTTGTATATGCATTACTATCAGAAGTATTGTATGTAATAAATTTCTGATGTTATCTGTTTCCTCCAAAACGGATAAGCTGAAACTTTAAAGTATGGAAGCATTTACAGACATTTTACGTGTCCGGGGTCGGGGATGGCGCACCGTGTGAGTTGTGAATTTCTCGGGCTAGCAATCGGTACGAGCCGGGGTTGGAATACAGTGGTAAATGCGCACTATATACGACAACAGCTTTGAGTCAAGGCTAGCCTGATTACAGTGGGAATAAATGCCGCCCACATTTTTGCCTTGAGTTTTAAAAAAAAACTTCTCATTTTAAAACACGCTAAAACTGAATTATAAGCAACCCGTAGAACCTGTATTCACTTTCTTAAAAAAATAACCATCATCATTTATATACTTAATATAATTTAGGTATGCCCGGCAAATAAGCATCCAAATTGGTTTTCTTGAATTTGTATTAATTTCTAATCCAATTGCCACGCGGTTTATATTGAGAATCAATGCATTCATTTTCGTTTTTACGACATATAATGCACACTTTACACTCATTTAACCAAATATCCATTGTAAAAAACTACCAGACTGATATGTGTAAAGCCCCAAGTTATTTTTAAAACTTGTTTCTCTTTTTTGTATTCTAAAAGGGGGCCCATCAGACACCCTGGATATTATGGAGGGTGCAATGAGGTTTATGTACACATTTTCTCAATGGGCCAGTACCGGTGGTAATGTTTCTTTACTGGGTCAGTACTGGTTCTGTACTGTTTTAAGGGTATTTCTCATTGGCCCTGTATACTGGGCCAATACTGGTATGGTAATGTATCTTTACTGGGCCAGTACTGGTTTTGTACTAAATAAGGGTCAGTTCCAATTTGCCGGAACTGGGCGAGCAATGGCATCATAATTAGCCCTGTACTGGGCCAGTAATGGCCCAGTAATGGAATGTATATTGGCCAGTACTGGGCCATTACTGGTTTCGTACTGCTTATGTTATGGCTATTGTGTCGGCACAGTACTGGGCCAGTACTGGCTTGGTACCGGATGAGTAAGGGCTACATGAACTGGGCCAGTTCCAAGCCTCTTTGCAAGCCAGAACTGGGCCAGTTCCGTTTGCCGGCACCGTGCCCAGTGCTGCAGTACTGGCAAATCGGAACTGGGTCATAACTGGCCCGGTTCCGTATTGTTTGCTGGGATGCAGTTTCGAGTAGACATCCCCCGAGTGCTTAAAATCGCCGGCCAGAAAAGAGAGGACAGCCGTTGGAAGGTGTAAGCCGCTTTAAGGTGTAAGCCGCTTTAAGATGTAATTAAACCACTTTAATTGTGAATTTTGATTATTTACGATTATTGTATGAAGTTTGATTCAAACTCTATATGATAATCGTGTAAACTTGATTACTTTGTGTCAATTAAACCAATTGAATAATTGTTGCTGATACAAATATTGAGTGTAACCTTGTTTGAGTTCTGATTGTTGCGTATAGAAATTTTTGGAGCTCGCGGAAATCGCAGTTATATTGCTATGTGAATTGCCGACCGTAACAACACACACAAACAAATATACATACCAGGGATTTCAAGCCTTAATAATTGCAACCCCGTGCCTCAATAATAATACGTATGCCTACCTGATACAGAACGAGCGGCACACAAGTTGGGCATAGGGACCGGATAATGACGAGTATAGACCACGGTACAGAGGAGACCAAGAGCACGATGAAGATGAGGGTCAGGGTACGTTCAGCTCGGTTGCTCTCCTTCTTACTCTCTCGGTCTTTTTGCGTCGACTTTTGCTTATAATGTAGATGTGACACCTTAGCAACTTCTAAGGTTTCACCACTAACGGTGTTTTGGAAACGTCCGTCATTCTCCAGTGCTTCGTTCGGCTCGAATCCAAGGTTTCCATGGCCTAATTCGTGGGCATTTGTATCATTGTTTATTGTAGTGTCATTCATGATCTCTGGTTGTTGGGGATTGTGGGACAAAACTTTCCCACTGACGTTTGGGACTTCATCACCCACCATCGGGGCTCTGTTAGATGTACTTGTGCTCAGCTCCTGCATCATCACTGGGCCCTTCCGTTGTTTCTTCTTACTTCTGATGACAACATAGATGCGCCAGTACAAGACAGAGATAATGGGTAAGGGGATCCACATGAACCAAACGGGGGCCAAGATGGAGAAGATTGGACTGTCTATAACGTATTGAGGAATACAGGTGCCGGGTATGATACGACGTTCACCGACTATGTAGGGCCAGAGGATGGTGTACGGTAGCCAGAGGAGAAAGGGAATGATATAAGAGATGGAGATCATGCTACTGGCGTGACTTAACGTGCGCATCTGGAGGTGCCTCAAGGGTTGCGAGACGGCCTGGTACCGGTCGATAGCAAGGACCAAAATACCCAATACGGTGATGTGGAGGAACGCGTGGTTAAGATACATATAGATGTCGCAGAGTGCAGCCCCAAATGGCCAAGAGCCTAACACCCAGTATATGCTGTACATTGGCATGGTGAAGGCGCCAGCTACCAAGTCTGAGAATGACAGACCTACGATGTAATAGTTGGTGTAAGTACGTAAGCGACGCTCAGCACAGAACGCATATAACACAAGGAGGTTACCCAGTACGGTGATGGACGAAACTACAGCACTCGCAACGGCGATGATGATTTGCACCGTGTCCAACGACAGAGCTTCCCCGACTTCAGTAGGGTAAAGAGTTGACTGAGTCCCGTTTGTGAAGTTGAATTCAGTGGCGTCTAATTCGCTCATACTCACTGATGATCCTGAAAGATTCTCCTCAAATAATGTGGTCCACCCCCACGAATCTGTTAACAGAGTAAGCGATTGGGAGGTTGTAAAGCTTTGTGTGATGTCCGAAGTTTGGATTTTGTTTGAACTCTTCGTTGACAGATTCAGTGTTGGTAGTCCTCCGTCGGTATATGTTACTGTTTCCATTTGAAATTAAACTCACAAGTATAAGTTTACAATGACTCACTATAACTGCAAATAAAGTATTAAGAAAGGATTTGGATTCTCCCTTGTGTTTGTGACTTGCGATAAGAATGTCCGCAATCGAGTAGAAATTGAAAGTGGTTCTTCGTCTGCTGCTCGTATAAATCGCATTGAAATGACCATCGAAAACTTCGAGGGAGGGATATCCCATTGATTCAGAAATTATATCTTTCTCATTGTTCGCTACGTGCATATTCCAAGCTTTTTGGGGGATGATTTAAATTTGGTGACCTAGTAAGATGTTTCACGGTTAGGGGCTTTTGTGTTCTAAACAATTGATCGAAGAATTCTCCTACTGGGAATATTTCAGCAAGGCAAAGTCTCTCGTGTTTAAGCATATTAGGTCCTGTTCGAGCATGAACAAAGTACGCCACAAGCTCTGCGTTAAGTATCGACCTATTTCTATTTAACTCCTGCTTTAAAGTGTCAGAGAACATATAAAAGACCCTTGTTTTTTTTTAAGAATCAAAAATCGGTTTTCTCCTAATGGATTTCGCTCATGCGATGCTAGATTTCTATTAATATTAATATTCTTTCAGATTATGTTAATAAAGACCCTATAGAAACGTTGATAAGGTTAGTCACAAGTTTTTATTATGTAAGATGCAGTATTATGGGGTATTCCATTTGATTGGTTTGCTAGTTATCGCAATAAGCGTAGAGAGAATGTAGTCATAGTTGAAGCAAGTTCTCATGAAACCAGAATCACTATGTAGGCATTGACGCCGAATCGATCCTTGACGCCTCTTGACGCATTTTAGTATGACCCAAATATGCAGTAATTTGCTGATGATATAGGCACCAGGGATATTAATATGGAAGCGTTAAAGGGCCACAACCCAAAAAAAATGTCAAGTTACTATCTCGCCGCGGCGAGATACTATCTCGCCGCGGCGAGTTACTATCTCGCCGCGGCGAGTTAGTATCTCGCCGCGGCGAGTTAGTAGCGAGGTTTCGGTTGCACACGGTTAGCGGAACAGCGACTTTTAGTAGCTGTGACGTCATCACTCTTTGCGCACTAATGACGTTTTACTCAATCTGTAAAAGTGTCGTCAACACGGATAACAGCTCCACTACACGTAAGTGAAAAACGAATAGTAAAACTCAGCAATTTCCTAAAAATTTCGAGAGAAAAACATAAATAATCAACCATAGAGATAGTTCATAGTTAGCATATAGATAGTTCTGGTAGCATGTATGTTTACTTCTGGTCTCGGACTAGTCGCTGTATCTGTGGCAGTATGGGCATGGCCTAGGCTATATGAAAATTAAGAGGACCTCTTATGTTTCTTCACCACCAGAAAATTTAAAATTTGATTCCCCCATCCAATATTTAGTCAGTGCATTTAATAAGGTTTCATCTTTCATTTTCAGAATGGCAAAGAAAACCGTTAGATTTTACCCTGGCCTTCTGAGGGAAGTTTTGGCGATTTCAAGTCAAGGCCAAGGAATTTCAAAAATAGCATGGGAGGGTATCAACACTAACATGAATGATGCCATCAAGGCTATAAGAACATTTATGTGACACTGAGGGCATGCAAAGATCGCTTTCGACACTTTCAGGATGCTCACCGAAGAAATGAAATGAGTTCTTTAAGGGCGTAAGTAATTTTTTTAACAGAAAAAAAATATTTATACGCATACAAATCACCATATAAAATTTAGGAAAATTTCAAAGAGGATATGAAATGATAAATTTAAATTTGTCTATAGCACATTTTGAGATGGAATTCAATTCTGAAAGGAATTTTTTTAACACTTCATACATTCACCATTTTCAGTTTGATCGAATTCCAAACATAATAACATGGTGAAAATGTAATATATTGGTTGTAAATATTCTTATGAGAATTTTTTCTTAATGCCTTGTTCTTACACTTGTGTAATTCATTGTAGCCACAGAGGGATAGCACATGAAATTCTAATCTTTCTCTTAACCATATTTCCCTTTCAGCTCCGGTACAGATGAGGAGTATGATGAGCGGATCCAGCTTCTAACAGAACTTGCTGACTTGGATGAGGAGAGAAAACAGGAAGAGGACAAGAAAAAGTGTGAGACGGATGAAAATGAGATGCAGGGGGTAGCCATTAGAGCAGCAGCAATGGAATCCCTGGTTTCTGCCAAGAAGGCCCAAAATGGTGACAAAAAAGGTGCTTTTCTTAGGTCCCTTAGATTTGATTTGAAAGTCATCCACTGTTGCCAGTGTCATTTTCTATCTGATCCCTGGTTTTTTAACCAAAACAAATTTAAAGAGAAGGGGATTTTCTCACCCAAACTTTTACCCTTTGAGTTTTAAGATTTAATTTGAAAATAATTTCCTTGTAAGTGCTTTCATTTTGTTTATTGTTCTTTTTTAAACTGATCATTATTTCAGACACAAAGCTGACCCCACCACAAAGGAAATGCCGAAGCACAGCAGACTTATATGTCAAGTACCTTGAAGACAAACTGGAATATGAGCGTGAAATGTTTTATTTGGAAAAAAAAGAAAGAGAAGCAAGGTTGGAAAAAGACAATGAAATGATGAAAATGATGATGACCCTAATAAAAAAGTAAGGTTAAACATAACTGCACTGCTATGAATACGGTTTGTGAAACTAACACATGTTGGTGATCATAGAATTCCATGATTTGATTCCTCTGACAATATTTCCCCCGTTGATTTTGAAAACCGTGTTAACGTTTTCAAGTTTTGCAATGTTATTCCTGCATTTCATTGTTTTGTCAGGATTTCCAGCATCTACACATGGACATGCATTTTTAAATTTGTCATTTTGTGATATGTTTCAAGTCCAGAGTTCAATTAAGCTCAAAGTGTGGGTTAGAAGTGAAAATTTTAACATACATTGTAAACATTCCTAGATACTTAGAATGTTGAGCAAATTTTGGCTCAACATAAACACAAGTGACTAAATGTAAAAACACATGTGGAGTGGATACTTGCTTCAAGTTTGACTGTTTTTCACTGCTTTGCCTCATGTAAAAGAACACTCCAGAGATAGCCAAGGGCCCGTCATGAGTTTAAAAAAGTCGATATTTGTTTTATAACATCTGAACCATTTTATAAAGATTCTGCATATTTTTTAGAAGACCTGCTACAATATATCATACCAAAACACAGGTTCCACAGGTAACATGACAACAATTCACATTGCCAGAATTTGATGTAGTATGGACGACTGGTAGTTTATTGGTTTCTAAGGAATAGTACACAGTCTTTACAGTCTAGACACACAGTCTTTACAGGTTCACACGATGCAATAGTACAGATGGTATACATCATATGACTATTTAGTCAGAATTTATGTATAAGGTATTATAAGGTCTTTTTCAGATTTACATTGTGTATGTACCACTTTAAAAATTTAAAAATTCAAATTAAAAAAATTAATACTTTATATCCCCTTCTTTGTCCTTGGTGTAGAGGTTTGTGTTTTTACTACACCGTCTTGTTTTTATCATAAATTTCATATCATTTATATCATTTTTTTAAGTGCAATGACGTGTGCAGTCTTTTGTTACTTCTCGTCTTTTACATGTATAGTAGATCCCTTGTCCAGTTTCTTCCAGTTAAATTATTGTTTTAAAGTTTGATGTATTTCATTTGATTTTATTCATTTATTTATTTAACATTTTTAAAGACTATACCCATTTTGTTAAAGGGTTAATAAACCCTGAGACAACATTTTTACGTATTGACATGTGATAACATTTTCCTGTTAATATTTTCTTTATTGGCTTTTGACCAAAAAAATGATTATTTAATGTTCAACGGGTGCCGCCATCTTGGGACTCTGTGACGTAGCAGGGTTCCATCAAGCCAGACTGTCGTCACAAAGCGAATTCAAAAAGATGCATGTTGCAGTGTGGCACATACACGTGGCCTCAACAAATCTGAAGCGCATAATTGGACTATTTGAGGCCGCGCGTATGTGCAAAACGTCGTTTAGAACTTGCACTGTGACGATGGTCTGGCTAATGGTACTCTATTACATAACCGGGTCCAAATATGGCGTCACCTGTGGAACACTAAAACACAATCATGTTTTTTGGGGTAAAAAAAGGCCATAAAAAAATACTGATATGAACATGTGTAACTGTCTTAGTCTTAGAAATCTCACATCTGTCGACACGTAAAAATGTGTCTTGTGGTTCACTATCCCTTTAATTTTATTTTCAGCAAAGGTTTTTATATTTTCAGGGTTTGTAATTTTTGCTTGAGTAATCAATCCCCGTTATGTAATTTGCATTTGTTGTTGCTGTGATTAAAATCAATGTTTATAAATATCTTACAAAGCTAGCTTCATTTGTCAATATGAATTATAAGGTTGTTCCCTTCAAAGTGTGGGTGTAAGGAAGCATTGCCCAATTTCATGGAATTCCTCATTGTAACAATCGTCTTTCCCTGCTCACCGAGCTACCAACATGAACAGGAAATCAGTGTTAAGTTCCCTTTTAACCAGGGGAACATTTTATTTTGTTTTTCTTACAGAACATGAAATTGGGCACAGGAAACAAATTTATATAGGCCTTTACAGTAAAGAAAAATAAAATAAAAAATAAATAAATTTAAGAAAGTGCACAGCAACAGAAAACAAAGACTACTGGTAAACTTGCTGACTGATCAAGACCTGACAATTTTTATTCTAAACTATACTTTTGTTTTCTTTTCTTTTTTAATCTCGTGGATCATAAATATAACTTAGTTATTGAAAGCCTGACATTCCAAAAATCACTAAATTCTTACAGATACAATCCTTGACGTAGGATTCATAATTCAGGGGCTCGTAACGCAGACTTACTATATCATGAATGATGGAATCATGTTAAATAGTTCTCCAAGGAAGGTGCCGGGTCCAGCTGGAAGTAACTGCTTGTCTGATTTTCATAGATACAAGTATGGCAGTTAGTGAGGGGCCCGCCAACTAGGTAGTACTTTGCCACTGTAATGGGGATTAACAGTACTTTCAGGTTCTTGCGAAAGTCAAGGAAGGCAAACATTTTTATCATCTTCCCGAATACCCACTCTACACATTCTCGTACTGATGACATTCTTGAGTTGAATTCTTGTTGCTCAGCCCTCAGGTTTGCCCCTTTGAATGGACCTAGTAGATAACGTCTCATTCGATAAGCAGGGTCCCCATAAAGCGCGTAGGGCAGGCCATTTCTATCAGTCAGATCTCTTGCCTCAAATTCTTGCAGCAGTCCACTCATGCGAAGGAGAGCACTATCATGTCTTCGACCTTCTACTGGGCCGTAAAGATGAGCAATCAACCCACAAGGTATCACCACTGACTGGAATTTTAAGGCATGTATCCTTTTGTGTCCGTTATAACACACTCGCTGATGATGAGTTGGCCTACAAATTGGACGAACTGTCCCATCCACGAATCCAAAGCAATTCTGCAAAGGCGCCCCTTCGTCATGAATAACATCTGCATAAACTTGCAGTTGTGCAGGATCTAGCCATGGTTTATCAAGGGATAGAAAGCGATGATGATGCAAAATAATTATACAAAACTTCAACGGTCTCATTGATAACGAGTGAAAGGGTGGATTTCGGTCTCCCAAAAAACTCTTCCAAGTCCGATAGGCAATTTGGGTAAGCGAATCTCCTGAGGACCATGCAAATAGCATCAAAGCTACTGCAAGTGGACCCGTTCTAATTAAAGTTAGTTTCTGTGGAAGTCCAAGTAGGCCTAAATGTCGTAGCCGGTAAATGTCATCCTTTAAAAATCTGAACTTATCTAAGCACTGATTATCTGTTAGTGTTAATAATATTAACACTATATATTATATCAAACCTGCGCCAGTCTGGATTGAATGTGATCCTCTTTGGTATCGGTGCATTGGTCAAGAGAAGATATATAAAGTCATAGTCAAGTCGTAGTCAAATTCGTTTTCAATCGCAAAATCGAGCATACTCATGGGCGCAGCCATTTTAAGTTTGTGGCCTCTATAGCCTATCGTAAATGTAACAGCAACGATCGACGAAACACCCAAACTACACGTCTGAACGGTTACGCGTACTGTCATGACGGTTAGTATCTTGAAAAAAAAATTTGGGTTGTGCCCTTTAACGCTTCCGTATATTAACGACTGGAAACTGAAAAGAATTAATTTATGCCTAATAAGGGTGAAGTGCATATACAGTAATTGCAAACTAGCATTGATAAATATGTATTGTTTGTTAGATTGAGAGGTGCTGATCAGTTCATCACATTATGAACATGGACCGTACTTGTACATCTATAACTGTAAAGCTAATGTCAGCAGTCTGGGTTTACTTTAGATATGATCTTGTTAATTTATCAAAAATCAAAACAACATTTTTGTAAATCTAATCTAATCATCTAATCTAATCATTTATTGTTTTAAGTGCACCACATACAATTATCTCAGCACACTGTACACCTGTATAAGAGCCCTTTCCATTAAAACAGTTCCAGTAAAAGTTAAAAAGTTAAAAAGTTAAAAGATAAAAGTTAAAGTAATTAAAGTAAACAGTAAATCGTCTGACATTTTTCCTAAAACAAGTTCAAGGATTTTCTTTGTACCAATTTGAAATGCACTAAATATTCCAAACCCGCAATACTGTAATTTTTTTTTTTTTTAATGAATGTTATTATTATAATTGTTGTATTTATTTATTTAATTATTTTTTTTCCGTTTCTAACATATGATAAGTGTGATTATTATTATATTGTAAATGTTTGTTCTGACCAGTACAAACAAACAAACAAGTAAGCCTATACATGATGGTCAACTCAACAATGCACATCACCTTGAGTCTGCCTTTAGGGGTTTGACTTTACCGTAGTCATTGGCTACGCTGCACACAGCTTCGGCTGATTGTTTGTGATCCACAGGGTCATTGCTTAGTCTATATGTTTCATGTGACCTCACGGTCGTTATTCGTTGCTCGTTTTTAGTACTTGTTTTTAGCAATTTTTAGAGACGTTTTAAAATTGTTTAGACCCAGTTAATGGCATAATTCTGGGACGCACCCCAAATTTGTGCATTTTTTGTATATCAGCTTCGGCTGCGGGTATGTTTGTCACTCGGGCTTCGGCCTTGCATGTTAGTTTGACTTCGGCCTTGCATGTTAGTTTGGCTTCAGCCCTGCATGTTAGTTTGGCTTCGGCCTTGCATGTTAGTTTGGCTTCGGCCCTGCATGTTAGTTTGGCTTCGGCCCTGCATGTTAGTTTGGCTTCGGCCCTGCATGTTAGTTTGGCTTCGGCCCTGCATGTTAATTTAGCTTCGGCCTTGCATGTTAGTTTGGCTTCGGCCCTGCATGTTAGTTTGGCTTCGGCCTTGCATGTTAGTTTGGCTTCGGCCCTGCATGTTAGTTTGGCTTCGGCCCTGCATGTTAGTTTGGCTTCGGCCCTGCATGTTAGTTTGGCTTCGGCCCTGCATGTTAGTTTGGCTTCGGCCCTGCATGTTAGTTTGGCTTCGGCCCTGCATGTTAGTTTGGCTTCGGCCTTGCATGTTAGTTTGGCTTCGGCCCTGCATGTTAGTTTGGCTTCGGCCCTGCATGTTAGTTTGGCTTCGGCCCTGCATGTTAGTTTGGCTTCGGCCTTGCATGTTAGTTTGGCTTTGGCCTTGCATGTTAGTTTGGCTTCAGCCCTGCATGTTAGTTTGGCTTTGGCCTTGCATGTTAGTTTGGCTTCAGCCCTGCATGTTAGTTTAGCTTCGGCCCTGCATGTTAGTTTGGCTTCGGCCTTGCATGTTAGTTTGGCTTCAGCCCTGCATGTTAGTTTGGCTTTGGCCTTGCATGTTAGTTTGGCTTCAGCCCTGCATGTTAGTTTGGCTTTGGCCTTGCATGTTAGTTTGGCTTCAGCCCTGCATGTTAGTTTGGCTTCGGCCCCGATTGTTAGCTTGGCCACAACCTCGTTTAGTTACATGTTTGTTCAGTCTTTGTGAGGCAGGAGGGCTCGAAACCCTACGAACCTATAGGTGCGATGTGATCGCCCAGCCGCCTCGGGAGCCAACCATGGTCGTCTTGTTTGGCTCCCACAATCAAAAATAAGCCTATACATGATTCAGTGATTGAGATGACACTCGTGAAATTGACAATGATCTCCCTAAGCACTCGGAATATAATTCCTCATTGGCCTTAAATCTAATTAAAAACTGGGCAGATCAAATCTCGAATATTTACACAGTGTCCATTACGCATATATATTTTTTTAATGTTCCAAAATTGCTAAGATAAAAAACCGAAGTGAAATTAAGTGGGAAGGTAATTGTTGTTACACAAAAGAGGCCCATTTATTATGAGGTGCTTTCATTTGAGTAAAAATGAAGCAAGATTGAAATAATGACTTTTGGTAAATATATGTAAATGCTTCCACATAAGTAGCAAGATATATGTATAATTTAATTTGATTAAATTTAATTAAATTTAATTTAACAATTATTTCCATAGAATTGTATACATGACAAATAGCGAAATTGTGTAAGAATGATTGAAATAAGACAATAGCATTTCTAAATGATTATAAAACCGGTAGGTATAATATAAAACAACAGGAAAGCATACTGAAATTCCTTACAACAATATATAATAGAGGAACGGTGAAACAAGACGAACAAGCAAAATTAAGAACTAAAGAATATAGGCCTAGTAATCAAGATAAGTAGATGGAAATATGTAATGAATGATATTGGCTGCAAATGGAGAACAAAATATCACTCACACAAGGAAATCAATAAATCGAGAAGGAGCGACTTGCTGTAAAAGAGCAGAGAAGAAACTATATTGATTAATGAGAAACTAACTCGACCTTGTAAGAGGTCCATTATTAGGCCACGACTTTGGAATGATCTTGACGGGGGGGGGGGGAGGGGGGTAGAGAAAACGCACTCGCTGTAGGCAGATTCAAGACTTGAAACATAAAGATTTTTTGACGATCTTGAATTGTGCTATGGCAATTGATGTTGTGAACTACTGAAAAAACATGATAACAAACACAAGGAAGAAGATTATTAATAAATACACTTAGACAAATATATAAATATCCCAGTCTGAACTAAGATTGTTAATATCAGTGACAGTTAATGTGTTGGAGTCTAGCGAACTGAGAGGGGGCAGTATGCTCCCCTCGGGTGTGAAAGGGTGCACATTCTCGCTTTTGAAGGGTAATGAGACAAAGCGTGCCCAAACGATGTTACAATGGTAGTAAAGACAGTGATGATTATAAATTGCAGTGAAAAGATAAAGAAAAGAAACATAAACAGACATTCATATAGCTCAACCCAATCCAAAGCTTCGATATCGGCAGTGAAGGAGCGAAGGGTATACTGCTGCTCTCTTGTATACAGTTGGAATTAAGGAAAAGAGAAGGGGCAATTTGAAATAAAGGTAATTTATCCGTAATATACCTGCTGAAATTAAATGTTGACATCATTTAGGCTATTGGTAAGTATGTTATCAATGAGGGCGTGTGAGAAGATGCGAGTGGGCAGGTCAAAGGGCAGAAAGGCCGACGTACGAACAGAAGGTATTTCCAGAGCATTATGTATGTCGACATAAAAATCAACTTGTGAAAGTTCCAGCTCATCATTTCACTGTGTTTTTAACGAGAAAATAGTGAAAATGCATTCAGATTAATTGTTTGTATTGTTTGGGATTCACGTCATCGGAGGCCAATTATTCGCAAAATATTTGTACTAACATGAAAGCACCTCAGTCATAAATACTTCAATATAAGTATGTTTCATGTAAATATGTGATTATCTATGACCATCGAGAATACTAATAGTGTACCGGTATAGCTTCTTCTTTTCTTTTTTTTAAGTGGGCAGTGTAGTGCCTGCTAGTTTCGTATAATGGCAATGGAATTTTCACTAGTACATTATTTGTATATATCAAAATAATTAATTTTTCCTTTTTGTAATAATTATTTTCAATAAATGAACAATTTCAGATCTTTCATTGCCATCTTACGGGGGGATGCGATCTGGCAAGCCTCGCGAATTCACAACAGCTCCACAATCATGTTCTGTGTAATGTCTGGATACCAGACTAGTCTGCTCACGGATCCCACGCTAGTCTTAATTTTGCAAATGGTAAATTTCATAAATGGTACTGGTAAATTCTGTGGAGAGTTATGTCCACTAGGTAAAAACAAAAACAATGTTACATTGATCTTGACACTAACATCGCTATATATTTACAATTCTTATTGACTTCATCACAAACTCACATGAAATTACAAATTCACAAACTGAAGGAAATTATATTCAGCCTTTTTTCGGATAAAATATGAAGTAAACATTATTCATTATCCCTTAGTTTACAATTAATGTACCACTACCATTGTAATTATGCATTATTATTTAAATACAGTAGCAGGACTGCGACCAACCTCGTACCAGGGCTTTCGAATCTATTTACCTCGTACCCACCGCTCTTTCGCCCTAGAACGGCATAATTTCAATATCCAAAATTCTTTGATATGTAAATTAGGTCTTTGTAGCCGATGGGATTTGGGGATAACGTCTGATAAAAGTTACAACAAAAGCGTGTGCTGCAGTAGGGAGGCCGTGATTTGTTTCGGCAGTTACACTTCGTCAATAAATATGCATTTGTATACTAAAAATGAATTTACTTTATTTTCCTTTTTAAAAAAATCCTCCACAACCGTGAATTCCTATAATATAGAAAGGCTGTGCTTCTTGAATAAATTTTATAGTTAAAAAATGTATTAAAAATGTATTTTAAAAAAAACTTTTATTTGCGAGGCGAGCGAACTAGACTACCATGCCAATCGAATTACACGGTGAATTATTTATTGAAGATACTTTTTTTTAAATTAGATTTCTATGCCAATTTCTAAGCCATTGACGAAGTATGCTGCAGAAACAAAATAGCGACCGGTACGTGGCAATCCAAATTGCAAATCATACACATTGCAGGTACATGTAGATACACTGTAAAATGGTGTTTTAAACACATTTCTAAACACTTATAGCTTGTACTCACTTTATGTCCACATGTTTAGCTTAAAACATGTTTAGATTGTACTTTTTATGTGATGTGTGTTTGAATGCTAAATACCATGAACAGGTGTCAAAAAGCTAAGCAGGTTTAGCTTTGTGACATGTACAGAGGATGGCCGTTTAGCATGTAAACGCATTCCTACACGCGTTTATTTTGCGTGTTTAAATTCATATAGTCTAAACACTATTTTTACAGTGTAGGCCTATTAATTTCGTCATATTTCGGCAGGTTTTTTCCACAAAATGAATCATAAAAACATTTTACGTTTAAACTAATTATATATTTTTTTCTTCGAAACATTATTTAAACTGATTTTGCTTATTATTTTGTATGAACCAAATAGCGTTGCAGAAAGAATTTGTTCCACCAGTGTCTAGTAGTGAAAACAATGTAGACCATGGGACGAGGTTGAACTGCGGTTTGACCTTTGTACCCAGCGTCAGTGAATAATTATGCGCTGTAGACGGCGATTTGTGTAAATCTTTGACAGGCAGTTCACCAGACGATAGTGTATATACAGTATAACTAGTTTTTATCTATTAATACAGTTTTATCATTGTATATGTCCGGAGCTCGATCATTGCGTCCGACGTGTCGCTGGTTGACTTCCCCTGCGTTTATTAGTCCGTCTGTGGCCGCAGCATACGAGCTTCATGAAGGCGTCCATGTAGAGTGGGTTGGCTATGGCGTAGCAGAATGGATTCACGGTGCTGTTCATATGAACAACGTACACGCTGGCCTAATATACGAAAAACAAATATAATAAACTTTTCCTCATTTGATAATAAAATAAGTATATATTGACCGTCCAAAATTGGTCTCTGCAAATTGACCAGACATATGCAGGGCCTGTGAAGCTGTCCCTTGGCGTTCAAGACCAAAATCAATGGGTTTAGACCTAGACAATTGCTATCCGAGACCGGGTCATTGATCAAGACCAAGACCGGCCCTACTCGTGTCGGGGTCAAGACGCCGGCACTATGCGAGTCCGGGCCATGACCATGACTAACCGAGTCCAGTATAAGACCAAGTCCTGCATTAACCGAGTTCGGGTCAAGAGCTAGACCGGCCCTATGTTCGTCTGGATCAAGACCAGGTCTGGCACTTTTCGAGTCTGAGGTCAAGACCAAGACCGGCAATAAGAGTACGGATACAATACTGAATCCTTGGACTTCCCATACTATCCCACGCGGAACCGTAAATGGTCATTATATGTTTTTGAATTTCGATAGGCACAGACGTCTGGTCTATTAAAAAATAAATTACCAAAAAAGTGAAAACGAGTGGGTTCGTCGGAATCGAATATTGGTTAGCGCTTGTAAACAATTATTTGTTTTATTATTTATCATCAGCGTTAAAACTGTATCCGTTGGAAAATTGGCTACCTCCTGGCGCACGATTAGGACGGGGAATAACCCCTCAAACCAGTATGTGGAAAACAATATTGACATTATAATTATAAGACACTACAATTGTACGTGCGCTGATCACAACCATTAAGACGTACACTCTTAATACTAAAGTGTTGAATCAACCATCTAAGAGTTCGGTGAGTGACAACACTTTATAAAGTTAAATTCAACTCAAAGAAAGTGTTGAATTAACACGGAGTCAAGTTAAGTCTACCTTTATCAATGTTAATTCAACACTTTTAAAAGTTAATTCCAACTTTATAAAGAGTTGTCACTGACCGAACTTTTTAAAATGTTGCATTATCGTTCCAGCCTTATAGTACACGTGATACATACCTGATACAGAACGAGCGGCAAACAAGTTGGGCATAAGCACTGGATAATGACGAGTATAGACCACGGTACAGAGGAGACCAAGAGCACGATGAAGATGAGGGTCAGGGTGCGAGTTGCTCGGTTGCTCTCCTTCTTACTCTCTTGGTCTTTTTCTGATGGTTTTGGTTGATAATGAAGATGGGACACTTTGACAACTTCTAAGGTTTCACCGCTAACGGTGTTTTGGAAACGTCCGTCATTCTCCAGTACTTCGTTCGGCTCGAATCCAAGGTTTTCATGGCCTAATTCGTGGGCATTGGTACCAGTACCTGTGTCTATTGTAGTGTCGTTCATGATCACTGGTTGTTGGAGATTATGGAGCGAGACTCCCCCACTGATATTCTGGGCTCTGTTAGATGTACTTGTGCTGTCTAGCTCCTGCATCATCACTGGGCCCTTTCGTTGTTTCTTCTTACTCCTGATGACCACATAGATGCGCCAGTACAAGACAGAGATAATGGGCAGGGGGATCCAGAAAAAGCAGATGGGGGCCAAGATGGTAAAGAAGAAACTGTCAACTATGTATTGAGGATAACATAAGCCGGGTTTGATGCGACGCTCACCGACTATGTAGGGCCAGAGGATGGTGTAGGGTAGCCAGATAAGGAACGGGATGAGATAAGCGAGGGTGATCATGAAACTGGCGTGACTCAACGTGCGCATCTGGAGGTGTCTCAAGGGTTGCGAGACGGCCTGGTACCGGTCGATAGCAAGGACCAGAATACCCAAGACGGTAATATGAATAAATGCGTGGTTAAGGTACAGATATATGTCGCAGAGTACAGACCAAAATGGCCAATAGCCTAACACCCAGTATATGCTGTACATTGGCATGGTGAAGGCGCCAGCTACCAAGTCTGAGAATGACAGACCTACGATGTAATAGTTGGTGTAAGTACGTAAGCGACGCTCAGCACAGAACGCATACAACACAAGGAGGTTACCAAGTACGGTGATGGACGAAACTACAACGCTCGCAACGGCAATGATGATTTGCCCCGTGTCCAACGACAAAGCTTCCCCGACTTCAGTCGGGTAAAAAGTTGCCCGAGTCCCGTTTAAGTCGAATTCAGTGTCGTAAAATGTGGTTGCATGCACCGACGATCCTGAAAAATTCTCCTCAAATGTGGTCCACCCCCACGAATCTGTTAACAGAGTAGGGGATGGGGATGGGTAGTTTGATGTACTTAGTGCGATTTCTGTAGAGGCGATTTCTTTCGAACTTTTCGTTGATAGGTTCATTGCTGGTGATCCTCCGTCTGTGAAGTTATTTGTTACATTTTCCATTTTCCATCTCATTTTCAAGGAACTTGGTAGTTAAATCTAGTGCATATTATAGATGCAACAAGCGGGTCTGTACTTTCGGTTGTTTTCTGTGATCGTTGAATTAATAATGCCACGTTGTCGTGACTTACACATGTATCCGGTTTGATCATCAGCAGTCCAGAAACCTATAATATGACGCTACAAATATGAAAGAGATCACCATAGCCTCTCGATAAGTAAAATAGCAAGTACGTGATTGTCATCAGGATCAGAACATTGCTCGGTGACTGCGCACGACTGCTCCCAATAGTAATAAATTACTGTGCGTTTAGCCAATAAATTCTTTAGTTTCTGTTGTTCCACACATGGGTCACTTTTTTTATAATTTTTTTTTTACTGCTATTGATTATTAATGATTTCTTGTGTCGTATTTCATTAAAGAATGGCATGTAATGCCCATAAACGAGGCTCATCACTGCAAACTCAAGTGCTTTCGAGTACGTGTCTGGGGAAAATTCCGCATCCAATTGGCGGTAACTTCAGCGACGGATACAGAACTGAAATGGGAGGGGCTGAAATGTTTTAACTGTTGAACACCAAAGTCGCTAGACGGGAGAGGCGAACGGGAGGCGTGAACAATTTATGTGAGGAATGGTAGAAGGCATGATACATAAAGGGGATAGTCGTGAACAATGTTGTCCCAAACTAAATATCTAACAGAATCACACACGAGGGGGGACCTCAGTGAGTTTAGTTGTGCACATGGAAATTTGGAGGGGGACTAAGGGGTTAAGCAGAGGGGTGCTTCATTCCCAACCCTACCCCTTGGATTCGCCACTGAATGAGTATACGTTTTGACATCTGGAATCGGTCTACTAACATTGGCGGATCCAGGGCAGGGGGACTAAGGGGGCTGTAGCCCCCCTAAAATCGTTTAAAAAAAATAATAATTTAAAAAAAAGGGAGAGAAAAAGAGAGAGAGGGGGGGGGGAGGGGAGGGGAGAACGCACTCATTCCCCCTCACTGTGCTTTGTTTTTCTCTCCCTTTATTTCATTGTAATTTCTGTAGTACTGAAAAATAATTGTTTTTGATTCTCAGCCCCCCCCCCCCGCTAAAAAATGTTCTGGATCCGCCCATGACTAATCATACTTGGTGTGAATTGATGGAATTGATGATATTTCAGTATGGAGGTACTATCGTTTTCGTAACATTAATTTAATTTTTTTTTATAAACTTAATGTTCGCATTCCACATCTGAATGAATACGATAAATCAGAATGCATTATGTTTTTACCATTAATTTTAATCGTTAAAGGGACAATATCGTCACAATCAACAAGGCATGGAATCGTTGTGCTGGTTTTAGATAAGTGACTGAAAATAATACCAACCATAATGAGGTCATATTACTGTTGCTGCTGCACAAATGAGCCAGTAATTTTCATTCACTTTGTTTATCTTAAACTAGGACACCGATTCCATACCCTGCTCTGATCATGTCCCTTTAATACACAGTTTAAGCTAAAACTTTCACGGGATGATATTGTGTACATACCTTTCGATTCGTACATATGGTTGTGTTTGCCGTACATTTGACCGAAAAGTGGCTTACATAAACCAGACATTTATTTAGGCCTATTACTTTGCAAACAATTAAATAAATAAATTTGTAAAAAGAGAAAGATCCCCAAGACATACATTAAAGATATAATTACTAATTGGCGATAACTACGACTCACGGATCACAAAGGGTATATTTACTTTACTGTGTGTCTCCTTTGGGCCACCGTAGGTTATTGGTATCGACTAGATTGACATTGATTAGATTCCGGATATCCGCTAGTAGTATCGAATATTTACATAGCATAGTGAATTTATTTTCAGAGTGTTTTGCGAGTCAGATAACTTGGGATTCTAATCAAATGTTGCGAAACAACAATTCTACCTAAAACTAAAGCCATCTTCAATAAGTAGGTCACGATAGACTGACCCCATCATCATAATGGATCGATTGAACACCAGTTGATAATTTCCAATTTAAATCAACCCCCGTTTTGTTATTCACAACTTCGTTCTCAAAGCCGTGGGAGTGTTTTTATTTATTTATTTTTAGCCATGTTTAGTCTCGATCTCCTGGGGAAAATGTTAAATTTAGTCTGGTTGCAAACATTTATTAGATAATGTGAAATTGTAATTAGTTTGGCATTGGTTACCAGTCACGAAATGTTTTCATATGCACACGTGAAAATGTGCACACCGCAGCCATAGGCCTAACGACGTTATATACTAAGTACGCACGTTTCGCTTGAAGATAATTTCTTGTCTGAACATGGGGAAAAAACGAAGAGACATGACGGAAGAAAAAGCTACTGGTAATTGTGAGGTAACTGTCAACATTAAAACAAATTATATCGTTAAAATGCCCACAAAATGATCACCCTGGACCTGGCCGATGACATGGTCGACGATGATCACAATAAATTAAATAGATTTGCGTCCACCGCCCGCATGTCCCGAAAGCTACCGCCTAAATTTTTCATTATTTGTCAAAAAAATCATTATTTGCACAAAAAAGGTATTTCCACCAAACAAATTTAGTTCCAAATCATCCACATCAGTAAAACAAAGTTTTTACCAAATTTCCACCAGTATGTGCGCTATATAATCATTAGCACATGTTCTCTTACAGTCTAGACTCTTAGTCCCGCATACATGTACGTCATTCACAAAAAAGGTCACATCGCGCTAAAACTGTATGGTAAACTCTGTCCGATCCGCACCTGCAACTGTACCGCCTTCACATGCACAACACGTTCGCTGTTGAGCCGATGTATCAAATATGCCTGTCATGCCTGTGTGTGCGGCCCGCACGTATCAATGATGCACGTACGTACACAGATTAGAAGAAACATCTTGTGATTGCGCTGTAATGAATAATGATCAATGGTAATAATGAATAATGAAAAAAAGCCTCGTGTGTTTTCGAAATTTCCCGGATGCAAATCTATGACTTTCATTCTCTTGGCCTTATTATTAATCATGTTTGATGATTCTAACGTAACGACAGTCAAGTCGTCCTCTAACAAAATCGCCCTTTACACAATGTCACCCCATCAAGGTCACCTCCTGACAAATTCACCCACAGAATTTATATTTGGAGGTGGGAAAGCAGTCATACTAATCAGCGTCACCAGCATATCTGCAAGTGTCAACAATTTTAATGACAATCAGTGTATCACAATGCAATAATGACTAGCCTATAGAGTATAAATGTTAATACAATGGATGCCAGTCAACTCGCCCCCTCGCAAACTCGCCCCCTCACAAACTTGCCCCTCGGCAAACTCGCCCCCTGGCAAACTCACCCACTGCAAACTCGCCCCTCGTAATTTTTTGACGCAGTTCACACTGTTGAGACTGGTTTAATGTTAATATAAGAGAGTAGGCCTAATTAAAATATTATAATAAAGGCAGGATGTACATGTACGTAGACATAATTATTTTAATGAATCCAATTATTAATTTTAAGTCTTATAACTCTGTGGTAAATAATAATAATAATGTGGACTTATATAGCACACGTATCCACCAAACTGGTGCTCATAAGGTGCATTATATTATTACCCCTGCTCATCAGGTGCATAAATCATTCCGGAAAACATCTCAGCTCCCTGGGGAGTATACAACTCAATTGCTGCCATTACAGCGCATATAGGGCTAATCAAACACAACAACCAACTCTGCCCTCACAGGTACCCATTTACCCCTGGGTGGAGAGAAGCAATTATGGTAAAGTGTCTTGCTCAAGGACACAAGCACCATGGTCGCGGTTGGGATTCGAACCCACATCTGACGACTCAGCCATCAGAATACAAATCCGATGCACTAAACCGCTCAAACATTTCAATTGACGTTTTATTTAATGAAAATGAATATTACAAGAAATAATTAATTTACAGTTACAATTAAATATAGAATAAATAGGAAACTAGCTAAAATACTGAGTAAAATAAATAAGTAAAATAAAAATAAATAAGTAATTAAATACAAAATACAGATAATTAAAATGTAATTAAATCAAACAAAATAACTTTGTAAATTGTTCATAGTATATATACATAATACACAGTATACATAGTAAAAGAAACTAACTGTTTTATTTAGCTAGTTTTCTATGTATTCTATTTTAGTTGTAACTGTTGAATTATTTCATGTAATATTTATTTTTGTTAAATAAAACGCCCATTGAAATTATTAGGCCCTATGGGAATGAATGTCGTATCCAACTGCCACTTTTTAAGGGTTTTTTTGGAATTTTTTTTACAACCACTAACCAGTTAAAAAATGATTCCATCGATTTTTTGGGGGTAAAGAAAGGGAAAACTATCTTTAAAATCTACTTTTATGATGGTTTTCGGACTTGATTTCCCTTCTAAAAAAATCTTCCCCTTCAGAAAATAGAAGGATCCTATTATAGTTGCCACTGCACATGTACAATGACCGTGTTGGTCACTTATGGGGGAGTTGACAAGATCAGACTGACATGACTGAGGAAGTCATCGTATACCAAAAATGCCTGATTTTTCATGAAATAAATATCCTGGAATAATTTGAAGTATATGTCCATCATCATCCATATGTTCTCCACATTACTAGGTAGGTAAGATTACATTATTGGTTATATTTAATGAGAAAAACTGGCGGTCGTATACGACATTCTACCCACCCTACATGTATGTTTGATTTACTCTCTTACTTATTCTAAATCAGTCTCAATGACAACAGTGCCTAATAATTCATTCAAATAGTTATGTCCCCTTACATCCTGCCTTTATAATGTTTTATTTGTTCACTTATATTAAACCAGTCTCAATAGCGTGAGATGCATAAAAAAATTACAAGGGGCGAGTTTGTCGGTGGCGAGTTTGTCGGGGACGAATTTGTCGGGGGCGATTTTTCTGTGAGGCGAGTTTGAAAATTACTGGCTCATTTATGCAGCAGCAACGGTAATATGACCTTATCATGTGGGATATTATTTTCAGTGACTGAGTTAATCTAAAACTAGCACTCCGATTCCATGCCATATTGATCGTGACGATACTGTCCCTTTAATACCTTGTACCTATTTCTGTAAAATTGTTGAACCGATATAGCAAGTCATAATAAAAAAAACACATCTGAAAGATAGGAAGGATTTATTTAATGCCTTGCCAAAAATGCTGCATCGTTTGAACAGTAGGTTAATCATTTAATTATGATGTCATCACTGTGGACAGAATCAACATTTTTCTCATTCGTATACTTACTTCAGCCTCGCCAATAACTTTTAGGACATTTCCTTTAACCCCCAATCAATCGTGCTTAAAAAACGTCAACTCCGTTGACTTCGTTCCAAACATCCGGGCCCTCCTGCTGCTCCACTCCGCGCATACGCACCATTGCTTCTCTTCGAAATTTTACATTTTGACATCGGTTTCAACATTGATGATGATTGCGCACAGTGCATGTTCTTGCATTGACAAAGGAATTAGGATAACTTTTATGTTTTTTTAAATATTATTTGAAGCTAAAAAGCTTAAACCTACAACAATGTCTTCTTTTACTTTTTATTTTACTTATTTAATTTTCTGTTCATGCAATTATGTTTTATATGAAATTACTTGTTTTGTTTTTATTTATTTTATCTAACTTTTTCATATATATTTATTTATTTCACAAAATTGTGTATACTGTACTCGGGGGTAGCCCTTAACTTTTGTATTCACTAACCTGCCACACCAGTAAGTTTGACTTCTAGCTATTCCGCAAGCATTTTCACTGGTCCACACATTTTAAAGTACTTCTTACAAGGGTATTCAACAATTATCAATATTTTTGAGGTAGAACAAAGAGAGTTAGAGATTACTTTTCATGGCCAGTGGAATAAAATTTGTAAATATAAAATAAAATGAACTCGGATTCAGTGCAGTCATTGTGATTTTGACTAAGAGAGTCAGAGATTACTTTTCATGGCCAGTGGAATAAAATTTGTAAATATAAAATAAAATGAACTCGGATTCAGTGCAGTCATTGTGATTTTGACTAAGAGAGTCAGAGATTACTTTTCATGGCCAGTGGAATAACATTTGTAAATATAAAATAAAATGAACTCGGATTCAGTGCAGTCATTGTGATTTTGACTAAGAGAGTCAGAGATTACTTTTCATGGCCAGTGGAATAAAATTTGTAAATATAAAATAAAATGAACTCAGATTCAGTGCAGTCATTGTGATTTTGACTAGCTCGTCGGACTACTAGGAGAGAGATTTTTAGTTTTGACTAGTCCACCGCCGTTTCAATTGGCATTTGGCCAGCGGACCACTGAAAGTGACTGCCTCTGGCAAAACCCTGAACTTGGACCCAACTTTTCGGAGTGACCTCCCAAATTTATCGTGAAAATTAACAATGTTCCCAACAACGTTTCAGGATTTTTCTTTTTCCATTAAAATCTAGAGAAAATGCTCTACGTACATGTGGTCCCTGGGGTCAGTTTTTGACCTTTTCATGGCTGTTACACATGTATATTTACTACTTACTAATTATTATTTATTTTGTTTCTATTCATTCACACTGTTTTATTGTTTATTTTTTAATTTGTTTTATATACATTTATTTTTTTAAAGTTTTCTTCTATTCATTCATGTTGTTTTATTATTACAACTTTTTATTTTTATATATATTTAATTAATTATTTTTTTAATTTTAATAATGAGTAATTGAGTGGTTCACATATTGGTGCCTGTGGCCCCGGTCATCGATGGTCCAGGCCCGATGTTGAAATGAATTCATTAAAATAGTTATGCCTGTACATCCTGCCTAATGTGTCATTTATTTTATTTAAATTTTTTTAATTTAAATTTATGTTTGATCTTATTTTCATTAAGTTTATTTTGTGTCTCTTTGAACTTAGCCTTTAGTGAAAGCACACACAGCAACCCAAAACAAAATGCAAAAAAAAAAGACTGCGCACTGAGTGCTAATAAACCAGTCTGTTCTGTTTTTCTTTATATTTCTCAACCGATTTGGTAGAGAAATGTTAATAATGCATAAAGTAACTAACTTGTTATGATATCACATATTTATTACATGGACGAGTCCAACGTTTTTGCTCATGGTGATTGGCTTTAAATAAATTTGCATACATAAATTATTCATATTGCTGTATGTAGTTCAGTAGTAGAGTCCATAGTTAGCACAAGGTGTGTAACAATTGTGGTTTTATGTGGGATTGCATCTGCACTGTAGTGTACACAGTAATATGTTCTACACAGTTATTCTACATGTACCATTCAAAAAGTTTTGGCGGGTCTGTCAATCCACTGGCAAAATGGACTGAGAGTAGGAGGGTTAACAATGCTGCTTCTTTTTTTTTCGTGAACAACACATGGTAAATGGGGGCTTGGAGCAAGTTGCATGACCGGAAAGTACATGTATGCAAGAGATTTTATAATAATGGAATCTCTCAAAAGAGAGTTCACTTATTTGGACTCATAATATGTGGCTTCAGTGAATTAGACAAAAGAAAACTCATCTTTGAAGTATTCTCAATCATGTCATTTCTTTTTTTCCAGATGGATCAAAGTGATACTGATGTAATGAGAAGTTCTAAAAAGAGAAAGAGGAAACATTCAAAGGTACACCACAGTGATGATTAAAGGAACAATATCATCATGATCAGAGCAGACTTTCAACAGTGCATGGAATCAGTGTCCTAGTTTAAGATGAACACAGTGACTGAAAACTACTGGTTTATTTATGCAGCAGCAATGGTAACATGACCTTATCATGTGGGTATTATTTTCAGTCACTGAGTTAATCTAAAACTAGCACTCCGATTCCATGCCCTGTTGATCATGACGGTATTGTCCCTTTAACCCTCCTACTACTTACAAGAATCAAAATCAGTCAAAATGTTGATATACATGTACTTGCCAAGGTATATATCTAGTGCACTTAAAAGTCAAACACTGTCAAACCTTACGTGTAGTAAGTACATTTACAGGTCAAAATGAGTCAACTGTTTTTGACTGGTAAAAGCATCGTCTGGTATTGTTGAGGGTGATCAAAATGACAGTAAAAACCAGTCAAAAATGGCCCTGTGTGCACATTTGGGTCAACAGTCAAAACAGGCAGTTGACTAATTTTGACCTCTATAGCTACTTGCCACTAAAGTGCAGCTATAGTAGGAGGGTTAAGAAGTATCATTAGAAGTAACAGTGGTATCATAAGCCATTGGTGGATGGGGGGTGGGGGCGGGGAGGGGAGTGCTACCTTTACTCACAATTCAATCACAAAACTTGCCTTCTGTGTGAGTGAGGGGCAAAAAATTCAAATACAAAATACATGATTTATCTATTTTTAAATTTTGTATTAATATTTGTATTTGTTTTTATACATTGAATATTTGGAGCTACTTTTGATCCTGTGTGTCACTGGCTTTGGTAAACTACTTCTATTTAAGTACAGTATTGGGCTCCATTGCTTAACATCTGCTTTTGAAAACTGCACTGTTTTCTCTCATGAATAATGCACAAAATATTTTCCTAATTATCAGTGTAGATGAAGAACACAGTATTGTCTTCATAGTTTCCAAAATGTAACTACTGCACAGCTGCCAACTATTACAAATTTTTCGTAATTATTACAAATTTTTTCAGAAATTACGAAAGTACAAATTGATATATGTAGTAGGTTTTTTGTTTGATTTATTTGCGGTTGGTCATCTTGACCATCATTTTAGTTTTAATACAAATTGTCTTGGTCGGTTTCATTACGAATTGGAATTTTGAAATGTTGGCAGCTCTGCTACTTTTTTAAATTTTTTATAGTAGTTTACCGGAACCTTTCATTTGAAACACGAAGGGTTCCAGTTCGCAACAGCTAATTCTCTGTTTACTTTTTTTTATAGGTGGAAGCAGATGAAATCAGGGTTGATATTGACCCACATCCTGAAGAAGCAAAAATTGCAAGAAAGAAAAGAGGGAAGCACAAAGACAAGGTAAACACGAGGCTTAAATAGCCGAATCAACACGGGGGAATGAATGGAATTGAATGGCTCAGTTTCCTAGGTGTATACACTGCATTTCATCATAAAGCGAGATTATAAGTTTCCGTTTTCGGAAGATTTTGTTTGAAATAGGAAGGGGGTCCATTGATTGAAGCGCTATTGTTGGATGATGAAAAACGTGGAAAATGGCTAATTTTAGTTTTCTTAAAATAAAATTAGGAATTGAAATTGACTGACATATTAATTGTTCTTTTTGTATTCTCAAGAAGATTGAGGACCTTACATCAACTGATAGGACCGAAGCTCAATCGGATGAGGAGCACGTAGACAGTCATGAAAAGAAGAGAAGAAAACACAAACATAACAAAAAGGTAGGTTAATATTCCTGTTTTACAGATTCACTTTCTTTTCTTTTCTTTTTTTTTGGGGGGGGGGGGAATTAATTTCTATATTTTTACATGTATTGTAGTTTGGACTTCCTAAGGGAGAATAAAAAAAATTATCATAGTATATAATAAAAACAAATTGAATATTGAAGGTTCGAATACATGTGACAGACAAACAGTTATCCCCTTTAACCCTCCTATATACAGTGCAGTTGCCATAGAATTGTCAGACCTTTCAAAACCTTTCAAGTTTGCTGTACTGAAGGTTTTGAAAGGTGAGAAAACTGTCTAACAAAAGGGACCTATGAAAGGTTTCGAAAGGTGTAACAACTCTCTGAACAAACTGGTGTTGAAATATTTCAATACCTTTCAAAGGGTATTGAAAGGTGTGGTTGTTCAGCAGCAACAAATTCTGGAGGGTTTTAAAGGGTTCATAATAATTGATAGCCATTTTGGCCCGTAAGCAGATTTTGAAAGGTTTTGAAAGGTCAAACCATAGGAGGGTTAAAGTTACTTAATTTTATTGCTTTTCCTTTAATTCTGATATCCATCCGCCATTTTCCTTTCGTTACATTTAAATCACCTTTCTTATGCAAATTAGCCTAAATTCTGTTGCGCCCTCACATGAGCCAAATTTACACACAGTTTTTAGGTTGAGAATACAAAAAGAACAATTAATACGTCAGTCAATTTCAATTCTTAATTTTATTTTATGAAAACTAAAACTAGCCATTTTCCACATTTTTCATCATCCAACAGTAGCAGAGGAGACGCAATCTAAATCGCTCCTTCTATCCTTTTATTTGCAGTTTCCAATAAAGTATTGATCATCAAAGAGAAGCCTTTTTTTTCCCTCGTCCGTCCTTTGGCAAGTGTCACATTCAATAAACTAATAATTTGAAGAATGATAGACCTGTCTTGTAATCAGGCGGGTTGCAAGATATTTTTCATGGGGGGGGGGTTTGTTTTGTGTGTTTCCTCAAAATGGAGGATCTCGAATGCCACTCAACGGCAGGGGGCTGGGATAGATGTGCCAATTACATTTCCCCTCCCCCCCCCCCAAACACTGCTTAAAACAGGACAAACTTCCCATGGGGAAGTTTGAACACCCGGAAACCCCCCCCCCCCCATAGTCACTATGCCACTGCTTTTAGTACTCTATAGTTTAGAGTAGAGTGTGGTTACAGACAAATCTAGAATTGCCCTTGAGTAAAGAGAAATTGAATTGCCCTTAAAATAATTAAATTAAAAGAATGGCCTTCTTGTATAATAGTTGTCCATGAAGACACAATAGAAATAAAATTGTGTTTGAAAGTAATTTGGCATGGCCTTATACATCATTGGAATGCCATAAAGGAATGACTTCAGGTAACAATGGTTATTTTGGTTTATCTAATTAGTGGAAATGTTTTTTTCATGTTAATACTGTCTAGAAGCATGAGAGGAGGTGAACGCGACCCGCCATTGGCTAGAATATATTGATTGAATTTATGCAATTTCCACTCCAGATGGCAGGGTGCATACATTTGGAATGGACGGGTTTAACCAGAATAGTTAGCATCCATGAAATATTCTAAATCTCTAAACAAAAGGGTCTTTGAATCAAATATTACTGAAGAACAATCACAAAGACATCCAAGACAAAAAAATTGTTTATTTCTGAGTGCCACGCATATCACCTTACGTGAGTACATGCATGCAATCTTGGTAAAATGTCTGTAAATGCATCCATACTTTGTAAGAATCAAGATGTATGTATAGAAACCATCCTGTGAAATTTAAGCTTATTTCATTGCGCCGTTAACAAGAAAATAGTGAAAATTGCCTTCAAATTGTTTGTATTCATTCCAATGTGGAATTTCTCTCTTCGGATAACAGAAATTAATTTGGGAAATTTAAAAAAATCCAAGAGATAGAAATAATTCAATTTTACACCAAGTAACTTTTATGTAACGGGGATCATTTATGCTTTTTGAGATTAGCAAGAGTGTATAATGGCTTTAAAACTGTATTTTCAGTTTTTCTGTACTTATGCTCTCAAGGTACCGGAAAGCAATGGGAAAACATATTTAAACTCAGAATATTTCATAAAAACTTGCATGTAATTTCCCTTACGAATGGTTTATTCATTGAAACAAAATTGCTGATAGAATAGTCAAAAACCATGAGTGATATATATATTTAATAAAAAGGAATGGTAAGGTCTATGTGTAGAATCCTTGAAGCACATTATGAATTGATTGATCATCTGATAAAGGGCGAATTTTATAAGGGAGTGAAATAATAATTCTACAACAAAACATGACCTGGTTGAGATGGCATTGTGACTTTTATTTTTTTAAACTTGCATTTCTGAAATTGGAGCAGCCGTTGCCAATACGAGTGAATATTCCTTGACTATGTTAATTAATACAGAATGTTTATCACATTGTTTTGCAAGGTTGTTATAGTGAAAGCTTTCACCTATTTTTGGTGGTTTTTTAGGTCAATTTGCTTACTTTTTTGTGTGAATCTCTGTCAGTTTCAAAGTATATGGGGATTATGCCATGTCGCATCTATTGAGTATTAGTGCTGCAAGTTTATGGCTAATTTTGTAGCCAATTAATCAAACATGAATTGTACGGTTAATCGGTTAACTGAACCAAATTTTTTAATTATAAAATTCAAAGATGACAGCTTGTTAAATGTCATGTTTTTATTATTTTTTTTAAATTAAAAAGGTAGGAAAAAACAACTGATTTTACAATTATGCCCTTGAAGCAACTCCTGTACTCTCATAACTCGTAGAGACTTTTATTTATTATTGGAATATGAAATATTAGTTTTGTCAACGGAGTACTTTAGAAATGAATGATATTATTTTTACATTTTCAGGTCGAGGAAATGGCAGTCATGAGTGAAACATGTGACACGAATAATGAAGAGGTTAAAAGTGTCAAAAAGAAAAGAACGAAACGAAAAGAAGAGGTACAATCCAGACTGAATTTTTGTCTCATCCTGAATGCTTGAAATTGAAAAGCTTGAAATTTTGAAATTAGGAAAATTATGCCGTAGCACCAGTGTGACCAGTATACACTTACATCCTTAAAGTGTTTATGCAGGGGATCTGCGGTTGCAATTTCACCACAGATCATTTGCTGTGTACTTTTAATGTGTGCTTTTTAAAGTTCCATAGCAAACGCATATAAAGTTTACATACAGTTTTGCATTGTTCACAATTATTCATTATTACTCACGTTACTTTTTTGAGGTTTAGGGCCCACTTTTAATGCCATAATATATATTTCACTCATCAGTTTTTTTTCACAGTAGCTGCATTATACCCAGAACTTACTCGGCACAAAATAAGAATTTCAGAAATTTGTTATGTGTATTCTATATAAGAGAAAACACAACATTTTATGCATGTCCGAAAAATGTAACGTGAGTAACCAGCATTTTTCTCTTATATAGCATACATATTACAAATTTGTGAAATGATTTTTTTTGTGCTGAGCACGGTCTGGGTATAATGTAACTGCTGTAAAAAAAGAAAAAAACTGATGAGTGAAATATATAAGTAAGGAAATTATGGCATTAAGAGCGGGCCCAATACCTCAAAAATGTAACATGAATAACCATGGAATTGCCCATAGGTGCTATTATCAACAATGGCTACGTAGTCCACTGAAAAAAGAAAAAAAAACGAATAAACATAACGATACAAAATACCTTCATGATAACCAAAATGGTTGAAAGGAATTGTTTTATTTTGTCTTTTGTGTCCAGCCCGAGGACCTTGAATCTACGATTGAAACTGAGGAACAGTCCGAGGAACATGTTGAAAATCACCAAAAGAAAAGGAAAAAACACGAACATAACAAGGTAAGCTACAAAATGACATTGTATAATGTTTCATGTTAAAGTCAGTATAACAATATTTAAGAGGCTGTTAACCCTTCTATGTCTGCAAGAGTAAAATTCAGTCAAAATTTTGATATACATGCCAAGGTATATCTAATGCACAGTGAGTACATTTACAGGTCAAAATGAGTTAACTGTTTTTGACTGGTAAAAGCATTGTCTTGTAATTTTGAGGGTGGTCAAAATGACAGTAAAAGCCAGTCAAAAATGCCCCTGTGTGCACAGTTGGTTCAACGGTAAAAAAAAAATCTTTTGACTGATTTTGACCACTACAGCTTTTGCCACAGCTACTTGGTTAATGCATTCAAGAATCAAGATATATGTTTACAAAATAAAAGTTTGGTTTATTTCATTGTATTGATAATGAGTTATTAGTGAAAATGCATTCAGATTGTTTGTAGGAAATAAAATATACTACTCAAAACAATTTAGGGAACACCGGAATAATCTCAGTTAAAGCAAGATCATTTATTTCAAATAAACACAATGTTTCACAGAATTGATGAGAAACAACTGCACAATGAAACAGATGATAAAGGATGCATGTAGTGATTACACATTTCATGACATGACTACTGAAAAGAGAGAGGGGGGTTGCAAATGAAAATCCCGGTTCATGGAACATTTCAGACCTATTTGATGTTAAAAATCCTGTGTTCCCTAAATTGTTTTGAGTAGTATACTTTGTAGTGACTTATT
Source organism: Zoroaster sp. YZ-2022 (assembly GCA_029582265.1). NCBI lineage: Eukaryota > Metazoa > Echinodermata > Asteroidea > Forcipulatida > Zoroasteridae > Zoroaster > Zoroaster sp. YZ-2022. The sequence goes on along the minus strand of CM055819.1, from coordinate 32,712,434 downwards.
TCTCAAAATAAATATAGGAAGATTGGTTAAACAGTAATTATGTTCCTAAATGAATTTATAAGGAGACCACAATAAATTATTTTTTTAAGCATTTGTTTTCCTTTCCTCAAGTAAAATAACAGTGTGCTAATGAAAAAATAAACTTCAGAAAAACACGGGCGATACATGTGTAATGTGTATATCTTGATTCAAAGTAAGAATACAAAGTAAGAATGCTTTGCCAACATTACTAATATTGTACCTTCCCTTTAAAGCCACCCAAAAAAGTCTGCACTTTCTGGTTGTAGGTTGGCTTCAAAATTGGTGCAGCTTTTTTTCTTTTTTTAAAGTTTTTTTGTAAATTATTATTATTATTTTTTATTTTTTTTTTTGCCACCCAGTGAAATACATGATACATGGTTATTGGAACCAGACCAAAGCCATACACAAAGTATAGTGGCTAAGAGAGGCATCACTTATCAGGCAAACGTTCATACCCCTATGTAAAAAAAAAAAGAGTTGTTTAAAACCCTGCAGTACAGCGTGGTGCTAATTTTTTTCAGTCCGTTTGTAAACAATTGTTGTTTACTACGTCATGGAAAACTCAAATTCAGCCACTTTGCATAAGTTCTCTATTGATACAGTGTCTGATAACATGGTAAAAAAAAATTTAAACCGGGGTGAACCATTGACCTGGTAAGCAGCTTTCAAAGTAAATAAACCACCCTGCCAGCAGACAACCCATTGAAACTGTACAGCTGTTAGTCATTGATGTTTGCCGCACTATACATTCAGTCATCCAGTCACTTGGTCCAGATCCAGACATAGAGGCACCCTGAGTCATCAGATGTGTATTTTGAGGTCTGGTTGTGGGTATTAGAATGGCCAGACAAATAGAATCTCTTGGTTTCTCTGTAGAATGTCAGCAGTGCAAAAAATGTGCAAAAAAATTGGATTTGGGTAACAATTAAAAAAAAAAAGGATTGTGGTGTTGGCACCCATATAAACTTTTTGTTTGGCTTGAAATGGTTTTCTTGGGTCTAGAGGGTCTCTATTAGTCTGTTTACACCATTTGAGAAGGGATTGTGTGCCCCTATATGAACGTTTTACACGCTATTCAAACGTACTAAATGATTTAGTCCCATCAAGCGCGTGTGTGATTATATTGCGACCATGCACCACAGGGTTAAAACACAACGCGGCAGAATTCCAATCAATTCAGCAATTTTGGCTGCAATTGAACATCGTTTCATAGCAAAAAAAAGAAAACTAAAGATACTGACGCTTGGGTCTGAGGTGAGATGTGTGGAGACCAGAAACAAGAAACTTTTTTTGGGGGGGGGGGGGCCTAAGCCATCAAGTCATATTTTATATAATTGTTTACTTTATTTCTACATGTAAATCCCCTGCTTTGGTACACTTTTGAAATTTGAAAAGAGGATGAAATACAAGATATTGTCCACTAATTATTTGATGTGATGTTACTGATTCTCAGCAGGACAAGGATATAGATAAGGAAGAGCCCTCTATTGACATAAATGCTGATGAAGCGGAGCCCTCTGTTGACATAAATACTGACGAAGTGAAAAGTGCCAAAAAGAAAAAACGGAAACATAAAGAAGAAGTAAGATTAAGGTTGAATTTCTTCACATTTTTAATTTAAACTCACAAAAGATGGAAATGTTCAAAGTTTTGGATATTGCGGTTTAGTTTAATTTTGTAGGCTGAATGACCCAAAATCATAAAAATTACGATAATTCATAGAGAAGTAATTTCAGATTATGGTGACCATCCAACAATAACACCAGAGTACAAGTATGCAGATCTCCAGTTCAACGTCAGAACAAGCACCGCGATTCCTTAGCTGGATTTGAAACCACTGCTACAAGAACATAAGTGAAATGTGTTGACCATAACACAACAGCACTGACCGTGATGATGATAATTTCATATTTCTGTGTAGGAGGAAAACGGAAATGGCTCAGTTGAAGAGAAGCCATCACAACTTGAGGAGAAGAAAGGCAAGAAGAAACGAGAGAAATCTCAGCCAGACGTGGATACAGAGTCTGAAGAGAAAGATGGAGGCACAGAGAGGAAAAACGATCCTGTTGACGAGGAAACCAAACAGAAACAAAAACAGGAATGGAGTCAGAAACTATCACTCAAGAAACTGAGAATGGTAAGAGGATGAAATAAAGTTACTTCCACAAATCAAATCATTTAAGTGTTTCTTGTATTTAAAATATAAATAAATATTATGTTAAAATTCTGCATGTCAACCCAGTCATGGAGTGATAAAAAATTGTGTCGCTATTGACATTTTCTTATTTTATTTTGTTGTGACTATTTTAACAGTGAGCAGATCAAATGAATTCAAACTTTTGTGTAACTCTGGCATTTTTTCTTATCACCAAGAGTTTTCGAAATCTGTGGTCATCAGGGCTCTCAAAGTTTAGAGGAGTAGGAGGGTACAAGAAAGAAAGTAGGAGGGTGCAGACAAATGGGCAAAGCCCATTTGCTGAGCGCCGAAGGCGCAAGGCGTTCCGGGAAAGGCGGGGTCCGGCGGCCCTCCCCCGGAAAAATTTGAAAATTGTACTCTCTGAGGTGCATGTTTGAGGCCCTCAAGAGGCATTTGGAGGGTTATTTCCAACCCATGGAAAACAAAAAATGAAGAGTCTGAAGTACACTTTCCAGACTGAGGCAAGAATAAAACAAAATGAAAAACTGTATCTTTATTGTAGTGAACAGTAGACTAGAATCACAAGAAGACACACTGGTAATTTTAGTTCCGTTGTTAAAATAAATGTTTTATTGTTTTATTATTTCTGTTTCAACTCTTCTTTTCCATTTAATCAAATCTTGGTTAAATGGTAATTGGTCAATTTAAGTGGTAACTTGTACTACAGGGGCATCCCAAGATGCTAAGCTTCCTCCTGGGATGCCCCCTGTAGTAAAGTAAATTTGGTAAGCCTAGGCTAATGGGATGAATGTATGGAGCCAGTCTCGAATGAACCTTGGATTAAAAAGTTTCAACACACTCAACATGTTCACTTCAGTCTCTGAAAATATTTTTAAGAACTCAACAAAATCAGTTTGAATAAAAAAAAACATAAATCTGAAGATAGGCCTACATGTATCTAACTCTTGAGATCATCTAATCCCTCTGACTTAAATAGCAGAATTATTGATCGTACTGGTACTTTTATTCAACAGTCTGAGTCTGTATCTGAAAAATCAGACAAATCTGAGTATTCATCCAATCCCAACGCCTTGATAGCCTCTCTCGCTTCGTCGCCATTTCTGCACGCACGGCTGGTGCATCATACAGCGAGCTACACTGTACATTCAGCGGCCCACGTATACGTGACTGTGTACGTGTCAGAAGTACAGTTATGTGTGTGATCAGAGCGCATGACATGGACGTTCATGTCACAAAACACGTGCTGAAGAATGTCATTGGTCGATCAAAGGCGATGTGGGCGGAACTAACTCGTTGTGCATGCCGCGCCCCTGCCTTCTAAATAAGGATATCCCGTAAGTTATGTTGGCTTTGGATAAGGACATGAATTTGCGTAGTAATTTTTTTTAATATTACGTAACTAACAAACTGCAAAATATTACGAATATAAAACCAGAACTTGAATGTTAATTTATTTCTATCACAATGAACTTTAGTTAAATTTCAATAAACCTTGTTTCCTGAAAGAATGAATTTATAAGAGACCTAGCTAGGAATAATTAAACAACTAAACAACGATTTTAAGAATTAAGATTATTTTCAGAACCCAATATTTCTCGTTCAAAATCGGTTGCGGTGTACTGATTGTTACTTAATGATAAGTTATAAATCATGTTCACTTTGGTGGGGTGGGAGTTTTGCGAGCATTCATTGCCAGGAATACCAACATGTTCATGTTATCAGGCCGTAAGCGGCTCCGCTTTGCCGTGACGACATTTCCCGCGGTGCGGAAAACCGCATTTGTAACGGCACTGACGTTGCTGGAATATCAAAATATTTCTTGCCGATCCTTGTGACTGAACCGATCGGAAATTGCCAGCCACCAATGACATGATCATTACTGAACTCGACAATGACCGACTTAACACCTCCCTTTTTATGTATTTCTTTTGAAACAAACTGTCACCTTGTCGGCAAATTTATGTAATACACAAGAAAGCTTGGTATCGGTGGGTAAATAAATGTTAATGTTGGCGATATGCTGAGGGATGGTCGGTGGCACATCAAAATAATTACACAACAAAACCAATTTCAACAACACTTTTTTATTAGGACAACAATTAATGTGGACATCCCCTATAAATAAAATCCTCTTTTTTTACACATCGTGTTGCACACTCCAGTGCAGACATAAAGCAGCACTTAAGGTCCCACTAATCCAATTACTGTGAACAATAGGCAAACATTCCATCCTGAGCAGCTAGTTTGATACTTGTTTGTAGCATACGTGCTGCAGCCAGTCTATTTGAGTCTTTAATAATGAATGCATACAATGTATCACAAACAGTTTGACAAAAGTGTATGGAATCACAGTACAGGAAACATCGTTAACTAATCAGGATACAGCTTACACAAAGCGCAAGGGAGCGTATACATAATGGCTGCGGCCGTGTCGCTGAGAAAACTGACTAGTTTTGACGTGATTTCAGGTAAATAAAACTTCGTATCGCACCGCGTGCGAATCAGTTTTTTGCAGAGAAGTTCACAGAAAGGTGAAAAAAATATTTGTGGTCATCCGGTGAAAAGTAGCCGGCGGCAAAACCTGCCGCAGGCGGCGATTTGCCGCCGGTGACCGGCTACTTTTGAGAGCCCTGGGTCATGGAATCCTACACTAGTGACTATTTTGAATGTTTGAATCAATCTTTCTTTACCAGCTACAACCCAAGATGTTCATCATTGATAACTTCACCAATGATGAAGACCCACAGACGACATTCAAACCTGTAGATATTCAAGACCTTCAAGACTTGATACAATTCAGCGTTCTTGGTGCCACTGCCAACATTAGCAAAATAAGGTAGGTGGATCGGTTGATCATCCACAAAGTAAGCAGACAGTGAGTTAGCTCATAAGATTTGCCAAACTGTAACATAACCACTGCCAACATTTGGCAAAATAAGGTAAGTGGATCAGTTGATCATCCACAGAGTAAGCGGACAATTAGTTAGCTCATAAGATTTGCCATACTGTAACATAAGTTTGAAGCTTTGCATGGTAGAAGTACAGTAGGAGTAAGGTTTTCACCATGGTTTTCACTGGGGTGTCGTGGCCGAGCGGTCTAGCTTACCGGATTCAAGTTCTGGTGTTAGCAACATAATGTGGGTTCGAATCACGGCCGTGACACTTGTGTCCTTGAGCAAGACACTTAATCATAATTGCTTCTCTCCACCCAGGGGTTAAATGGGTACCTGTGAAGGCAGAGTTGGTTTGCTCTATATGCGCTAGAAATGGCAGCAATTGAGCTGTATACTCCCCAGGGAGCTGAGATGGTTTTAGGAATGATATATGAGCCTTATGAGCAGGGATAATAATATAATGCGCCTTGAGCACCACTTAGTTGGTGGATACGTGCGCTATATAAATCCATACATTATTATTATTATTATGTGATAATCTCTTAGGAGTTGTAATTGATAGTTCTGATAAAAACCGATGGTGAGAAACTCTCCTGAAGACGATCAGAATATAACTGATCAAAACGTTGAGTTTCTCTCCATCAGTTCTTTTCAAAACCAACAATTACAACTCCTATAAACAGATTGTTTTTATACGGTGCTACCACAAACTTTACTCGAGCTCTAACATTTATTTATGATGAGAAAACTATATACCTTCTCATAAGATGGCAAATGACCAGCACTCCATAAAGGATGCAGTGCTTGATTTGCTTGCCTTTAAGCTTTGTTTTACTCAAATTAACCCTCCAACTTCATAGCTGCACTTTAGTGGCAAGTAGCTACAGAGGTCAAAATCAGTCAACTTCCTGTTCTGACTGTTGACCTAAATGTGCACACAGGGGCATTTTTGACTGGTTTTGACTGTCATTTTGACCACCCTGAACAATACAAGACAATGCTTTTTACCAGTCAAAAACGGTCGACTCATTTTCACCTGTAAATGTACTTACTACACCTAAGGTTTGACAGTGTTTGACTTGTAAGTGCGCTAGATATTCCTTGGCAAGTATATCAACATTTTGACTGATTTTGACCCTTAGGAGGGTTAAAACAAATGATTTTATTTTGTGTGTTAATAAAATTTTAGAAGGAACTTCGAAGGTGCCAGAATGCAACTTTGAAGGTGTCAGAATGCAACTTCTAAGCAACTTCTAAGTCAGATCACAGAATTGAGGTATTTTTTGACTGCCCTGAACAATACAAGACAATGCTTTTACCAGTCAAAGACGGTCGACTCGTTTTGACCTGTAAATGTACTTACAGGTGTAAGGTTTGACAGTGTTCAACGTTTGGCAAGTATATCAACATTTTGACTGATTTTGACCCTTGCAGTCACAGAAGGGTTAACCTCGTTTTCTTTTGCTAAACCAGAAGCCTTTTTACCTTTACAGAGTTTACCAGTCACGTGGTAACCTGGTTCGTAGCATTGTACTCCAAGAACAATGGATTTGGGCCTTTTGTGATATTGTATTCGACAGACGGACACATAACAAGGGTCTGTTTTTCAATTCATGTACAGGTTTTGCAAGATCATGCGGATAGCTCAAATCAACAAAGTAGCTATGATGGTCTTGAATGGTGTTACAGACAAGTGCTTCCAGAAATATGAAGACTGCTTTCAACATCTCAAAACAAACTATAACATTGTAAGAACTTGTATGAATTGTATTTTTCTTGGCTTTTGAAATTTACAAAGTCCCACCCCTTTCCTGCTCTCTAATACACTTGATCTGTTTAGGATAAATCCTACTTTTTAATTTTGGTGGGGGAAATATGACTTTTGACTCTGGGCTCGATTTCATAAAGCACTAAGATTCATCTTAAGATGAGTTGTTAGTATTACCATAGTGATTTGTATTGTGACATCACACTTTGCTAAGCAATTAAGATTGATACACAGTTAAGATCAATCTTAGCTCTTTGTGAAATCGGCCCCTGGGGCTTCTTTAAATAAGTCTAGGATAGACTGTCATTAGCAATTTTGCAACCCAGAGACTGCTTGACTATTCAGTAAATAAATAGGTCCTAAATAGGCCCCCCCCCAAAAAAAAAAGTCTCTGGTTTCTGGTCTCCGCTTGCGTCGCCTCAGACCTGTGCATCAGCATTTTTAATTTTTTTTTTTTTTTTTACTATGAAACGATGTCCAATTGCAGCCAAAATTGCTGGATCGATTGGAATTCTGCCGTGCTGTGTTTTAAACAACTTTTTCACATCGGGGTATGAACGTTTGCCCGATTTGTGAGGCCTCTCTTATCCACCATTCTTTGTATATGGGAAACTTGGTCCCTGCGTATACATGTATCACGTATTCCCCTATCGGCAAAAAAAGAAAAAAGATTACCACCCCCTCAAAAAAGGTGCATCACTGCACCGATTTTGAAGCCGACCACTGACCAGAAACCTTAATTGCCTGAATTGGAGCTTGAGACAGAACAAAATCTTATTTCAAAAATCTTTAAAAAAAAAATTGAGATTGAGCTCGAAAGGTGTGGCGATTTGATGCGGATTAACCAAAATGACAACTTTGAAAATAATAAGGGGTAACATTCTGTACATAAAATATTCCATTCAATTGAAAATGTTATTCCTAGATAAGATTCAATGCATTATAAATGTAGGTAGTATTTGAAGCTTTGCGTCGTGGAAGTACAGTAGGAGTAACTAAAGACTGTTTGCGGTGACGCCATGTACAAATTCTCTTTTGAGTAGTAAATAGTTCTGAAAAGAACCGGTTGGTTACAACTCAACCTTTCGATCAGTATGCTGTGATCGTCTTCAGGACTATGTACTACAGGTTTTCAGAACCATTTACTACTCAAAAATTGAATTGTTTTACGTGGTGTTGCAGCGAACAGTCTTTACTTATCCTTGTCACCATGTAAAGCTACAAGTCTTACTTACAGTAGGAATAAGGGTTGCGGTAGCAGTACGTAACAATCTCTGATTTTTAACTTTGCCCTACACCGACTTGTATATAGCACTGTATACTCAGTGCTTTCCGAGTGTCTGTGGAAAAAACTTCACAGGCGACTCGGGCGGGATTCGAACCCACAACCTCCTGCTTACTAGTGCAGACGTCTTAAGCTCTCGACCACCGAGCTTGCCCAATGTCGATTGGTTGGCTAGAATCCTATATAGCAGCGGGTGTCATCAAACTATAAATCTCTTAGGAGTTGTAATAATTGTTGGTTCAGAGAAGAACCGGTGGTGAGATAACTTGACGTTTCCATCACATAACTTTGAGGTATATACACATAATCATCTCCTGAAGACCTTACTCATATCATCATTGTTCGTTTGGGATACATCATCTTCACGATCACCAATAATAACCATTTTGTAAAGAATGTGTTCTCTTACTCCCCAGACTGGACAAATAGTTGATTCTCAGCAGAAACGATCTCTCCTCGAACAGCTTCTGTTTGTAAAGATCAGCAAGGATCAGTTGAGAAGAAGAGGGTATCTAGTCAAAAAGAGTGGTGCAAAGAAAGGTTAGAGTTCAACGTGGTGTATATTATCAGTAAACAATTTCAGTGGGGTGTAACCCAGGTAACCATGGCGTTAAAATTATTCAATAATATTTATATATTTGTTGCAGTATGTGTTTTCTTCTGTTAACCCTAACCACATAATAGTTTTGGCTAGGAACCTTCCTAAATCCACCAAAATCCAACACCATGCATGGGCTATGCAGTACCGAGTCCATCCAAGTGCAACACAACCAGCTGTTGGAGTTTGATGGGTTTGGGGTGGTTAGGGTTAATATATTTATATATATATACATTAAAATGCAGGAATTAGATATCAATTAAAGATATTTTCCACTATTTTAACGGAATTTTTTTGTTGGTTTTTTCGGAACGTTACTTGAGGAAAGGAACCTCGTACATTTACAGTTAATAGTATGTCATAAAATGAATTTATGGAGGGTCTCGTTATAATTTCAAAGACAAAGTACAATAATGGTATTTGGTAATGTATATTCATTTCAATAATCTAGTTTTCATGAAGTGTATCATAAAACTAACCTGGGAAAGTTTCATCTTGATAGGTGCTCACGATTTTTGAGAAAACAAGGAAAAACTGTTTTTGTATGTTTTTTATGTGAAAAAGTAAGCATACTCATAGAAGCAGTTTTGCCAACATGATCAATGTTGTACCTTCCCTTTAATGTATATCTTGATTCAAAGAGAGTAAGCATACTCATAGAAGCAGTTTTGCCACCATTACCAATGTTGTACCTTCCCTTTAATGTATATCTTGATTCAAAGAGAGTAAGCATACTCATAGAAGCAGTTTGGCCAACATTACCAATGTTGTACCTTCCCTTCAATGTATATCTTGATTCAGAGAGAATAAGCATACTCATAGAAGCAGTTTTGCCAACATTACCAATGTCGTACCTTCCCTTTAATGTATATCTTGATTCAAGAGAGTAAGCATACTCATAGAAGCGGTTTTGTCACCATGATCAATGTTGTACCTTCCCTTCAATGTATATCTTGATTCAAAGAGAGTAAGCATACTCATAGTAGTAGTTTTGCTAACAACCAATGTTGTACCTTCCCTTCAATGTATATCTTGATTCAAAGAGAGTAAGCATACTCATAGTAGTAGTTTTGCTAACAACCAATGTTGTACCTTCCCTTTAATGTATATCTTGATTCAAGAGAGTAAGCATACTCATAGAAGCGGTTTTGTCACCATGATCAATGTTGTACCTTCCCTTCAATGTATATCTTGATTCAAAGAGAGTAAGCATACTCATAGTAGTAGTTTTGCTAACAACCAATGTTGTACCTTCCCTTCAATGTATATCTTGATTCAAAGAGAGTAAGCATACTCATAGTAGTAGTTTTGCTAACAACCAATGTTGTACCTTCCTTTAATGTATATCTTGATTCAAGAGAGTAAGCATACTCATAGAAGCGGTTTTGTCACCATGATCAATGTTGTACCTTCCCTTCAATGTATATCTTGATTCAAAGAGAGTAAGCATACTCATAGTAGTAGTTTTGCTAACAACCAATGTTGTACCTTCCCTTTAATGTATATCTTGATTCAAAGAGAGTAAGCATACTCATAGTAGTAGTTTTGCTAACAACCAATGTTGTACCTTCCCTTTAATGTATATCTTGATTCAAAGAGAGTAAGCATACTCATAGTAGTAGTTTTGCTAACAACCAATGTTGTACCTTCTCTTTAATGTATATCTTGATTCAAGAGAGTAAGCATACTCATAGAAGCGGTTTTGTCACCATGATCAATGTTGTACCTTCCCTTCAATGTATATCTTGATTCAAAGAGAGTAAGCATACTCATAGTAGTAGTTTTGCTAACAACCAATGTTGTACCTTCCCTTCAATGTATATCTTGATTCAAAGAGAGTAAGCATACTCATAGTAGTAGTTTTGCTAACAACCAATGTTGTACCTTCCCTTTAATGTATATCTTGATTCAAGAGAGTAAGCATACTCATAGAAGCGGTTTTGTCACCATGATCAATGTTGTACCTTCCCTTCAATGTATATCTTGATTCAAAGAGAGTAAGCATACTCATAGTAGCAGTTTTGTCAACATTACCAATGTTGTACCTTCCCTTTAATGTATATCTTGATTCAAGAGAGTAAGCATACTCATAGAAGCAGTTTTGCCAACATGACCAATGTTGTACCTTCCCTTTAATGTATATCTTGATTCAAGAGAGTAAGCATACTCATAGAAGCAGTTTTGCCAACATGATCAATGTTGTACCTTCCCTTTAATGTATATCTTGATTCAAGAGAGTAAGCATACTCATAGAAGCAGTTTTGTCAACATTACCAATGTTGTACCTTCCCTTTAATGTATATCTTGATTCAAGAGAGTAAGCATACTCATAGAAGCAGTTTTGTCACCATGATCAATGTTGTACTGTCCCTTGAATTCCTTCATTTTGTTGGTCCTCTACAGAGCCTGTAACTCAGTCCCAATCCACAGAGGTACAGACTACTAAAGAAGACCCAGCGGTAATGAAGAGTGGATCCGATGGAAGACTGCACTATCTGATGACAGACGAGGATAAGGCAATGTATCGACACCCCCAATATAATGACCTTAACTATACCCACACCAACTACAGCGATTCATTGACGGAGAAGAGCCCTCTCATCAGTGTGGATTGTGAAATGGTAAGAGATGAAGATAGATAGATAATGGTTTATTGCATTCTACTCGTTTGCCACCAGCGGCGAAATTGACAGAATAATTACATTTGTACAAATTCAAATACCATTGGAAAATATTAATAATTTGCATTAAAAAATAAATAACCAAATTATAAAAACATGTGCAGTATAAGGTAAAAGTGTTTAAAATGTTCATGTACTTAGAAAAATCTTTTTTTAAATTACACGTACACTAAATAACGAGAGTGACACAAATACAATGAAGTGTGATACCCAATATTCCTGATGTAGCCATTTTGTTTTTCTCCCATACAAAGCCACATGATCAAACAGAGGCTGGAAGGAACATTGACTGGGATGCGTTTTTGCAATCCTGACCAGAAACATGTTTGGGCTTCGGTCATTGGTGAAGCGTTTTTCGCGAGGTCGGTTGTGCTCCAAAGTTTGTGATCGGTTGTGCTTGGTTTCAAGATTGTCAAAAATAACGAAAAGTTTTGTTAATTATTTGTTAAAACATGATGGAATGATTGTTCGTATACCAGTATATCTTTCAAGTTTATTACTAGCACTCATGAATAAGTTCTATTTTGCCAAAATTTGAATTTACACTGTATATTTTGAGAAACGTTGATGATTGAACACGTAACAAACTGAAAACAATTTTCTGGTTATGTTTGTGTTTTCCCGTAGCTATGCCGTCTTGTTTCTGGCCAAGAATGCGACGTCAGAAACAAGTTTCTGTTCGTGTTCGCCAAAACACGCCCCTGGCTTTGTTCATGTTTTGAGAATCAGTGTTGTAATTATACATGGGTAGTCTTACAAAGATGGCTGTAGCATGGATCAAGCTCTGATGATCTGTATAGTCTGACAACAAATTGCTGGACAGCAATTCTGTGTTATTGGACATAACATTACCTGAGTTTTTTTCTCTATAAAGATGAAATCTATTCTGGTGAAATAATTTTATCAGGATGATTGAAAACCTGTACCAATTTTAAACCAAGTAAGCTTTTTGAGAATATTTTTTTTAAATTTGGGAATCTAGTAATTACCAGTGATATACCTCCTCTTGAAACCAACGCACTTCATGTTGTCTCCAATTATACTTTTTTTGGGTAAATATTCCGTAAATACGGCTTGCAATTTTTGTATGATAGTTAAGCCATTTTGTCAGAGCAGATTTGAATGGTAATGTTGCATTCTAATCACATCATATTTCCCAGTTCTCAAGTGGTGAAACGGAGGTGGTTAATGCTAACTTGAGCTTACAACTTGGAGGAAGACAGATGCAGAAATTTGTTGCATCTTGTTGCATCTTGTTGCATTGAGTGTGGTTACGGCTTAATGCGCAGCTAGCATAAATCTAATTGGCCAGTACAGGTTTTTGATTGAAAGCATTCGATTAGCCAGGTATTCTTTGGTAGAAAAAAAATTAAATTTTTATGAAGTCGAGTAAAGTGGATATTTAATAATTTTATTTCCTGTATTCCATAGTGTGTTACTAAGGATGGGAATGAACTAACTCGAGTGTCATTGGTCAACGAGAAGTATGAAGTATTATACAACACTATGGTGAAGCCAAGAAACCCTATCCTTAATTACGTCACAAGGTAAATATAATAAGAAGGTATAAATAGAAACGTTAAGAAGACAACTACATTGTTATCAGAACCACAGTTCAATACCATATCAAGAGATATGGTATTTGGGTCATTCGACCAGGTTGGGGGTAAGCTTTGTGACATGGTGTCCTTGTTGAGTTGGTAGATGTACCATTCATTATCCTTATTATGAGTGCACATTCTTGGGTCATTCCACCAGGTTGGGGCAAGCTTTGTGACATGGTGTCCTTGTTATGTAGGTAGATGTACGATTCATTATCCTTATTATGAGTGCACATTCTCAGTTGTTCTTCAAATTAGAATGAAATCAATCTCTGTGCCTTGAATAGGAAGTTACAATAATGTTAATTAGGAGTCATAATAAATGATAATAAATGGTACATTTACCTACGTAACAAGGGACCCCTATCACAAAGCTTTCCCACAACCTGGTGGAATGACCCATTACCACAAACAAACAGATAAAGATATCATACAAAGTGTCAAATCTGTATGAGAATATTCTTAACATTACAATTGTCATGTTTGTCTACAGATTCAGTGGTATCACCAAGGCTTTATTAGACCCAGTCACAGTAAGAATTGAAGATGTACAACGAGCCATCGTAGAATTATTACCTCATGATGCTATACTGGTTGGCCAATCACTAGAGAACGATCTTAGAGCATTGAAGGTAAGAACACATACGGACTTCAAAATACAGTCGGGTATAGATTGCAGAAACCTCCAAAATAGATCATACAGTTAATATTGCTGTTGCTTTTAGTAATGATTGATAATGTGTCTGTCAGTTGTTGTCCATATCGCCGTCCCACCCCATCCATGGGGATTGTCACAATAATAATAATAATAGTGTATTTTTATATAGCGCCAACTCCATCATGATATGATTCTCAAGGTGCTTTTTGCATTATTATCCCTGTCATCAGGCTACTTTTAAAATCATTCCTGGATCATTCTCAACTTCCTGGGACTTCCCAGCAGTGGGCTGTATACTTATACAGCCCCCGCTGTTAGGCGCTCAACAACTAATTAAACACAGTTAATACCATCTCTGCCTTCGCAGGTCCCCATTTATACTCCTGGGTGAAGAGAAGCAATTCATGGTTAAGTGTCTTGCTCAAGGACACAAGTGCCTTGCTCAAGGACACAAGTGCCACAACCGGCATGGCTAGGATTCGAACCCACATTCTGACGACTCGCCCACCAGAACTTGAGTCCGGTGTGCTAGACCGCTCGGCCTCAACACTCCATGAATGATTATTCTATATCCCTACATATGGGGAGCTCAACAAAAGACAGTTCCCAGGTTGGGAAATCATTTTTTCCAAAAATATTGTCTGCACAATTTTGTTCTTTTCACATGAACAGAATCCCACTCTATATAGCTTTACAAATTTGACCTACATGTAAACCTCAGTACAGGAGGCATGAGGTGTGGGTACATTCCTCCTGCATAAATTCCTGTACTGTTTCAGGTCGGTGATTTCTCAGGATTTTTCCTGATTTCAGAATTGTACACAAAATAACCTCCCTTTTCTTCAAAATATTCTTGAAAGAAGAGGAGTAGCCACCAAGGAAAGAAATAAGTAGCCTGTATTGTGTCCAAACCTGTAGTTTCTTGTTTGTGGGGATGTGGGGAGTCTGTAAATCCTCGAACACCCAGGAGGTTCAGGGGGCTTTGTCCTCTAAACCAAAGAAAGACCCAGGCCCGCTACCCATTTTTCAGGATTTTTTTACTTTTGTAAACTAATTATTGCTGTGCAGTACTAATAGAACATGCAGAGAAGGTTTCCATTCTGTCCTGGTCCCGGTTCTTAGACGTAATTGGTTTTTTTCACATTATTTGAGATTAACCTGTAAATTAATCTGAATTAGAAGTACAAAATATCTGACAGTTTTTTTTGTTTTTTTTGTTGGATTGCATTATTTTAGCTGTATCATCCACATGTGATAGACACAAGTTTCTTGTTCACGGGTACTTACAGAGTGGCTCTACGTAAACTGGCTAATATATACCTAGGGTAAGTCAAAACATGGTGAAGACTGTTAGATTGTTTTTTTGCTATATTGTTGCTATAATGAACATCATGGGATCCACGCAAAATGTTCACTTTAGCAGTTATTCGTTGAAGTGATCCATCAGTTGTCCAAGTGTGAAGCTGCCCTAACCCCATTCACTAACTGGCTAGACACCCTGCTCAATGCAACAACATCCATCAGTTGTCCAAGTGTAGAAGCTGCCCTAACCCCCTTCAATAACTGGCTAGACACCCTGCTCAATGCAACAACATCCATCAGTTGTCCAAGTGTGAAGCTGCCCTAATCCCATTCACTAACTGGCTAGACACCCTGCTCAATGCAACAACATCCATCAGTTGTCCAAGTGTAGAAGCTGCCCTAACCCCCTTCAATAACTGGCTAGACACCCTGCTCAATGCAACAACATCCATCAGTTGTCTAAGTGTGAAGCTGCCCTAACTCCCTTCAATAACTGGCTAGACACCCAGCTCAATGCAACAACATCCATCAGTTGTCCAAGTGTAGAAGCCTGCTGAGTCCATCTGCAAGAATAAAAGATCTTTTTGTTCTCATCTCGCTTCAACAAGATCCAACAGATAACATATTTGTTACATTCAGCATAGTTAGGGTTAAAGTGGTTTTAGGTATACGGGTGTTGTACTCTACCTGTGATAAAACTAATTAAAAACTCTATATTCTAGTTTATCCATCCAGACCAGTTCATCTGGTCACGACTCGGTAGAAGATGCCATCACAGCCTTGAAGCTTGTTCAACTGAAAATTGCGAAACAGGACAATGTCGGCAAATACATCACTAACAAGGAGAAAATTGTACCAACCGAAAGGTATGATGTGACAACATTCATCAGCAGTTATATATCGATAGATAGAATCCTTTAGGTTCTAAGCCTGAACACTTTCTTATATTAAAGGGGTAGTATCGTCACGATCAGAGCAGACTTTCAACTAGGGCTGTGCGTTTTCAGATATTTTTGGAACCGGATACCCGAAATCAGGAAACCAGTGGTGTACAAATATATGTACTGTAAATGGTAACAAATTGAGTTCATCTAAAACTGGCACTCCGATTCCATGCCCTGTTGATCGTGACGATACTGTCCCTTTAAGTTCACCTGATTCCAAAATGTTTTATTGTATTGGATTAATCTACCTTCAAGATGCATGCTCTTTACGTGTTTCAAGATGCATGCTCTTTACGTGTTTCAAGATGCATGCTCTTTACGTGTTTCAAGATGCATGCTCTTTACGCGTTTCAAGATGCATGCTCTTTACGCGTTTCAAGATGCATGCTCTTTACGCGTTTCAAGATGCATGCTCTTTACGCGTTTCAAGATGCATGCTCTTTACGCGTTTCAAGATGCATGCTCTTTACGCGTTTCAAGATGCATGCTCTTTACGCGTTTCAAGATGCATGCTCTTTACGCGTTTCAAGATGCATGCTCTTTACGCGTTTCAAGATGCATGCTCTTTACGCGTTTCAAGATGCATGCTCTTTATGTGTTTCAAGATGCATGCTCTTTATGTTCAAACTTAAATGAAAGTGATTTGCATGATTTCAAAATATATTTGTTTTATTCTTAGTCAAACTTAAGAATTATAGAATTATAGTCAAAGTTAAGAAGTACCAATACCAGTTATAATATGTTACCACATATTGTTATATATTTTTTTCTTCTTTGATAGTATGTTCAATGGTGCGTATTCATTGGGTAAGGTTAGCATGTTAGTGGACAGTATATCTGTTGCTAGGAAGTTCAGGAAGGACCCGGTTGGAGCTATATCATGTCAGAGTGACAAAGAGGTACATTGAGTCAGTTGTATGGTTTTTAACCAGTAAAATGTCCTAGTGTCTTTTGGACACCCTATGTTCAAGTCTGAATAATTATACACTAATGGGAAACGGTTGTGTAGTTTTTAAGGGCAAATTCTCCATTGTAAGACCCTGTGAAGACCCCATGAAGACCCCATGGTTCTCCCTGAACCACATTGTCACTTAGCGATAGCTGAGAAACAAGTTATCGGAGATTGGTTCTCCCCTAAACCATAATCTCACTTAGCGACAGTTGAGATACGTGTTGTTTCAGAACCTGTACCTCACTTAGTGATAGTTGAGATAAACACATGGTATAGGTTGGTGAAATTCTTGCATTGGATGATAAACAATTGATTTCATTTTGCCCTACACATGGTGTTACCGCAAACCGAAACGATATCAATACTCCACCGTGCAAAACCTTAAATCTTATATAAGTTTGATTTGTATTACAGTTTAACAATTGGATCCTGGTAAAAGCATGATGCCAGTGATGGATTGGTTTACGATAGATGCCTTTTTCTACCAATGAGCAAAGTAAATTCTTCACCTCCCAATTACAGACAGAATTCGCCGAGAATCGGCACAGAATTTGCGCATAATGCATAGTTGCCAATTAAGATGGCTTCTGATACACTGTGACGTCAATCCATACCTATCTATAGCAGAGAAACACTGATGTGTCGGTTAGAAACAAAAAGCAACCTCTAAGTCTAAAACACCTTTAAAACTGAGCTTTAGTATGGAGCCAAGAATGATATTAACCCTCCTACTGATGGACCATTTGATACCATTCAAAATTTCCACTTCCAAAAATGCCCATTGGTTTTGTACACACATGGTGATACCATTTGAACAGTGTTGGTAGCAAGCTTTACTACCATTCAAATCCATTCAAATGCATAGAGGGTCCATTGATTCACCACTTAGAAGTATCCAAACAAGGTTTTGTATTAGCTGTACTACCATTTGGAAAGATCCAAACAAGGTTTTGTATTAGCTGACCTACCATTCAAAACCATTTGGGGGAATCAATACTGTACACAGTTATTTCACCATTCAAAACCACAAAAGCGAATGTTTTCGAATGGTGCATCAACTTGTATGAAAAAGGTACCAGAAGTAGGAGGGTTAATGTATTATTTTTGTCTGTCTTGTATATCCGTGCAGGCTCTAACGAAAGCAGTGAAGACTATATCATATTCAGATTTTGTATGTGTTCAGTTTTATGACTACCAGAAACTGTTGGAAGGCACATCACGAAAGAAAGACTTTATCAAGGTAATATGCAAATGAGGTTAATTGGGCAGTGTCTGTTTTGTAGCAACTTAAATGGCTTTAAAACGTAATTTTCTGTTAAAAACAAAGCTCTGAAAAACAAAGTCATCTAGCTTGAACCATATGTTTTTGATCATCATTTATAATCAGTCTTATATTATTTCATGCAGTAAATTATTTATACAGTCTGTTGTTCCATTGTAAACCTTCTAATGAATTTTAATGCAGCCATATATTGGAGAAATATGTGGGTAGGCTCATTGGTATATAAAAATTCGAATATATTGTGTGTTCAAATTGAATATTTCATCGGTACAAATAAAAAAAATGTGGTAAGAGCAGTCTGTGGGAAAACCTGAGAGACATGTAACCTTTTGATATGACGTCATGGGTAGACTGATTTGTAAATAAGACTTGGAAAACCAACAATTTTGAGACATAAACACAAAGAATGTGTCCAATCGTCCAAAAGGACTTCAGCAAAACCTTAACTTATTCACATAGTGCCCACATTTTCAAACCTATTGTGAGATATTGTGAGAAAATGAAAAAGGAGGAAAAATGTTTGCCATTATCATTAGGCATATACTAGCCTATAGCGGTTTACCTCTATAGCCATGTATAGCAAGGAAACTGTTTTTTATCTTGGTATTTACAATAAAATGATACACAAGGAAATGGTCCATGGTCTGAAGTTAGTCGGAACCTGGTTTCATGGTAGGATTTTCAAGATCAAAAGGTAGGATTTCCTACAAAAGTAGGAAGAATCTCATGCCTGTATATAATATCTGTACAAGGGACAGATGAATGAATGTTCATGTTTATGAATCATGTCGATCACGTTATTTTCAAATGTGTCTACCATTTTGCACAGTACCAGTGGAACTCACCATACTGATATGGTGTTTTCCGTTTTCTATGTGGAAGTGATATTGGATGTCCATCATTTTACAGAAGAGTTGTAAGATTCCCTAAAACCAGTAAAAAAATACCCTTGAAAAATTACCATTGACACATCTTAGTCAAACCTTTTTACTCAGAAAAGTTGTGCTATTTATGTATATGTATTGTCCTCTGAAACAATGGGTGACATTATCACCTACTCATTGCCCCAATGAAAGCATTGGGGTAATTCTGTTGTCCTCTGAAACAATGGGTGACATTATCACCTACTCATTGCCCCAATGAAAGCATTGGGGCAATTCTATTGTCCTCTGAAACAATGGGTGACATTATCACCTACTCATTGCCCCTGATGAAAGCATTGGGGTAATTCTATGGTTACTCACATTAAATTTTTAAGGTTTTAGGCCTAATCTTATTGCCATAATATATATTTCACTAATATTTCATTAGTTTTTTCATAGAAGCATTATACCCAGACCTTACTCAACAGAAAATAATCACATCAGAAAATTATAGAGAATTTGACATTTTAGACATGTTTGGAAAAATGTAACATGAGTAACCAGAATGTTTCTCTTCTATAGCATACATATAACAAATTGCTGAATTTTTTTTGTTTTGTTCTGAGTAAGGTCTGCGTATAATGCAATTTCTATGAAAAAAAACTGATGAGTGAAATATAAGTAAGGAAATTATGGCATTACGAGTGGGCCCAATACCTCAAAAACGTAACATGAGTAACCAGAATTTTTCTCTTCTATAGCATACATATAACAAATTGCTGAAATTATCTTTTTTGTGCTGAGTAAGGTCTGCGTATAATGCAATTTCTATGAAAAAAATTGATGAGTGAAATATAAGGAAATTATAGCATTACAAGTGGGCCCAATACCTGAAAAATGTAATATGAGTAACCATGGAATTGCCCATTGCGTACCATGTTTTATTAGGAACTTAATTATTTTTTTTTTTCTTGCAGACAACATTATGTTCGTTAGATGAAAGAATACAAAAGATCTACAAGGCTCTACCTTTCAATAGTCTCTTTGTTGTTGTCATGGCAAAAGATTTAAATAAAGAGGACAGGAACAATCATGTCTCCATGGAAACAGCCTATGGACGATTCTTTGTAGGGCTGAAGGTTCAGTATTAGAACAAATATTGTAAATAGATTTTATAAATTTATGTATCAACTATTTGACTAAATCTGTAATGGCAGGATATAGTGTTAGTAGATAACACTGTTCCATCATGTACATTACAGGCTTGTGATTTCTCAAGATGTTTTTACAAATCTCCCTTTGCTTCAAAATTTTCTTGACAGAAGAGGAGTAGCCACCAAGGAAAGAAAGAAGTATTGTGCCCAAAACCTCTAGTTTCTTGTTTGTGGGGATGTGGATCCTCCAAAATTAAACATCCAGGAGGTTCAGGGGGCTTTGTCCTCTAGACCAAAGGGAGACCCAGGCCTGCTACCCATTTTTCAGTATTTTTACTTTTTATCAAATCACAACCCCTAACATTTTCCAAGAAAATATATTACTGACTAGTCAGTCTTGCTATGATGTTGACAGAGCAGTTAAGAATAAAAATGCATGTCAGACACACAATGATGATGACATTATTAAATGTCAAATGAGTATTGATAGAGCCATGGGGAGTCCTACCTATCATGTTTGTCTTGAATGCATTTTTTGCCAAGCGCCAATCATTTGTGAATAACTTGTTCAGCAGCCACACAATGATATAGTAAGGAAGTGTGTCATTTCAAGTGGTCATTCACTTCATATAATTAACCTGGCTTGTTTTTGGTCATTTTATTGCAATGTCATTATGTTCATCTTGTATACATAGCCCGAGCACATGATGTCACATGGCTTTATAGGTTGTGATAGAAGCCTTTTAAAGGGACAATGTCGTCACGATCAACAGGGCATGGAATCGGAGTGTTAGTTTTAGATTTAACTCGGCGACTGAAAATAATACCCCACATGATCAAGTCATATTACCGCTACTGCTGCATAAATGAACCAGTTTTTTTCAGTCACTGTGTTCATCTTAAACAAGGACACCGATTCCATGCCCTGTTGAAAGTCTAGGAGCGTGTTATGAACATGCCGATTACAAAACTACTGAATTATAACCTAAAAACTTTCTGTGAAATTTTTCCATCCGAGGTGCTGTCATTCTTGGAGAAAACGTAACACATTACAAATTTGACTAGATCGTGGCCATGATCCATTTTTCACATTGGAATGAATACAACAAAACCGTAATGCATTTTTACTTTCTTCATTGGTAAAACTTGTAGCTTTGCATGGTGCTGCATCATCCTCAGGAGAAACTGAGGACAATCAGAGCACACTGATCCAAACGTGGAGTTGAGAATTTCACATGGTGTCACCGCAATTAGTCTTTCTTCATGTTAACATAATCTCTTGATTCTTATAAAGTGCAGATGCATTTACAAACATTTCTCCAATGGTGTACAATTTCCTTTACAAAGAAAAAAAACAATGAATGCAGTGATTCTACTACATGTCCAGTTCAGAGCAGTTTTTGTTATAATTGCCGTTTTTCAATGCAATTTTTACCAGAAGGGTTTGTGTGACACAACTAGTCAAAAGCTTTGGTTATAAGCTGGTGTTATAATCTAGGTTTATAATTATTAACCCTTCTGTGACTGCAATGGTCAAAATGTTGATATACTTGCCAAGGTATATCTAGTGCGCTTAAAAGTCAAACACTGTCAAACCTTACGTGTGGTAAGTACATTTACAGGTTAAAACGAGTCTCTGTTTTTGACCAGTAAAAGCATTGTCTTGTGTTGTTCAGGGTGGTCAAAACAACAGTAAAAAAAAACGAGTCAAAAATGCCCCTGTGTGCACATTTAAGAAGAAATGCTAACAATTCTCACCTTTTTTTAATCACATTTTCTTTTTATTCTCCATTGGTAATAAAAACAGAACACTCTTTCAATATCACCAATCCATAAATGAACTCTAATATTGTCCTTAAAACGTAGGTATAAAATAGACTACTTACATATCAAAGCCTTGAATTGCCCAATTACTGTACAATCTTTGAGGATATATGTTTTAATGGATTGGAAATATCCGAGTTGTCAAAACCATGAGTCGTGCTAATACGTATTGCTACAAATAAAACTTTATTGACATGACATTCGAATGTTTCTGTTCTTCTGTAATAGATTACTGAATGTTATTTTGTTTTGTGTATTTGCACCATGCATGAGCTGCTGAGGGCACATGTTGTCAGACCACTGTGGGCGAAAGGGCAGTAATAGTGCGTTGCGTTTGGCGTATTTTGCAGTTGATGTGCATACGCGCGGAATATCTCAAGCGATTATTGGTATGGTAGAAGTACACGCGCGCTTAGTACCATAACATACGCACATAAAGTGTACGCACACTACTCACTTGACGTCACAGTGGCTATCATCAAGACACTGGGTGCAAATTCACCGCTAGAGGGCTAACGATGTGAACTGAGCGTATAGTAAACACTATATATTTAGTCAAAACAGTGTATCTGTGACTAGGGTTCATATGGTTTCATGTAGAAAGTAGCCAAAACCATAATTGTTGGGGCTCTAGGAAGATAACTTACGACCCTTTTCCCTCGATATTTAATGTTGATTTCATTTTCATGAAGTCTTTTGTACACATTATCTATTGCTACATTCATTGATTGATGGAAGCAGAGCTTTTCCAAACATCTTCCGGACTGGATTGTCAAAGTTATTTGGAACATTAAATTTCTAGCCTCATAAGTCTGATTGTCATAAAAGCAGGGATTTTTTTTTTTTCCCCTTTTTTTTTTTTTTCATTTTTCTTTAAAATAATTTAAAAACTAAATGATATTTGTCTGGCTAGAATAGGATGAGGCTTTGCAAATACACACATTTTGTCTCTACTGAACCTTTTCAAACATTAATTTGCACAGGCAGTTATGTTTTAAACTTTACAAAATTGGTTTCTTTCAAATTTACAATTGTCGATGGGTCCAGAAAGGTTAAATTACTGCAACATCTAAACCCCAGTTCAGACGAATAATCTAGAGAAAATTTTACCTGTTCATTCAATAAGTACCTGAATAATACGCTCCAATTCACCAAGATTAATTGCTAACAATACAGAATGATATCACACTTTCAAGTATAAAACTATCTATTTTAGTTCTGAATAACTTGTTAATAATTGTGTATAATATACATGTTACATATGATACAATAATCATTGTTAGTTTCTTCAAAATGTAACACTGCCTATGTACTATGTGTATCCCATTTCAAGAGAGACAGGAACATACAATTACAGTTACTAATAAAATATATTTCTATCAAATGAACCAAGATACCTGTTTCATATTTTGCTTTGAATAACTGTAAACATGTTGTCCATTTGCTCTATCCCTAACCTCCCTAACTTGCTAGAAACCATCTCAAATCCTCCAAAATCCATCAACATGCAGTAAAAAGGTACCCCAATTGTTGGATTTTGATGGAATCGGTACAGTAGCAAATGCAAAGCATCCATGGGTTGGCTATACACAGTCCTGAATTCAACAAAAAGCAGCCGGTGGAGTTTGATGGATTTGGTACACATGGCTACATGCTCTATTCGCTGGGCTATACTGTGGAGTACTGAATCCATCAAAATCAGGCAAAACCAGGAGAAGGATTTTGGAGGATTTGTGGTAGTTAGGGCTACTGCATTAACACTATGCTGCCTTGACACAACACTACTCCCACCACCATCAGCAATGTTTTGTACAATTTTGCAGTCAAATTTAGAAATATTCAACCAAAACCTATTTTGTTTATAGTTTGTAGTGTTATTTAAACAACGGAATTAATTAATGTACAGATCTTGACCACACTGCAGTCATATCGTTTTTCCCACATACAAATACACATTCTTAAACCACGGAATAGGTTGGCCCCATTTATGTTTGGATTATGAGTGCAATGGTCATATTTGAATACAGGGAACCATACAAAAAATGTCCACAGCATAACGGTCTATAGAATGTGAAAATGTTTTTCTATTTTACCAGCAATTTTGTTTAATCAGTACACTCCTTTATTCCTTTTAGAACAAAAACTGAATTACTCTCAAATGATATTTTCCCAAAATAATTGAACAAACCACAGACAGTCCATATATAGATGCCACTCTTTGAACAGCAATGAATTTATCATGTTGCTTCACAAATTCATTTACATGTATTCACTCAATTATTCTTTATCCGTGACAGGACAATTATTTTTGTGAAAAAAATTTATTTGAAAGTAACTTATTTTCTTTCCACTTGGTAAAGTGCAGTGTACATATTTTAACCAAAAATTACAGGAAAATAACAAATTCAAACATAATGTGCATGTTTAGATAACCTGCCTCTTCTAGACATGCTTTATGAGTTCAATGACAGATGAAATAATAAAGGCTTCATTGTGATTGAACCCATCCATCTTCCTATCTGTGATTTTTTATTAAACATTGCACTTAATGTATAAAGTGTGTGATCACTCATCTCTGACGTATAAAATAATAATGCTTGTACATATTAAAACATGCAATGTTATTACCTTAATAATCATGACTTATAGGCCAGCATATGTGCTTTGAGGTCTGATATTGGAAACAAGTCCCGATGTACAAAATGGATCATTACAGTAAATCCACAACGAGCAAGATTCTCTAACAAGATTTCCTAATCTAACCACTATACCTCGACCAAAATCGAATTACCTAAAGCAAAACTATGCAAATGGATTTGAATGATAAAAGTACCATACCAGGGATGATGATGTGAGAAAATGAAAAGGTAGGAAAAATGTTTGCCATTATCATTAGGCATATACTAGCCTACAGCGGTTTACCTCTATAGCCATGTATGTTTTTTTTTTATCATAGTATTTACAATAAAATGATACACATGGAAAGTTTCCATGGTCTGAAGTTTGTCGGAACCCAGTTTCATGGTAGAAATTTCCTACAAAAGTAGGAAGAATATCATGCCTGCATACCTACATGTGAAATGCTTGTCAAATGGTTACATGTGGTGAATGCATAATGTTATTATCAAATGTACATAACACTATTTCCTGCAGTTATTACCACCATACAAAACAAAACAGTCTACAATTTTGATCTAGTTAATCCACTTCCATAAACCATTTCATGGTAATATGATTCGTCTTGTACATGGGGCAAGAACACCAAGGGTCAATTTCATTGAGCTGCTAAGCAGAGAATTTTGTTAATCAAATATAGAACAGACTACCAGCCAAAATGCATACATTCCAATCTTCAACCTTGCCTTGAACAAACATTTTATTTCCCTTGTCTATAAGATGGCACATATTACCTTGGAAGGGTATATTGAAAATTATCTTCGGTGTACAGGAGTGTCACAAAGTCATAAGGCCAAGTAAAAAAAAATACCAGTTGATCGTCCCCGCCCACATCCTTTTTTGAGGCCGCATCCTTTTTTTAAATTATTTTTTATACTTGTCCAAAAAGAGTAAATTTTTCATGTATTTTTACTTATCAGCGAAAATGCAATTAAAAGAAACAAGTGGGTTTAACAAAATACATCAAACATTGTTTAACATGAATATTTTTACTCAACTACTTGTTCAATAGCTATAAAAAAAAGTTGGCGGTGATTTCAAACTGAAAAATTGGTGGCCATTTTGAATTTAAATGCTTGGCGGCCATCTTGGAGAAAAATAAAAAATAAAAAGGCCCCCATCCTCTTCTTTTTGAAAAAACCAGGACGATCAACTGGTTGTTTTTTTTACTTGGCCTAACCAATGATAACTGATAATGTATATGAAAAGACCACCATCACCAAATCGACTTGCCCTAATTATTTTGAGTGGTTTATAATGACGACAAATTATTTTCCATGAATGCTTTGTAAATTTTGACAATGCTTGCAGTACAAATTTTAGTAATTGTAATATACACATTATGAAATTAACTGACGCATTGTAGTAATGGTGGTGTTTTTATGTACAAAAATTTATGATCATTTTATCTTGGTTTTTTAGTTTTTTTAAAAATAAATTTAACACAGCATTACACAGAACAAAACAAAAGTAAACACTTGAAACAACCAGATAGGAATGAAAAAGGGTTTGGTGAAAAACGAATTCAATTCGGACATCTCTGCCAAACTTTTTGTGGTGGAAATCGACTTGAAAATTTTCCACTGACCTTCCACTGGTAGACAATGATGATCATTAAATACACATTTTACCCAGCCTGTATTTACCTATGATTAAAAGTTCCTTGATTACACTTCAGATTAATTTGCTAATCTGCATGAGTTGCATCTAACCATCAGCTCAGAAACGATCAAACAATTATTGAGAAAACAGGACCGGGCCGATTTCACAAAGAGCTAAGATTGATCTTAACTGTGTATCAATCTTAATTGCTTAGCAAAGTGTGATGTCACAATACAAATCACTATGGTAATACCATGGAGGAAGGAATTTCCTTCCTCCATGGTAATACTAACAGCTCATCTTAAGATGAATCTTAGTGCATTGTGAAATCGAGCCCAGGTATGAGCTTTGATGTCCTCGAACATAAACAGGAATTTCATGCTGGGATGCAGTGGCATAACTATGGAGGGAGCTCATGCCCCACACGATGCCTGTGGATCCCCTATTAAAGAAGACCATAAGGTCCTGTAAAAAATTACCTTCAAGTGCCTCCTGTAAAAACTCTGCCCCCCCCCCCACCCCAATTTGACCAACCCCAGTTAAGGGACTGTTTGGACAGATAAATATGCGATCTATATGTACGAATATATACATGTAGGTATTAATTCTATTTTTTATTTTCAGTCAACCATTCTCCAGCAATGTGACGGTGATGGATTTTTTTCAATCGATGCTCACAGCGAAGTTTACAATCCTTGTTTGCCCACCTCCCTCTCAAACAAACAAAATCAATTATACAAATCAAACAGATGATGTTCAATTAGTGCCAAGAATGCGTTTAAAATGAGCAGTAGCGATGTGAAAACAGAAAATAAGCAAATTGCATGCGAAGATAATGTACTTAAGTTGGTCATTGGGGTTGCCATTTTTTATAAACCTATATACCCCACTAATTATATACCCCACAGATTATATACCCCACAGATTATATACCCCCAGATTATATAACCCCCAGATTATATAACCCACAAATTATATAACCCCCAGATTATATAACCCCCAAATTATATAACCCCCAGATTATATAACCCACAGATTATATAATCCCCAGATTATATAACCCACAGATTATTAAAAAAAATCCATCACTGGTTTATGATTCAAATAATGCTCGTATAAAACATCTTAAGTAAAGACTGTTTGTGGTGACACCATGTGAAATTTCAATTAGTATGCTCCAATTGTCTTCTGAAGACGATCAGAGCACACTGATCAAGCTGTAACCACCAGTTCTTTTCAGAACTAATTACTACTCACCCGAGAATTTCACATGGTGTCACCACAAACAGTCTGTACTTATCCTTTACACCATGCAAAGCTACAAATATTACCTAAACATGATCTTGTACATGTAGCTTAAACCCTAACCACCCCAAATCCTGTAAAATCCTCCAAGGGGCACTTTTTTGGAAAAATTCAGCACTACTTTCACCTCTTCAAATGGGGCAAAATTACTACTTGGCAAGAAGTACAGGCCATTAGTGCTGAATATGTGGATTCACGAAGGTTCCTAGCCAGAATACCTAGGGGGTTAGGGTTAATATATACTACTCAAAACAATTTAGGGAACACCGGATTTTTTAACATCAAATAGGTTTGAAATGTTCCATGAACCGGGATTTTCATTTACAACCCCCCTCTCTCTTTCAGTAGTCATGTCATGAAATGTGTAATCACTTACATGCATCCTTTATCATCTGTTTCATTGTGCAGTTGTTTCTCATCAATTCTATGAAACATTGTGTTTATCTGAAATAAATGATCTTGCTTTAACTGAGATTATTCCGGTGTTCCCTAAATTGTTTTGAGTAGTATATTATGCTGGATAAACTGTCCATTTAAGGAACATTTGTCTTACTTGCCTGTCTCTTTAACCAATCTAATCCAATGAATGATAAGGGAATCACTGATAAATGACAACAAGGGTGAACCATTGTTAATCATTGTGGTCCATCAAGATATTACAGCCTGGATGTATATTCCTCAGCACAATACAGTCATCTAAATGCTATTGTCATTCAATTCAATCAGTTGCAATTTACATGACGACTGTCGAGCACTAAATCTAATCTCAATTCAATCAGAATCTACAGATACTGCATGTAAAGAATTCAATAGCGTGAGTGAAGAATAATTTGATGAAGATAAATCAAGTGATGTGAGACTCTGCATGGCTCTGAACAACTGAAATTGTATTTGCAATGGATTGAGTTTTTCACTTCCTTACATGATCTTGTTGGTTTCCTTCAGAATATTGTTTTTTTTGTTTTTTTTTCCACTTCTAAAATTTCATCCAGGTCATCTTGCAAATCAAGCCTAGGCCCTGATGGAAAACAGCGACAATCACTGATCAGGCTAACCAAGAAAAATAAGAAATAAATCAATAAAAAAACAAATAAATCATGAATACCATGTTGTTCTAACATTCTCATGTTTCAAATGTCATAAATGTTTTTCACTCATAATTGAATATCTCTGAAGTTACCAAGTATATGCAATAAGCAGTGAGTTATTTTTCAAATGGTGCACACCAAAGCAATAAAGAAATTGCCATACAAAATCCATAACTCCATTAGACTGTGCATCAAAGACAAAATGGATACGCCCACGTATTCCTGTAATTATGCTCTCTAAATCTTTACCAAAAATCCATCATGTTGCACTTAAACACCTCCATGTGGGAATTATGGGATACATTATGTCCCACCGACGCAAATCAATAAATACGCCTAGGGAAGTGTCAGCCGATCACCATTGCCAAGCTCAATAGATTTTTTCCCTTTGACACTTCCAGGCAGAAGACTGTCAGTTGGATCCACATTCTGGTGGGCTGTGGGTGCCTGCCCATGAAGGCTCATAAATTAACACTGATTCTGCAAGGCACTGAATAACACAGGGGTGTACCCAAAGGGATTTCAGGGATCCTGACCCCCCCCCCCCCCCCCCCTCCAGGTGTGCGATTTGACAAAAGTAAAAACAAATCCTGAAAAATGGGTAGCAGGCCTGGGTCTCCTCTTTGGTCTAGAGGATAAAGCCCCTTGAACCTCCTGGATGTTTTTTTTTTTTTGAAGATTTAAAGAATCTCCACATCCCCACAAACAAGAAACTATAGGTTTGGACACAATACAGGCTACTTCTTTCTTTCCTTGGTGGCTAGTTCTCTTCTTTTAAGACAATTCTGAGGCAAGGGGAGATTTGTAAAAAAAATCCTGAGAAATCACAGGTCTGAGGACGATCAGAGCACACTGATCGAAACGTCGAGTTGTAACCTCCAGTTCTTTATCAGAATTAATTATTACTCAACAGAGAATTCCACATGGTGTCACCGCAATTAGTCGGACTTAAATCACAAGCCTGCCCCTCCCCTTTGGAATGATTTTTTGTCATTTTCTTTTTAAGCTTCTTAGTGAGACCATAACATGTTTTGTTTTTTACAAAGCGATTTATTTTTTTTGTCCTGAAAAAAAATCCTGGTACCACCCCTGGAACTATTAAAAAAAAAAAAAAAAAATAGACAGAAATGTCACTCTACAATTGCTACTACAACGACAAGACGTGAAAGAGATTGTGGGGTCTATCAAAGGCAAGTAAAAAGAAATTACACAAATAAAATTTAATACAATTACATGAAACTGAAATAAAATAAATACATTTTTTTGGTGGGGGGGGGAAGAGGGATGTATCATGAAGTGAAGTTTGGCCACAGTCAATTCATTGAATTGTTATTTAGATGACCAACTCATCCGAGACAAAACTGCCAGTACATATCACATCAAAACCATGTTTACATTACACGTGGTATTAAGACAACAACAAAAAACCAGTCAAAATAACTTTGAAAGAGCCAATATCATGCACATTGTACATGTACATGTATGTTAAGTGTGATGTGCTGGTACAACGAGTTTGTTTTGTTCCATGAAAGTATTTGTGTAGCAGTACATAGGCTTATTGACACTCTACTTGTAAAGGTCCATGGTTTCAGTCTTCACATATGAACAGACAACAGGCTCAGTAATCACCCTCATTAATGAATATGGTCATGGTAGTATAACTACAGGCATGGGGGATACACATAAGCACAGCTTACAGCTACATAATTATTTTTTTAAAATTACAAGGTACATGTATATATCTAAAAGTAAAAGTTAATAGCAACAAAATGGAATACATAAAATGCCCTTATCACAGACGGAAAACAGTCAAATAAGGCTTAGGAAGATTCTTATAATAGTCAGTATCCACAATAACTTCACATCTGACCTAGATTAGCAGAGGTCAGTTTCATAGCTGTCGTGTTTAAGCAAACTACTACAATGCAAAGGGTTTGCTTAACTTATCACACAGAAAATCTTTTGACTATCGGCCATTATTCAATCAAGCATATTGGTGTCTAATTTTACTCATGTTCTTTTTTGGTTCCTCTTCAGAATATGAAAATGCACTCCAGAAATGCGCTGATCATCATTTGAGTAACATTTCATTTTGGTTTGCAAGTTTTTCCACCACAATAAGTTTAAATGAAATCGACCTCTGCAGAGTGTAGCTCGTACACACCACAGCACCACAGTCAAGTTCCCAAAGGACATGATACAGATCACTATGAATTAGGTCACCATGTCACAGACACCAGACTATTTCAGACATTGAGACACATTCTGATTCTGAGGCCGTTTCCAAAAAGACGGCTTTGGCTACGGCTACATCACTGT
Organism: Zoroaster sp. YZ-2022; assembly: GCA_029582265.1. NCBI lineage: Eukaryota > Metazoa > Echinodermata > Asteroidea > Forcipulatida > Zoroasteridae > Zoroaster > Zoroaster sp. YZ-2022. The sequence goes on along the minus strand of CM055819.1, from coordinate 32,681,459 downwards.
TTCTTCCTATACATGTACGTCAGCATTGCTGCTGGAGCCAATAGCCATAGCCATAGCCAAAAACCAAGATGGCCACTGCACTGTCACGATTATAACCTACATGTACATGAATGCAGTCATTTGATCAAAAGGGAATAACTTTACCTAAATGTATGTATACTAAAATAAGGAGTTTCCCAGATAGATACACAAAATAAGATACATTAGAAGAGACTACCTTGATTAAAATAGAGTAGCATATTCATAACAGCACACATTTTTGTTCAACCAACAAACCATGAGAGATGATGTAAAAATACAAAAAAAATGCTGATTCTATGTAATATCCTCCAAAATTATCTTTTTAAATTATTTTTTTGTTTTCATTTTATTTTGTTTAAGCATATGTTTTGTTTATTGTACAATGTTAATTATAATGGACTGATAACATAAGAAGTTTATTACCTACAATTAACCCTCCTACGACTACAACGGTCAAAAATCAGTCTAAATGTTGATATACTTGCCACTTAAAAAGTCAAACACTGTCAAACCTTACGTGTAAGTAAGTACATTTACAGGTCAAAATGAGTCGACTGTGTGCGCATTTTGGTCAACAGTCAAAACAGGCAGTTGACTGATTTTGACCTCTACAGGGCTCTACTTGCCACTAAATTGCAGCTATAGTATGAGGGTTAATGTCCCAGACTGCTGTAACCTGCTTAGGTTTGCCTAACCTGTCTTGTGGTATCATGGGATAAGCACTCAAACGCTACTTGTTTTCCCAAACAAAATGGGATGCGAACTAGACTTTGGCTATAGCAGGGAGTCTCACAAATACATGTACATGTACATGCACGGTCTTCACACAATTTGCAGATGCATTTGAAGCACAGTGCACATTCAACATGAGTTTGTTTAGAACATATATGGGAAATGGTTATTCATGTTACATTATTGAGGTATTGTACCCACTCTAAATGCCACAATTTCCTTACTTATATATTTCACTCATCAGTTTCTTTTTGACAGGAGTTGCATTATACCCTGACCTTACTGGGCATGTACGATATATAAGAGAAAAATGCTCGTTAATCATGTTACATTTTTCAAACAGACTTAAAATGTCGCATTAACCCTAACTCCCTCGGCCCATTTGCTTACACATAACCTGAATATCCTCCAAAATCCTTCAGTAGTAAAGCAAGCACATGACAAGTATGCACACATGTGTTTCTAATCTGTGATACATGTACATGGCCAGGGACCCTCCCTGCATGCATGGAGCAATAAACAGTGTCCACTGACCCAAGCACTGACTTTGCAATCACTACAACAAACATGGATGTACATGTACATGTACATACCATGGAAAGGCAAGTATGCCTAATAACCTCAATCCTCCAAAATCCTTCACTTTAGCAAAGAGCATGTATCATGTAACCTCAATCCTTCAAAATCCTTCACTTTAGCAAAGAGCATGTACAATATCATGTAATCTCAATCCTTCAAAATCCTTCACTTTAGCAAAGAGCATGTATCATGTAACCTCAATCCTTCAAAATCCTTCACTTCAGCAAATTGGGAAGGTTAGGGTTAAGAGTGGGCCCAAAACCTCAAAAATGTTATGTAACCATGGAATTGGCCATATCGAGAATGCTGGCAAGTCTCCCAGGGTGCATTGCTTCTTTTCCGGATCTTGTGCATCAGTCTGTGGAATACAACATTGTGAATGGCCCAAACCCATTGTTCTTGGATTACAATGCTGCATAGACTAGGTTAACCCTCCTACAATCAGTGCAATTTTTGAAACAACCCATTCAGGCCACTCCAAGCCATTAGCTGTTGCCAGTGGCCTCCTATGGTTAACCTTCTATGCACTGTCACACCACTGAGATTACAGGGTAAAGTGGTCTCCCATCGATACATTGTAGGCCATACTAATATGTTCAAACATTTACAGTGGCCTTGGGTGGCACACAGTTGATTTTGTAAGATTACTTGGAAAGGACAGCAGGCTTGTTCATGTACATGTATGTACTGAAGGTTGCTCAAGAGCAGAATTTTGTGGATCGGAGTGGCCTCCATGTGTAGGAGGGTTACACAGCTGGCACACTTTGTTTAGGGAATAGACTTCTGATAACATAATATGGTTGGATTTGTTGGAGTTGGAACTTACACCACTTATTTATTTGTATTTACACACATTTTTGTACAGTTAATCGTCCTCCAAGAACTTACTGTATTAATTATATCACACCACTGCTTCATACACCTATAGAAATATATCTTATTTAAAAATGGAGGAAAATGATTATCAAATTGGGTAAATTGTTGAGGGCGCTCTTCTCCTGAACAAAATAGCTAGTCAATATACATGTCTGTAATCTACATGTACAGAAAGGGTTCTTATTGGCTGAAACACTATGAAAAAGGAGTCAAGCACCCTCAAACACTATCTGAATTTCAACTATTATAAAGTAAGTGTCAATTTAAAGGGGCAGTATCGTCACGATGAACAGGGCATGGAATCGGAGTGCTTGTTTTAGATTAATAATTTCCCACATGATAAGGTCATATTACCATTGCTGCTGCATAAATGAGCCAGTAATTTGCAGTCACCATGTTCATCTTAAACTAGGACATCGATTCCATGCCCTGTTGAAAGTCTGCTCTGATTGTGACGGTACTGCCCCTTTAATAATACAAGAGATAGAAATCAACATACATGATGGTATCACTCACCATTAGTGAATGAGTGACTTACGTACTTTGTTATATAATCTTAAGATGCATATATGTCACACACCCACAGAAATTGAAATGCGGCCTCGCTTAGAAGGCAAATAGAGGTACCTTTATGTGCGCGCTCATAAGTGCATTATTGTCATCTAGTAAGGCAGCATGATGACATCAAAAGCTTATTAGGAAAACTAAGCCAAGTTTGGATCCTTAGTAACTCTACAAGTTTACTGCAGATGGCTGTCGACTTTTGGGGATGATACATGTACAAACAAGTAACAACTCCATCAACCAATGTCCATTCCATCTGCAGTTTGGCTTGGTAACAAGTCCAGGAACCATACCCTCATATTTGAGTGCCTTTCCGTATTGATGTAAACATGTCACGGCCATTTTTATTAAATACGCCACGGATAATGACATGCCACCAGCAGTTATCTCAGACTTATCTACAAACCGTTTTAATGAAGGCCACCATTACTGTAGTGGAACCATATAGTACAATGTATTTTGCATCCAGCGTTCGTTTTTCAACACGGTAAAGTGCTTTTTCAATCAATGATGTGAACGCAATAAGAAAAAAAAAAAACAGTTTGTGATAAACAAATACCACAATGTGGTTCCACCGCAGTAATGGCACAATTCGGTGGATTCGGAGTATTTACAACAACCAGAAATGCTTTGTTTCAATTTTGTTTGTCCATCACCTGAATCTCCCGAAATCACCCACTCCTTTGACGCCCTTTACTTGTCAAAAAGATCCATCGAGTATCACACTGTGATGGAGTATGCACTATATACATGTATTATTATTCCCCCCCCCCCACCCCGGTCTCCAAATCACCGTGGTGCCCCTGTGAAATGCCACGCCTGTGATCAATTAATACAATGGTGAAGTTTGGTCATTACCAATCCCGTCCTCGTCTCCTGTCTCCTGTCTCCTGTCTCTCTCTCTCTCTCCGAGTCCTTGTTTTATCCTTCTATCCCACTGCTACTGCACCCACTGATGAGCCCTCCACCTCCAGTAACTTGCTCATTCTCCCTTCCAATGAACTCACTTGATCCATAAGAAATGCATTCAATGACTCTCAATACTGCCGGCTAGGTTGGTGATTGTAAGATGTCGACTTTGGTACCAATTTCTTTTTTTTACATAAGATGCATGTGATGTTGTAGATACTCCCCCACAAGACTTGAACGATCTCAGTGTGGACAAAGTGTCATCCAAATCTCGTAAAAAATAGAGGTTAAATATTGACTAGTGCTATTTAAGAATATTGCATACTGTACATCAAGCACTCAGTAGAGTCAAGGAGCTTTTACGAGACGTGATCTCTCTTACTGGCTCTGTCCTCCTTATCATGGCTATCCGCGCCTTCCGAACTCTGGCCTTTGAATCTGGAAAATAAGTTTGGCACGTTGACGTTAGGCATTTTTGGTACATTGGGCATCTTGGGCATGCCCGGCAGCCACCCACGGCCGCGACCAACGCAACCCAGATCCGTCACCGATTCTGCCATCGAGGCGGTCTCTACGTTCATGGCGCTGGCCACGACCGTTTCCCTGGACGGCAGCGGCGGCAACTCTTCCCCTGATTCGTCGCTGTCTGTAGTTGTATTCCCAGCCTCGGGATCACTGGACATTTGCCCTCTGATTCTAGACACAATGTTCATGTTGACGCTGGGGAGCCAGTTGCGACGACCTGCAAACCAACTCCTCGTGTGACTAGCCACGGCACTGGGTAGCTTGCATGGCTGTATCTTGGACAGGTAAGAGCCAAACTGCTTCATATAATCCGTAAGAAAGTCATTAAGGAAAATTAAGATTAAAATTGGAATCAGCTATAAGATTTGATTTGTGAAAGTAGTGTTTGGTAGGATTTGAAGCTAGATTTGGCCAACAAGAATGAAAGGATTTATATAAAGGCCCATTTACGTGACTTTGTCGTACAAATTTAAATCTTCATAGCTTATGTAATCAAACCGTTGTTGCATACATGCTCATTGACTTCTGCATTTTCACAAAATCATAAAATATTCCTAAACACTTTCCCCAATTTAAAAAAAAAATTAAATAATAAAGGTCAGAGATGTTTCCAGATATTTTTGTAAATAATATTGTCTGAATAAAAGGATATATCAGTGTCCATGGCGGTTGTCCACCATTGACGTACAAAACGTAGGACAGTCCATCCTTGGGCTGACCCCGGATGGCATAGTAATACGGCAGGTACTCATGCTTCCTGAAGTTATGCTTCTCATAGAATCTAATGGCAGTTATGTTTGTAGCCAAGACGTGAAGGTAGACAGCTTTACAATTGGATCGCTCGCTGGTAGTGAGGTATGAGATGAGCCTGTCTAGAAGAGCTGTGGCTGTATCAAAGAAAGAGAAGAAGAGATGTCTGCATCAACTGATTTTACTCGCTTCCTATCTCACTCTTTAGTACATGTACATGGTACCAAACAAATCAAAGGGATATTATTGTAGGGCTGTGCGTTTTTCAAATAATTTGGTAACCAGATATTCGGATTTTGATTTCGATCGCATGTTCGATATTCGAAGGCTGCCGATTGTAAATAGCACCACGTGATAAAACGAGCACACACGATATGGTGGGGCCAAAAAATGTACTAAACCAAAAGTCGCCCGGACTAGGATGGACTTGATAGGTGGCAACCAAATGTAGACGAGAGGATGATTGGGGCGAGGGGGGGGGGGGGGGGAAAGGGGAATAATGATGGAAGCGCAAATATAAAATAAAATAAAAAATTCAACAAAAACCTTAATTTTTTTCGTCAACTATTCGAACCGGAAAAAACAACCGGATATTCTAACCATTGTTCGAATATTCAAATTTTTGAGAGACATCGCCACTTGATCATCATTTACTGCTCTTCAATAATTTCACCATTTCTTTTGTGTTTAATGATGTGATTCAATGACACAAAGATTGAATTGAATTTAATTGAATTCACTAACAAATAAATTCACTACATCGAACTATCATGGCCAAATAATTGTACAAAAAAAAAAACCAAACCAAAAATCAGCAATGTGGTCGTGGTACTACATGTAGCTGTCACAACCAGGAACCTGATTTGTACATGATTATTAAACATACATGTAGTCTCATGTTGTGTATACATCAATTGCACATTGCACTAATTTCACAAAATCTATAAATTGATCAAGTAAGGTTTTAGATAATACTTCAGTAATTTTGTTATGGAGCAAGTACCAAAGGTGTACGCTCCATTAAAGTATGTGTAAATTTGCTCAATAAATTGCCAGCTATCAAGGACACAGTAAACAACATTATAACGTACAGCCCCATTTAACATATCCAACTGGCGTTATTAACAATAACAACCCCACTTTCACATGCAGTCTCTAGATAATGTATAGACCCATCAATTTTTATTATTTTTTAATTGCAAATTCCGCCCTAGTGCGACAATTTCACATCAAGTCACATGTGGATAATACGTTTACGGGGTACTTCAATGACATTCCTCAGAGGTTGTGCGTATTTGAGGAGATACGTTTGACACATAATGTACACGTATCTGGGAAAGTGAATTATTACGCTCTGTATGAAACAACATGCAAAAAATTCAACATTTCACATGTGTACCAGTAACTATTAAATACCTACATGTTGTAAATAAAAATTCATGTAAACACCATATCGTCAACTGCCCCACATAATAAAAAATTTCAAAGATTTATGATTCAGAAATTTTCACAGTAATATATTTTTGTTTAATTTTGCACAGTGTGTAGATGTACATGTACACTGTACACTGTATTAACAGTGCTCTAAGTGATTAGTAGAAGTCAATGCACATTGCATGTCAGACCCTGACCGCATTACGAGCTGTCAGTGGGCAGATCATCTGTAAACAGCGATTAAATGGACAATCTGTCAAGATGCAGTGACAGCTAAGTAAGCATTATCACAAAATACACATGTGTACAATGTACAGTATTTCAGTACATATGTTCAATATGTACATGTACATGTACATGTACATGTACATGTACATGGGATACTATTATTAGGGTTTCGGCCTGGTAGCTGAAAGCCTATTGTTTTCGTTTGATTATTTTTCTTCTTGTTTCAGGTTTAACGCGTGAAAGTTGTCGATGGATGATGTCATACTTACATGTACATGTCACATCAATACAAAACATGCATCATATGAAAGCTTGTAATGTGAATTAGTGTCTAAAACAAAGTACGTCATCATAACGTCAGTAAATATGATTTTATTCAGTGTGACGCTGCGGGGGATTAAGACGTCTCGACCCTTGTGGCAACTCGACACGGACAACTAGGATCCACGACAGTATTCGAGCCTTGTGACAACTCGACCTACGTAAAACTTGACCCACGAGTTGTCGTACTTCGCATTTTCACATAAATACAAAACATGCAGCATGAAATCTCGTAATGTGACTCAGTTTGTAGAACCAATTACCTCATCATTACGTCAGTAAATATTATTTTATTAACATTTTAGTTTAATCTGCGGGATGTACAGATTGGCGAGAACAGACAAGTTGACCTAAACAAATAGTGTGACCCTGCGGGGGTTAAGACATCTCGACCCTTGTGAAAACTCAACCTAAACAAAACTCGACCCACGAGTTGTCATACTTAGCACTTGGAATTTTCGCATAAATACAAAAAATGCACCATATGAAAGCCCATTATGTGACAGTTTCTAAAACCAATTACGTCATCATTACGTCAGTAAATATTATTTCATTAACATTTTTGTCTAATCTGCGAAGATTATGATGTAGTCAATATAAACTTTGAAATGTTATTGCTCGAATTTACCAACTATGGGTAGAATGTGGTACCATCCTTTCTCATCCTACACAAAACCCTTTATCACGATAGCAATAAAAATAGTGCACGTTCTGTTGTCATTCAACTCTTGTCGGTGGTGGTTTTTGCAGTAAGGGAAGTTTCCATAGGGACTGTACACATTGGTATGTGATTGTACATGACGACGTAGTGTTTGTACATAGCTACAGGGTTTGTACACATGGGTTGATTCTACAATATGATGTTCTTTGTTTTCGTATGTTTGAATCGTTTGAGAATCGTTGCACACATTTAATGGAAGGGCATTAACTTGATTCGTTACATCCTTTGCATTTATCCACATACAAATTGTCTCAAACGTCTAGGGGACAAACAATGAAATTTGTGTGTACAATGATTACAGTTCATGCATTTTAAGTTTATTTCAATATATCATAAATACTAAACAAAGAACTCAGTGTCCCAATAATTATCAATATACATGTAGCCAAAACCCCTGTGTTCGTTTTCATTGAATACTTCGTTGCAATTTTGTACTATTGTAGTAACATCTGTACAGATAATACTGCAAACAATAATGTCAATTTCGAACAATAACAAACACCTCATCAGTCTCCTGCCACCTACTGTCCCAAAAAACTCCCACTCACAGTCTCATCTACTCACCCGTCCTGTCGATCGGGTCTTGCCTAAAATTACATTTGGACGAGTTAGTACTACTTGGATGCCTAAGGAACACACAATGCAACTTTTGTATACAATTACTACAATTAATGCGCATTTTCAGCTTATTTCAATAGATCATAACTTTCTTAACACTAAACAAAGAACTTGGGACATCAGTGCCCAATATTATCAATACATCCGAAACTCATGTCAGTGTTTTCATCAAAAGCTTAACCTCTAGTTATTATCAATATTCTTCTTATTTTTTATTTATTTTATATCTCTCTGGTAATGAAACCAAAGATTCCTCAAAAGCGCCTATCCGCTCAGTGCACATCGTAGCCCTCTAGTGGTGAATTTGGACCCAGTGTCTTGATGATAGCTACTTTGGCGTTGCGTGAGCATTGTACGCCCACTTTATGTGTGTATGTTATGGCACTAAGAACGCATGTACTTCTACCAGCCAAATGATCGCTGGAGATATTCCGCGCGTACGCACATCAACTGCAAAATATGCAAAACGAGATGCACTATCACAGTGGTCTAACAACATGTGCCCTCAACAGCTCAATGCACGGTGCGAATAACACTATACATGTAGCCTGTAATCCTGAAGAAAGCTCTGAAGAGAAGACGATGAACTAATGTTCAGTTTTAGATGTGAGAGGGAAAACCACAAAAAAATATTTGAGGGAAACCCATGTTATCAGTTAGGGACTGCACAAGCAATCCACGTGTTGGCATGGGGGTCCCAGTGGGATTCGAACCTGGGTCCACAGAGGTGAAAGGCGAGTACCGCAATGACAACCTGTTCCATGGGATTTATTTGTTCAATTGATTTCTGAGAAAAACCTGCCGTTTAACTCTGACCATCTTAGGAGAATGCATAGAGAATTAGAAACTGTGGGATGGATTCAAATAGTGCTCAAAGTACGTTGCTGACCAATGACGGAATCATGGAAAAAACGTACAGGTATCGTTATCGGTGAAAAAAAAAAATACAGCATTTAAAATAAATTAGTCATCATGAAGAGGACTATTGGTTATCCAACATAATGTATTGGTGGCTGGTAAAAAAAAAGGAAAGAAAAAAAAAAGAAGATTTTCCTGGAAGGGTGGGGGTGGGTGATTGCACCAGTCATGATATTCACTCTTGCTTAGAAAACTCGATCTCTCTCTCGCTCTCTCTCTCGCTCTCTCTCTCTCTGTGAAATTGTCATGGATTACAGCGCATCTTTCATCATCAACGTCCAAATGAATATTTGTTATAATATATCCTGTACCTGAATGAATTGATTGATTGTACATGTACATTGTATTAGAAAGATCCATATTGTTGCATGCACAGTCTCTACCAGTGTCTTCTTACAGGATTTCATGACGGTGCATACAACATTAAATATATGATTCTCTCAATGACCACAGGGCAGATCGTAATATTTTATCCTCCTATACAGCGAGCATATATGATTGTCCACATCTCGATCCCTGTACCCCCTGAATGGTTAACCGACAGACTGACACAGCATGAAGTTATATCATGTCCTTAAAAAGATGTATCATGAGATATCCACAGTTGTCATGGAAACTAAGGTTTCAGATAAGGAACAATGTCAGATGTCATGTTCGGATTTTGACAAGAAAAGTCAATGGCCAATCAAATATGATTTTACTATGCAAAAATTCAAAAAGAGTGCATCATATAGGCACTAATGTTGTAACAGTGTCATGCACAGTACAGTTTACATTTGTGTATGTACAAACTACATGTATTTTTGACATTATACTGTGTCATATCCAGTAGGGTATTAATGACTCAACTTCAAGTCAGACTCGGTTTGCAATTTTCAGTGACTTAAGTCATTGCCACAAAATTACTCAACTTGAATTGAGTCCCTGAACCGGAAGGCTAGAATCAAGACGATGCCTCTTAAAGGGACACTAGGATTGGTAAGGATCAAAAACAAAATTGTTTAGTTTCAATCTGAAAGCTTACTGTTCATAAAGTTGATACTAGTACCAATCTTCCTGTGAAATATTTCCCTCTGAAATGCTGCCATCTTCGAGAAAACTGTATCTGAAGACCTCCGAAAACGCAACAGCTGATTTCAATTGCAACAATCAAAGTTAAATTTTGTTTAATAATTAGACAGCCAAGAATAGCATTTGCAATCGGTCGTATCCGTGAATCGGCTGCAGTGTTGCAGTAGTCCGATTCGTTCCCAGAGGTACTCTGCTGTGTGAGTGTGTTTCATGCGTGTTCGACATGGGACACTGCAGCCCGATTCAGAACGGGCCAGCACGCACTTTACCGACTGTTTCCGTGATTAACTCGTACTGTACATGTATGTCCTAAAAATTAATAGTCGTTGATTTTCACTATTTTCGGATGACCGATTGAGCTCAAACTTCCACAGGTTTGTTATTTCATGCATATGGTGGATCACACACAGTGTTAACACTGCCAGCAACTATTTTGTCAGCTCTACCAATGCTATAGAATCCCTTTAAATCTTGTGTCCTCAAAAACGCTATTACTTTTGGTGGTATAAACTGTCTTTATCACTTACAAATGTACATACACTGATGTACATGTAGGGTAAAACTGTGCTTAAAATCCTAACTATTTAATGATTGAATCAACATACATAGGCATGATACATAACTGTACAGAAGTGTCTCAACTCAATTTGACTCAGGCAGACTTTTACGACTGGACGTGTGTATAGCACTGCATACTCAGGTTGGTGAAATTCTTGCATTGGGTGATAAACAATTGATTTCATTTGCCCGCTGCTATATAGAATTCTAGCCGGCCAATCGCCAACGGACAAGCTCGGTGGTCAAGAGGTTAAGACGTCTGCACTAGTAAGCAGGAGGTCATGGTCGAATCCCGCCCGAGTCGCCTGTGAAGTTGTTTTCACAGACACTCGGAAAGCGCTGAGTATACAGTGCTATATACATGTCAGTGTAGGGCAAAATTAAATCAATTGTTTATCACCCGATGCAAGAATTTCACCAACCTATGGAATTGACATGTCAATGAATGGACTCAAGTTAAGTCAATGTCTTAACATGATTCTACTCAAGTCACAATATTCAGTGATTCATTACACTTTAGGTATCCAAGTCATTCCAGGAAAACCAATTTGTAACGTGCATGTAGTCTCATTTCCGAATTACATTGTACATAATTTATTATTATTTATCGAGATCAGTTATGCTAAGATTGTTTACAGTACAAAACACTTATGCCACATTTATACACATGTACACAAATAGTGCCTCAAATTCTTATGATTTTTATACTTTAACCCTCCTACTGATAGACCATTTGCAACCATTCAAAATTTCCACTTACCAAAATGCCCATTGGTTTTGTACACACATGGTGATACCATTTGAACAGTGTTGGTAGCAAGCTTTACTACCATTCAAATCCATTCAAATGCATTAGAGGGTCCATTGATTCACCACTTAGAAGTATCCAAACAAGGTTTTGTATTAGCTGTACTACCATTTGGAAAGATCCAAACAAGGTTTTGTATTAGCTGACCTACCATTCAAAACCATTTGGGGGAATCAATACTGTACACAGTTACTTCACCATTCAAAACCACATAAGCGAATGGTTTCAAATGGTGCATCAACTTGTATGAAAAAGGTACCAAAAGTAGGAGGGTTAACAGCCAAATGGTCACTTACATGTAATTAAACCCTCCTACACATGGAGGCCACTCCAAACCACAAAATTCTGTTCTTAAGCAACCTTCAGTACAACCTTCATGTACAAGCCTGTTGTCCTTTCCAAGTAATCTTACAAAATCAACTGTGTGTCACCCAAAGTCACTGTAAATGTTTGAACTGCAATGTATCGATGGGAGACCACCTTACCCTGCAATCTCAGTGGTGTGACAGTGCACAGAAGGGTAACCATAGGAGGCCACTGGCAACAGCTAATGGCTTGGAGTGGCCTGAATGGGTTGTTTCAAAAATTGCACCGATTGTAGGAGGGTTGTATAATTGCTTCTGGCTGATTCTCAGCTCAATTTTTCTTAGCAGATATATTTGCTATGCAGTATTTTCTGCTTAGAAGCTCTACGAATTTGGGCCCTATGCATCTTTGAATTGCAGATATCAACCTTTCATCCTGGTGTACTTAATTTTCAATTAAATGTGACCTGCTCTGGCAGAACCCGAAACTTCTCGGCATTTACCATAATGTGTAACAGCCATGAAAAGGTCAAAAACTGACCCCAGGGAACCAGTTTGAGATTTTCATGTCACCATATAGGGTTAGAGCATTTTCTCCAGATTTTGATGAAAAAATAAAAATCCTGAAATGTTGTTGGGAACATTGTTAATTTTCACAATAAATTTGGGTGGTCACTCCGAAAAGTTGGGTCCAAGTTTGGGGTTTTGCCAGAGCCAGTCACAAATGCTTAGGAATTGGAGATGTGATCTCCAGTGCGTTGCAACTGATGCAGTACATGTTCATGGATTCAATTAAATAATTAGACATGAACATGTCCGGGTACATATTTAGACCATGTCACATATTTACACCGGTGGGAGTGTCCTTGTGAAAGTACAAGGGAGATTTCATTAGAAGGATGGAGGAAGGAAATGCAGCACTGTGTATGTTTATATGTGCAGTTTTCAATTTGTTTACTTTGATCGATTTTCACATACATACATGTACATGCACATGTTGTACAGCTACATGTAGGCACATAATATCAAGTATAGTTAAATTTCAGATTAACCCTCCTACTTCTGGTACCTTTTTCATACAAGTTGATCCACTATTTGAAACCATTCGCTTATGTGGTTTTGAATGGTGAAATAACTGTACAGTATTGATTCCCCCAAATGGTTTTGAATGGTAGGTCAGCTAATACAAAACCTTGTTTGGATCTTTCCAAATGGTAGTACAGCTAATACAAAACCTTGTTTGGATACTTCTAAGTGGTGAATCAATGGACCCTCTATGCATTTGAATGGATTTGAATGGTAGTAAAGCTTGCTACCAACACTGTTCAAATGGTATCACCATGTGTGTACAAAACTAATGGGCATTTTTGAAAGTGGAAATTTTGAATGGTTTCAAATGGTCAAACAGTAGGAGGGTTAATATCAGAAGTCTAAATTACCTACATGAAGTGTGCCAGCCTGCTGTAATCCACACCACGGCATTGTACTCCAAATGCGTGCACGCACAACGAGCATGGCTATGAGTTGTACTACCCCTGCCCGGCCTGCCGTAAGGCATCATAGGACACAAAGCTAGTTCCTAGAGAACTACATGTAATCTTACGCTAGACGCAGACGAACCAGCGGTGGGATGAACAATGGGGAAATGCGCTAAACGCTAAAACACAATTCTCTCACACGCCGGGTAAAAAAAAGTCTCCCAGACTGCACTGCTACTTTTTGAGACCTTGCGCATCAGTCTGTGGAAGAACACGTCATGAATGGCCCAAATCCATTGTTCTTGGAGTACTATGCCATGGACTAGGACAGTACACTTATAATATTCAAGACGTAGTACCTTTGTACAAAAATACCAACATAAAGATTGGTTTTGTTGAGATGTCCTCAAAACAGTAGATTTGATTGTGTCTGACCATGGAGGAAGGAAAACAGACTAACCCTCCTACTGATAGACCATTTGAAACCATTCAAAATTTCCACTTTCAAAAATGCCCATTGGTTTTGTACACACATGGTGATACCATTTGAACAGTGTTGGTAGCAAGCTTTACTACCATTCAAATCCATTCAAATGCATAGAGGGTCCATTGATTCACCACTTAGAAGTATCCAAACAAGGTTTTATATTAGCTGTACTACCATTTGGAAAGATCCAAACAAGGTTTTGTATTAGCTGACCTACCATTCAAAACCATTTGGGGGAATCAATACTGTACACAGTTATTTCACCATTGAAAACCACAAAAGCGAATGGTTTCAAATGGTGGATCAACTTGTATGAAAAAGGTACCAAAAGTAGGAGGGTTAATGTACAGCTCTTCACCTATCACAGTCTGTCCTTGGAGCCTCTTTTGTATAGACAGCAATGTGTGACATTAGTTCATGCTCATATCAGACCTGTATTGTGTTAACAGCCTGTGATCATCATTGTTTTCAAGGGTTTGTTTCAAACACTAATTAATATTACAACTATTACATGGGATATACACAGGATATATATGACATAAAACACAATAAAGGGGGCCACTTTGCATCCGTCACGTTAGCAGTTTTTCCAATGGTTGTTATTTATTTTTAAGTACCCGAAACCGACCAAAAAGTGTTTCAACATGTGAATGGACATGCAGGCTTATACTAGAACTAATTTGAGTTGATTTATTTAAATTTTTAATTTTTTTATTTATTTTTTTACCCTCAAATTTCCATAAAAATTGGACGGAAAAAGTTACCTCACTTTTCCGTCCATTTGTTGATGGAAATTTTAGGCTAATTAAAAAAATAATAGTAATAATCAACTCAAATTATCTTTAGGATAAGGCCAAATAAAAAAATAAACATGTTTAGCGTCCCCGCCCGCTTCCTTTTTAGAGGCCGCCTCCTTTTTTTTTTTTTTTTTTTTTTTTTTTAAACGAAAAAAAAGGATACATTTTAACGATCTCAGACGAAAAAAATAAATTTTAAAATAAATAAGTTTTTACTTTAGCACACCGTGTATAAAGTTGTCGATTATCATACGCGTGTCAGTTCGCCCCGTGTGAAATATTAACTGGTTCTCTATGTCTAGGAACTCAGGACTAGCAAATAGAAAAGTGCTGAAAGACAAAGAGAACACGGAAACCAGCGTACGTGTAAAATGTATTACCATTTTTACAGTCGCTTTAAAATTTATAGTGCATCCGCATGCAGTTTTTCTGCGGCACGTCTACAGTGATATAAATAAAAACGGCTGGATTTGAGACTATTCATGCAATCGCCCCAAAACTATAGTTGGGACTGGTCCCAACAGGTGTTACAGTTGGGCGCCCTAACTATAGTTGGGATCGCATGCTCGATCCACGGTCATCGGCGCTTTCGTGGAGGCTATCCTGTAGAGGCTCTATGGGCGTCCCAACTATAGTTGGGACGCCCAAACTGTAACACTCAAGTTGGGACCAGTCCCAACTATAGTTGGGGCGATTGGGACGCGTGACGACGCGACGGAACAAAAGCATTTGTGCATGCCGCCTCTTCACTCAGCTGGTGTTTACAAACAAAAGCTCCAAATACTTGCGCAGAAGAGATGTTCGGTTCTGCATAGTGGCATTATTTTGGTCTCATTTTCTGTTGCATCTTGCCCATAAGAAGCCAATATGTCATTTCCTGAGTCTAAGTGGCGGCCATTTTGAAAAAAGCTGGCAGCCATCTTGAAAAATAGCCCGGCCGGTTGTCTTTAAAAATGTGTCGGGCGGACATTTAAAAAAAAAAAAAAAAGGCCCTCCTCCTTCCTTTTTTCAAAAAGGCAGGACGCTAAACATGTTTTTATTTTTATTTGGCCTAAGCATGCATGTCTATTCAAATGTTGAAATTCATTTTGGGTGGTTTCAGATATTAAAAAAAAATTTACAACCATAAGAAAAACTGCTAACGTGACGGTAGGAAAGTGGCCCCCTTTATTGTGTTTTATGTCATATCATGTATACAGTTATTAACTGCCACACAACTGGCACATGTTTATGTGAGATACATGTAAATGTGAAGTCAAGGTCCACCTTGGAGGAAGGACTACAGGGGTTTCCAAGTACCTACATGTACACATAAGGCAGCGACATCATATTGATTAGTTTATTTTCAATTTCTCAGTCACAGACTCATAATCACAGACTTTCGAGATTAAAATCCATCACTCTTCCATGTAATGGTAGCACTGTGTAAAATTGCACATTTCCAATTGACTTGCACTCCAGTGTACAATATGTATTTGAAGTCATTTGTTACCCAACTCAAGGGTTGGAGGGATGACCTTTATATGTAGAAATTCTGTCTTGAAAAGAGGAAATAATCAGACATTGAAGTGTGAGTGAATACACTGCCACACAACTGGCACATCTTTATGCATGTAATTTAAACTACGTACATGTATCATCTACATGTACATGTACATGTACAAAAAGGTCCAACATTACATGTAAGAGTATGTCCTCACGAGACTGCAAATTTTACATTAACCCTTAATTCCCTAGGCCCATTTGCTTACACATAACCTGAATCCTTCCTAACTCCCTAGGCCCATTTGCTTACACATAACCTGAATCCTCCCTAACTCCCTAGGCCCATTTGCTTACACATAACCTGAATCCTCCCTAACTCCCTAGGCCCATTTGCTTACACATAACCTGAATCCTCCCTAACTCCCTAGGCCCATTTGCTTACACATAACCTGAATCCTTCCTAACTCCCTAGGCCCATTTGCTTACACATAACCTGAATCCTTCCTAACTCCCTAGGCCCATTTGCTTACACATAACCTGAATCCTCCCTAACTCCCTAGGCCCATTTGCTTACACATAACCTGAATCCTCCTAACTCCCTAGGCCCATTTGCTTACACATAACCTGAATCCTTCCTAACTCCCTAGGCCCATTTGCTTACACATAACCTGAATCCTTCCTAACTCCCTAGGCCCATTTGCTTACACATAACCTGAATCCTTCCTAACTCCCTAGGCCCATTTGCTTACACATAACCTGAATCCTTCCTACATGTAACTCCCTAGGCCAATTTGCTTACACATAACCAGAATCATTCCTAACTCCCGAGGCCCATTTGCTTACACATAACCTGAATCCTCCAAAATCCTTTAGTAGTAAATCAAGCACATGACATGTATGCACACATGTGTTTCTAATCTATGATACATGTACATGGCCAAGGACCCTCCCTGCATGCATGGAGCAATAAACAGTGTCCACTGACCCAAGCACTGACCTTGCAATCACTACAACAAACATGGATGTACATGTACCATGGAAAGGCAAGTATGCCTCATAACCTCAATCCTCCAAAATCCTTCACTTTAGCAAAGAGCATGTAGCATGTTACCTCAATCCTTCAAAATCCTTCACTTTAGCAAAGAGGATTTTGGAGAATTTGGGAAGGTTAGGGTTAAACAATCTTATAATTTTCCCTCATTTTTCTGTCATAAAAGGTTTGCTGAAATCGAAATATTCTTGTGGTAGTTTGATAGACTGGATGTTTGAAACAACCTCCTTTGAGTTTAATTTCTATACAAAATTACAATGTATACAATGTATATTCAATTGTAGTCAATTGTTATTTTTGTTGCCGTTTTTCACCCCCCCCCCCCCTGAAAAAAACAAAACAAACAAAACAAAGACTGAGATTGTAAATGTACACGTGATCGACAGACAACGGTCATGAGATTATGAGAGTCATGTGTGCCATCTTTGCACGTGACCATGCATAGATTATCAATACTACATGTAGTAGACATGATGGTATTATTCTGTATGCACGTGGTAATACGTTCGGTAATGTACATGTGTACGTTCATTGCAACCCTCTAGTTTTCAAGAAACTATCACAAAAATAACCTACATTTCATCATACATATATACGTATATGTACATGTAATAAGTGCAGGGATATGATTTGACAAAATTTAAAAATCCGGAAAAAATGGGAAGCAGGCCTGGGTCTCCCTTTGATCTAGACAACAAAACACCCTTAACCTCCTGGATGTTTAATTTTGGAAAATTTACAGACTCTCCACATCCCCACAAACATGAAACTAGAGATTTGGACACAATACAGGTTACTTCTTTCTTTCCTTGATGGCTACTTCTCCATTTTTAAGAAAATTTTGAGACAAAATGAAGATTTGTATAAAAAAAAATAAAAAAAAAAAAAAAAATCCTGAGAAGTCACAGGCCTGTAAGTGTTCACTTTGAGAGGAAAAAAAGCCTGTTTGATTTGAGATAAAGAGCACTTGAAGACAAAAGAACTATTTCAGGATGATTGATGTACATGTACAGTACATGTACGTGATTGATCATGTACCAATAACACTAAGTAAATCTGTCAATTTAATAATCTGGTTATACATACATGTAACCAATGTTGTTCCTTCCCTTTTCAGCAACCATTTCGAGATTCTGGATTCAAGGACATTGTGACATTGTCAAAATGTCACAATGAATGCATACATGTTCATGTACGTGACAAGTACAATGCAATTTGTACATTGTTGGCAGTTTCAACATTTTGTCTTCACAGAGGGGTTGTGGCTGAGACTACATGTGTGTGTAAATGAAAATGATGTATTATTCCTATATGTGTAGATTATTTCATGCGATGAGTATACATGAACCCTGAACATTCTCATAAATCAGAGTATACTAAATGTGACCCGCTCTACGAAAAAGGGTATTAAGTCGTGCTATGCTATTACATGTAAAGGGCTGTTCTATGTGGAGACGGGTGAACAAATCTTCATAAACTGATTTTTTTTTTTTTGGTTTGTTGGCTTCTATAATATCAATATTTTCATAATTTATTTTCAGAAATATTAATATTGATGAATAAAGATGAAAAAACAAACGTTTTCGTGTGCATTGTTTTCGTCTTTTGTTTTACTCTTTGTCCGTTTTAGAGGAAAAAAAACCACCAACGTTATGCTTTCGTAGTGATACGGTTTTAACACCCGCTATCAATAACATAACTGTTGCTACATGTATGGGCTTTCAAGAGAGTTTATTTTTAGCTCATTTCTTTTTCCACTTAGTATGTTTAAAGGGCTGTATCTCTGAAAGCACTTTCGTTACATTGTAAAATATGAAATAATGCAAATTATTAATTATATCTCCAGAATGCAAAATGCCACAGGGATCAAACCTGTACCAAATTAAAGCTTGTAATGTGACCAATTCAACTATGTATATAACATTTTTTTTTATTTGTGCGACATAATACCCATTTTTGTAGAGCGGGTCACAAATCGAAACGTTGAGTTGTAACCAACCGGTTCTTTTCAGAACTATTCACTACTCAAAAGATAATTTGTACATGGTGTCACCGCAAACAGTCTTTACTTAAAACCATTACCTTCCCAAATCCTCCAAAATCCTTTTTGCCAAAGTGAAGGATTTTGAAGGATTTAGGTTACATGCTACATGCTCTTTGCTTAAGTGAAGGATTTTGGAGGATTGATGTTATTACTATTAGGCATACTTGCCTTTCCATGGTACATGTACATCCATGTTTGTTGTAGTGATTGCAAGGTCAGTGCTTGGGTCACTGGACACTGTTTATTGCTCCATGCATGCAGGGAGGGTCCCTGGCCATGTACATGTATCACAGATTAGAAACACATGTGTGCATACATGTCATGTGCTTGCTTTACTACTGAAGGATTTTGGAGGATTCAGGTTATGTGTTAGCAAATGGGCCTCGGGAGTTAGGGTTATAAAATATGCGGATCCTAGTTACACGATCACCGCGCCAGTCTTACCATAGGTCATACATCACGTAGCGATAGCAGGCGCTACAATTTTGATGATCCCCAGCGGGGTGATCCACGAGAAGGGTGGTTCGTGGGTCAAGTCAGGCTCGTGGACATGCATGAATGGCGCCGCGTTGGTTTATCGAGTCACACTCACAGCAGATTGTCGCGCGTACGTGTAACATCAAGCACCAAGACTAGGTGTATACATGTAACATGTCCCTGAGAGTACCAGGGTGATTTCTCTGTAGGTGCATTGTGTATGAACTTACATGTATATGTGCATGCATTTTTTTTTCTTTTTTTACATTTTTACTTTGATCTGTCTCAACAGAAATTATTGTCAAAGTTACCAATGAATTAAGATGAATTGAGACATCAGTGTTGTACGTCGACGCGAGTCGGTGACTCAAACTCAAGTCTGATTCGAGTCGCCAATTTTTGTGACTTGCTACTTGACTTGAGTAAAAAATGACTTGGTTACAACACTGTGAGACCTACATGTATGCAGAGCCAAGTATTTAACATCTACTAAAACACAATTTCTGTTGATACGTCCTAAAAATAGAAGATTTGATTGTGTCTGACCATGCACTACTGCACAGCTTTCACCTGTCATAGTTTGACCTTAAAGGCTCTTTTGTAAACAAGTGATATCATCGTGTTTAGCCAGCATTAACTTTGGGTGTCTTTTGAAAACTCTGTTCGCTAAATGGACATCCTGTTTATTTGTATTTACACACAATAAAGTATTCTAAGTGAAATATTTGGACACCTACTTTTCAAAGAATAACAAATTTTGATGCCCTATTTCCAAATCCTGACTTGTTTACAGAAGAGTTGTGACACTTGATTGATTAACCCTCCTAGTGTTTGACCATTTGAAACCATTCAAAATTTCCACTGTACACAGTTATTTCACCATTCAAAACTACAAAAGCGAATGGTTTCAAATGGTGCATCAACTTGTATGAAAAAGGTACCAGAACTAGGAGGGTTAAATCAAGTCATTTTATTTACAAACCAGAAATGCTCACTGCTTCATTCCATCTTTTCAACAACCCTCCTTCTATAAATATCAAACATTTCCTTTTTTTTAACACCTCGCATGCTGGACTTATGAATGAGCTTTGTTAAAATGTTGACACCATTTTGTTTTGTTTTTTAAATTGTTGACACCATTTTGTTTTTAAAAAAAAATTGTTGACACCATTTTGTTTTTAAAAAAAATTCACAGTGGAAGTCTTCCATGGTGACCATTAACATAAATGTAAATGGAGCCAATTGCACACGCTAGTACCAGTGCCCTGACTACAATCGTGCTTGTGTAAATGGTGCCCTAATAAACCCATGAATAAGTCCAATTATGAACATGTGCTGTTATTGTGTGTATTGAGTATCAAATGCGGTCCTCACAGTAACTTAATTGTTTACTGGTGGGTTTTTTTGGTTCATTAATCCTAACTCCCTAGGCCCATTTGCTTACACATAACCTGAATCCTCCAAAATCCTTCAGTAGTAAAGCAAGCACATGACATGTATGTACACATTTGTTTCTAATCTGTGATACATATGTACTGTACATGGCCAGGGACCCTCCCTGCATGCATGGAGCAATAAACAGTGTCCACTGACCCAAGCACTGACCTTGCAATCACTACAACAAACATGGATGTACATGTACCATGGAAAGGCAAGTATGCCTAATAACCTCAATCCTCCAAAATCCTTCACTTTAGCAAAGAGCATGTCGCATGTAACCTCAATCCTTCAAAATCCTTCACTTTAGCAAAGAGGATTTGGGAGGGTTAGGGTTAAAAATCCTTCTAGTTATTGTTTACAACAAATTTGTTGAAATATTTAAACCACAATACCCTGTACATCAGTTAGATGTACATTGTACAGGCCATTAACAAATATTTTTTTGACAAATTTAATAAACTGGGCCTGCCTGGAAAGTACATGTACTGTACACTCGCTATGAATATTTATCCATAAAGGCATTTTGCTACATATATGTACATCATGTACATGTTTATACTTTGTAATTTAAATTTTGATTTAAATTTTTTTCTTGTTGTCTCGTTTATAATTTTGTTTAAAGTCCAAACAAAGTGCCTTGATTTTTTTACTCAAAATTGTTCAGTATATTTAGTTATTTATATGCTATTCCAAAAAACATTAAAACAAATCAGAAATTGCTGAAAAAAATCATGATTTTCAGCCAAAATTCCAGCAGTTGAAATCCACGACTTCTGTTGGACATTTGCGGCACGTGGTGGCAGCAAACATTTTTCCTGTTTTTATGAAGTACTTTTACAGGAGCTCGAAAGGAGCCGTCTTAACAACGGTCTGGCTGCCGCCACGTTGTCCATGGCTGTACATGTACATGTGCGTATGATATTCCCCTTGACGTGCTCATGTATTGTGTGTGTGCGTCCATGCACGGCGAGGTCGGGTCATTGTCAAACTAATTAGTCTGGTTGACAGCACCGGCAAGATCACCAAAGGATTATTTTTTATCGGCACAAAACAAGAACAATTTGGACACATTTTGCAGTGAGATTAACTTTCCTGATAACAAAATTCAACGAATCAAATACTGGACATTCAAAACTTTAGTTGCTCTTAGAATATTTGTTCGTAAAAAGCAAGAAAAATAGGGTACCATTATGTGCGCTTATGCCGGACTCGAGATCTTCCTTCGGCTTCGCCATTTTCGCCTGGATTTCGTCCGCATTTCGTCCATTCCAGGCTTAATTGATACGATTCTATGTCACTTATATCACAAACTTTGGCATCAGTATAATCTCCATCAAATGACGATGATGAACAACACAAGTGGTCAGTACTACTTTTGGAAACTTCTTCAAAAAACACTTTCGGAAGTCGTAGTTGGTAAACTTATTTTTGCTGCTGTACGCGATGTGATATGCTTTGTGTACAAAACGTACTGCAGTAAACAGTTGTAACGTTCGCCCCTCCCGTAAATGTACATCATCAAAATAGGCTCAGTGAATGTGTCCCCGACGGCTTTTGTTTGGGGCCTGTCGTTCGCGGTAGTGGCAAAGTACATTTTCATAGGTTTTTTGAAGGGTTAAATAAAAATAATGAAAGTCTTATTTTTGGTGATTCCTACTTAGAATTACTTCCTTTTTAAAATAGGGTTGAAAATATTTTCCATTTTGTATGGTCTTTAAATGTTTTCTTTATACCTTTGATGTTTTTATAATTGTAAATTTAAAATGCAATTCGGTCATTACACCGCGAATATTTGAATGTATTTTTTAAATAAACCAAACAATTAAATTAAACATGTACATATACATGCATCATAGTACAAACTTGTACATGTACAGTAATTGTATTACATGCAACAGATTCCATGGTATCCAGTTGCAAACAAGTTATTTGTTTGTTTGGGGGCGGTGGGGGAGTGGATAGATTTGAAATCCTACATGTATCCTGGTGAATGCTTGGACTAGTCTGACTGTGACTTTTCACAGTACAAAAAAGCTGGATAAAAATAAATGGGTCAGATATGAAAGCAATCAGTTAAAAATGTTTATGTAGTGCAATACATAATGCATACTATTGTACTACATGCCTGGAATAACAGAGAGAGAGAGACCCAGAGGCCATGGCCTACTTTGCACTCATCTAATTGGCCTTGGTGCCCCTGTCTAAATGCTCCCATACACATTCTGATATATTCTAATGGAAGTGCCCTTTGCTCGGGAAAAGTTGCCCTACATGAACGAAATTCCAGGCCTTGTACTACGGCTAACAGGGGGGTTGATGTCCACTGTATTACATACATGTATCTCAATTGGGATATACATGTACATGTACTTCAATCCTGACTGAAACCCTATTCTCACAATGAGGATACAAATAGACCCGGATTGGGATACCCTTAGGTGACAATGATGCTTACCATGGAGTGCCATGGTTGAGCGGTTTGGTGCATCGGATTTGTGTTCTGATGGCCGAGTCGTCAGTACAAATGTATGTGGGTTCGAATCCCAACCGCGACCATGGTTCTTGTGTCCTCGAGCAAGACACTTTACCATAATTGCTTCTCTCCACCCAGGGGTAAATGGGTACCTGTGAGGGCAGAGTTTGTTGTTGTGTTTGATTAGCCCTATATGCGCCGTAATGGCAGCAATTGAGCTGTATACTCCCCAGGGAGCTGAGATGGTTTCAGGAATGATTTATGAGCCTGATGAGCAGGGGTAATAATATAGTGCGCCTTGAGCATCAGTTTGGTGGATATACATGCGCTATGTAAGTCCACATTATTATTATTATTATTATTATTATTATTACCACCATACTATCCTGATTGGGAGATACTTTTATCCTGATTGAAACCCTATTCTCCCGATGAGGATACCAACAGGCCCCAATCGGGACACCCTTGGGTGATAACAACACCTTCTGCCATACTATCCTGATTGGGATATACTTTTAGCCTGATTGAAACCCTATTCTCCCAGTGAGGATACATGTACCAATAGGCCCTGATTGGGAAACCCTTGGGTGACGACGACACCTTCTGCTGTACTATGCCTGTCTGAGGACGCTGACATTAGATACTGATGATGGCAAGAAGTAGGCAACAGGATTCAAGATCTACATGTATCAATGACAGAGAATCTTCATCTTCAAGAGGCCTCTTACAATTTCTCTCTCGGAGACAAGAGTACAGACAAGAATGAAATAATAAAGATAAACCTCCCCAATGTACAGGAGTATGGTGACTCATAGTGCATTGCTGCAGTTGAAGAGAAACTACACCATTGACAGACTTACATTCTGCTGTTTCTCACTACAGTTGGATGAAGATAAAATAACTAATCTGTGAAAGCTTCAGTTTCAGACCGAAACTGTCATTATCTGGTTGCATTTTTCAGTTCCAATTACCCATTATAAGCAACTTTTTAAAATTCCAACTGAACATTATTTTAAGCCACACAAATGGAAGTCTCTGATTTTGTTGTTAACAGAATGAAGAAAACTCGGATAAATGTTTTAGAAGTAACATTTGCAGACAGCCTTTCACAGACTTGCTGACTTTTGTTTGATGTACATGTATAGATCTAGTTTGTTTTGAGTTAACTGCCATCATTTTTAATTGGTTATTTTATACATTCTTGAGTACTAGCAAAATTCTCTGCTTTGAGCTATATAAAATTGGCCCCCTACTAAGCCAAAAAAAATTGTTCACCATAAAGATTTGCTTAGCAGAATTTGTTGGTTACCAGCCAAACTAACATACAGAATGTGTGTAAATTGGCTGGTAGTCTGTTTTACATTGCTTACAAAATTATCTGCTTAGCGGCTCTATGAAATTAGTCCCCTGCTTTTATTCATAAGTGAACATGATCTGAATTTCACAAAGCATTAACCCTCTTAGTTCTGGTACCTTTTTTCATACAAGTTGATCCACCATTTGAAACCATTCGCTTTTGTGGTTTTGAATGGTGAAATAACTGTGTACAGTATTGATTCCCCAGATGGTTTTGAATGGTAGGTCAGCTAATACAAAACCTTGTTTGGATCTTTCCAAATGGTAGTACAGCTAATACAAATCCTTGTTTGGATACTTCTAAGTGGTGAATCAATGGACCCTCTATGCATTTGAATGGATTTGAATGGTAGTAAGCTTGCTACCAACACTGTTGAAATGGTATCACCATGTGTAAAAAAACCAATGGGCATTTTGGTAAGTGGAAATTTTGAATGGTTTCAAATGGCCAAACAGTAGGAGGGTTAAGCCGCCTCTAGTGGCATGTAGCAAACGATAATGTCGAGGGTCGGAGTGGCGAGGGTTGGAACTCATCAACAGTGGCATCAGATTGTTTTGTTTTTTTATTGACAGAATCTTAAAATTAATCATTTTAAGTGCAAGCATCTTTTTCCAGAATTCAAGCAAAATTAAAAATTCAACACAATTTTCTTGATTGATGATAAATTAGAACCATTCAACTCTCAAGAATGTTACCTTCAAAATGTTGAAAGATTTAGATGTCTTCATGGTAAAATGCCCCCCAAAATAATAATCAAGAATAGGTGTACAGGAAAGAGATCAAATGATTATTAGCTGTTTGAGAGGTTTAAGTGCTTATATTTCTAGCTGCATTTGTAATTTTTTGTACCGATTTTATCAAGAATGAGTAGTAAGATGACAACTACGGATGACTTACCAATGCCTCGTCGTCTGTATTCTTTTACCACACCAAGGCTGAGTATATAAGCCACTTGAGTTGAATTGGGGAATGTGGAAGATAGTATGTTGAAATCCTGCAAAGAAAACAAGACCAATCCTTGGTAAAGACTTCATGTTTGGAACATTTGTTACAATGTGGAATTTCTGTCTTCAAATTTTGGAAATTATTTAACAAATTTTCATTTTGTATTAGCTGTACTACCATTTGGAAAGATCCAAACAAGGTTTTGTATTAGCTGACCTACCATTCAAAACCATTTGGGGGAATCAATACTGTACACAATTATTTCACCATTCAAAACCACAAAAGCGAATGGTTTCAAATGGTGCATCAACTTGTATGAAAAAGGTACCAAAAGTAGGAGGGTTAACCACTGGATAGTTTGATCTTTCAAAACCATTTGAAAGGTTTTGAAAGGTACAAAGTACTTGCCAGCTATGTGTTGTGGTTTCATGTTGGAAATACATATCTACACTGTACGTAGTAATATATTCTACACAGTTATTCCACTTTTCAGAAACTGACAAAAGAAGAGTTTGTTGGGTCTGTCAGCCCACTGACAAAATGAACTGCGAGTATGAGGGTTAAGTTCTATGTCATCTGTGACCATTTATGTTTTTTGTTTTTTTTAAAGATTACCCATAGTGTATGCATACATTGTATAGGAGCTTTATGGACAGAGAATGTGTTCAGTATTCTGGATGCAGCATTAGGTTATTTTATTGCAAATGTAGTAAAACTATTTTTAAATTCATTCGTTTGTTTAGTCTTGGTCCATATCTTCATTGTGATGATTTAATGAGCAAATGTGAATGTTTTACACATGTATTTGTGACATTGTAATGAAATATCTACGTAATTATAATGACATACTGCCCGTACATGTACATGTACATAATAATAATAATAATAATAATAATAATAATAACTTGCATTTATAATGCGCCTTTTCCTAGGGATACAAAGCGCAGTGTATTATTTTCCCTGCTCATAAGGCTCACAAGGCTCATAAATCATTCCTGAAACCATCTCAGCTCCCTGGGGAGTATACAGCTCAATTGCTGCTATCACAGCGCATTAGGGCTAATCAACCAACTCTGCCCTCACAGGTACCCATTTAACCCCTGGGTGGAGAGAAGCAATTATGGTTAAGTGTCTTGCTCAAGGACACAGGTGTCACGGCCGGAGTGTCACATATGTGGAGTGTCGTGGCCGAGCGGACTAGCTTACCGGACTCAAGTTCTGGTGTTAGCAGCAGAATGTGGGTTCGAAACCCGGCCATGACACTTGTGTCCTTGAGCAAGACACTTAATTGCAAGACACTTAATTGCTTCTCTCCACCCAGGGGTTAAATGGGTACCTGTGAGGGCAGAGTTGGTTGATTAGCCCTATATGCGCTGTAATGGCAGCAATTGAGTTGTATACTCCCCAGGGAGCTGAGATGGTTTCAGGAATGATTTATGAGCCTTATGAGCAGGGGTAATAATATAATGCGCCTTGAGCACCACTCAGTTGGTGGATACGTGCGCTATATAAGTCCACACATTATTATTATTATTACAGAGTATAAACTACTTTTACATGTACTTTTCATGATCCCGGTAAAGGCTCTGCACTGATTTGGTTCTAAAAATAGAAAGTAATTCTGTTGGGTCTCTGAACTGATAAAGTATTCATCAGTTAAAAATGCAATTTCCTTTCGGATGATTTTCAGTTTTTATATTGGCCATAACAAACATTGAAGCGTTCAGGTTTTGAATATATGATAAAATGAAGGGGAAAAAAGCAATTCTGCAATGCAGTGATGTGTAAACATCTATAGAGTTCCACACAACACTCTTGTTCATTTGTTCAGTACATTTTTTTTTTTTTTAAATTGATAACGTTAGTTAGAGAAAAAAGAAAAAACTTAAGAAGATTTTCTACAACTTCCATATAACTCACAGAGCATAATATATATTTACATTCATATAAATCTTTGTCAAATCATCTCAAATTGTTCAATTCTATACACTCAAGCTTCTTGCAAAACACACTGCATTTGCTATTGCAGTGTGGTCCGACATGAGTGCGCTGTATGCATGGTAGTCCATGCATACACACCACACAGACACTCATTTGGAACCAGATTAAATCGTAATCTCGACATCGGGTGATTTCTATGGCCATTCTATATGTGTGTAAAACCCCCAGGATACATAATTTTGGAAATGTCAGGCTGTACAAAGGGTCAAGAAACGTCACAAAGTTACTTGTTTTTATTTATTTATTATTAATATAAAAAAAAAGGCGCATTATATTATTACCCCTGCTCATAAATCATTCCTGAAACCTCAGCTCCCTGGGTAGTATACAGCTCAATTGCTGCCATTACAGCGCATATAGGGCTTATCAACCAACTCTGCCCTCACAGGTACCCATTTAACCCCTGGGTTGAGAGAAGCAATTATGGTTAAGTGTCTTGCTCAAGGACACAAGTGTCACGGCCGGGATTCGAACCCACATTCCGCTGCTAACACCAGAACTTGAGTCCGGTAAGCTACAGTGTACATGTAGACCGCTCGGCCACGACACTCAGTTGGTGGATACGTGCGCTATATAAGTCCACACATTATTATTATTATTATTTATTTTTTTATATTAATAATAAATAAAGTTACAAAATGTATGACTTTAAACTTATTTGTTCACACCCATGTAGAAAGAATATGTGTACTAAATATGCTTCAAACAATCTTAGCTCATGCATGTACATGTATGTGGAATTTTATGAAAAAGCAGTTATTGTTGTTGTGTGCAGTTTTCCCTACTGATAACACAGATAGATAGACCTTTCGACTTGATCAGATTACATGCAATCTTTTACTGCAGCAAAAGGTCAAACCGTGTCAGACGGCATTCATTTCTTTAGCGTTTATCCTGTTTATCAATGGTGATACACATAAAAGAACAAATAATACAGCATTTATTTTCTAAAATAAACAGGCCCAAAAGTAACAACTGGTGCATTTTATAGTATCCATAAATGTTTAAGTACATGTACATGTATGTTAACCCTCCTATGACTGTGTAAGGGTCAAAATCAGCCAAAATGTTGATATACTTGCTGAGGTATATCTAGTGCACTTAAAAGTCAAACACTGTCAATCCTTACGTGTAGTAAGTACATTTACAGGTCAAAATGAGTCGACCATTTTTGACTGGTAAAAGCATTGTCTGGTATTGTTCAGGGTGGTCAAAATGACAGTAAAAAACAGTCAAAAATGCCCCTGTGCGCACATTTGGGTCAACAGTCAAAACAGGCAGTTGACTGGTTTTGACCTCTATAGCAACCTCCCACTAAAGTGCAGCAACAGTAGGAGGGTTAATGCAAATTGTAAAGGACAACTCATGAATCTACGGTACACGTATAATTAATTTGTTTTTTTAATCAAAAAGAACATGGGTACTTGGCATGATGTAAAACTCTGGCTAAATAGAACAGCTGGCAAACAGCTCGTACATATACTCACTGCTCTGACTATGATAAGCCATGTCTTTACCACTAATACACCCTCGCGTTTTAATTTGACTCAAATGATAGCACCTGATAGTGCCTAATCTACCAAATATACGTTTTTAAATAGGTTTTTTTTTTTAAAGCAAAATATAGGTTATTATAGGTTTACCAAATGCCAACAAAGTACATTACCCCATACCCTGTCCAGCAGAAAATCTAAGAGCGGTACACATGTTACAGTTTGGCTACTGTTTTGGCTTCATCTCTTTATACTTAGGAAGTAATTTTTCTTCAAAGCCATTTTATGAGGAAGTTGAAAATGTGCTGCAGAAGATTTAAAATGTAGGTTATTATACATGTGTAGGTCAACCCTAAATCCCTTGGCCCATTTGCTTACACATAACCTGAATCCTTCCTAACTCCCTAGGCCCATTTGCTTACACATAACCTGAATCCTTCCTAACTCCCTAGGCCCATTTGCTTACACATAACCTGAATCCTTCCTAACTCCCTAGGCCCATTTGCTTACACATAACCTGAATCCTTCCTAACTCCCTAGGCCCATTTGCTTACACATAACCTGAATCCTTCCTACATTTGTAACTCCCTAGGCCAATTTGCTTACACATAACCTGAATCCTTCCTAACTCCCTAGGCCCATTTGCTTACACATAACCTGAATCCTTCCTAACTCCCTAGACCCATTTGCTTACACATAACCTGAATCCTTCCTAACTCCCCAGGCCCATTTGCTTACACATAACCTGAATCCTCCAAAATCCTTCAGTAGTAAAGCAAGCACAGTGACCACTACCATTGTATGCAGATGACTGCACACATGTGTTGCTTATCTGTGATACATGTACATGACCCAGGGCCAGGGCCACCTCCTTGCATGCATGGAGCAATAAACAGTGTCCACTGACCCAAGCACCGACCTTGCAATCACTATAACAAACATGGTTGTACATGTAACCATGGAGGAAGGACGGCAAGTATGCCTAACATCAATCCTCCAAAATCATTTTTTGGACAGACCAGCAAGTACCATGTAACCTCAATCCTCCATTTTCATCCAGTGTCAAATATAGCCTGATAACCTCAATCCTCCATAATCCACCAAGCAAATAATCACATTTGCCCTCAATCCTTCAAAATCCTTCACCACTGCAATTTCACCTCAATCCTTCAAAATCCTTCACTTTGGCAAAGAGGATTTTTGAGGATTTGGGAAGGTTAGGGTTAATATAGGTTTTTGGAGGGAAATAAAGGTTCCCATTTTGAAATATAGGTTTTTATAGGTTTTATAGATTTCGCTGGGAGGCCTGTAGATATTTCAAAGTATGTTTTATACCATCAACTACAAACTAAGCTTGGGCGATATTGATTTTTTTCATCCACGATATATCGTCAAACATATTGCGATTTTCGATAATATCGCGATTATTTTTTTCACGCATGAGTACTTTAGAGCCGATAATAACAGGAATGTACCCAGGGTTGTAGCTACGCCGGTCGGCGCCGGTCGGGTCTAACCGGCACTCCCGCTGGCCGACCGGCACCAAACGCAAATTGATGTCTTACCGACCGGCACAAAAATTGTGTGAATATTTCATTAAACAGTAATAAAAGTAAAAAAAGTTCATGTATTCTTCATTTCTTTGAGTTATTTGCCACTATTTTGAGGACTTTAGTCTATAGATCAATTAAAACATTGTACGATATTATAAAATAAATCTCAGTTTGTAGCGGTACAAACAAATACACTAATTAGCATTTATTTATGACGTCAGGGAAAAGACCTGGGAATCCCCATTATGATTGGTTGTTTGCGCCTGCACGTTGAGCTAATGCCACTAGTCTCTACCACGTGCAAATGATGCGACGTGCTTCGTAATGTCGATGTACGTAAATTTCAGGTTGGATAAGCGTGACTTCGTAAACGTCTAGCTTTCTGATCCCCGTGATGTGCTCAGCAAAGGGAAAATTATTCACTTGCGTCCCTCCGCCCATTCATGAAAAGTTGTGTGAACGTTTTTGGAAGTGTTTTGATCAAAATAATTATGTCGCACTCGCAGAAAAGTATCACCAGCTTTTTCTCTTCGGCCACTAAATGCAAGGCCAGCAGTGATAGACACGGCAGCCGGGTCAAGCGAAGTCGGCAAATTCGAGACATTCTTCTGCGACCACATCTTCGTGTTCGGTACAACTGACCCGGAACTGATCACGCTACCGAGTCTCCGCCACTGTGGTTAGGCCAAAACTCGGAGCTGCTATGCCTGACGGCCCCGGTTGCTCAAATGTTACCACCTCATCAAAAAAACAGAAGCTGGCATCTACGTTTAATAGCGAAAAGTGGACACCTGGTAGGCCATGGCTCAAATATGTTGAAAATGAGGGCATGTACTGTTTATTTTGCCAAAAGTATAACAAAAAATACGTATGGTCGTACAGTTTGGAATACTACTCCGAACGTGAGAATTCGATTGCAATCAGCAAAAAGACAATTGTAATTAATTATTATAATTAATTACTTTTATTAACAATGAAATGAAACCACTAAAAAGATAAAGCCAAGTAGACCATTGTACTGTACATTGTTGATAATCATATTGTTTTTATTACATCCTCTATACTCTAATACATTTACAATGTCACTGAATCACTGTCATTTCATAATTTCATAAAGCAATGTTGTCAATTGCATTGGAGGGCACTCCTTCACATCATAAATTCTTGTATAATACTATGAAAATATCATACTATTATACAACAAATTATGTGAAAGATGAGCCCTCCAAATCCATTCTTAATAGCTAAAACCCAGGAGCTTCAGGAGCTTGGCCCGACCCCGACGGGCGTTGCCCTGGATTCCCCACCAGGGGCCCTTAAGCGGGCCCCTGGACCCCCGGCCGTGAGGAGCTGCGCTCCATTCGCTCCACTCACTACGCTCGCAATCGATAAAATTAGCCGGCACTCAATTTGTTCTGGTGACAACCCTGAATGTACCCATGTACACGTGTCACAATAAATTGCCAGTGCTTACCTGAGACTGAGAGACACGTGGAATCGCGTCGTTCACGAGTGCACCATGGCCATTGGCAAATTTGTTTGTGTAATAATTATGTGGGACGGTTACTGCGTCGTACGTCCCAATAAAATCATCAGCCCAAGTTCATGTGACTCGCGTTCGACGTGACTGTCACAGTATAAACACGTGACTAGGTTTATTCCTGCATAGTCTAGTACCGTGGAGAATAAAACCATGTGATTGTGACATGTTATTTGCACTTCAGAAAATGTGACCAAGTTTGGATTGTACTCACACTATTTTAAAGGCACCTGGAAATAGGTTTTTTATTGATTTAAACAATAAAGTATATGTGTATTAACAATAAACAAATTGTTTGAGTGATTATTTGTCAGGATTTATATGTTTAAAAAAAATATGAAGTTGTTTGGAGGGTGACTCCGCCCATCCCTTTTTGTGACGTCATTCGAGGAAGGATTCGCCGCTGATGGAACATCGACCCCCTCGACGCCCTCGAGAATTGCCTGTGTTTACACACGTGCAAGTAGTGACCCGTGTGGTTTGGTTTGTTATAAAAGGAATTTTTCCGGCATTTTCCCAGCAATGCCGACCAGGTGTATTGCTGCTGGATGCAACAAAACAACTAAAGATGGGGTCAGCCTGCATCTGTTTCCAGCTGATCCCAAATATAGGCGGTTATGGGCAGCGAAAGTCAGGATAACGAGGGCAAAGTGGTCCGGTCCGGCGTCGTTTTCAGCGCTATGCAGTGACCACTTGAGCCGTCGTGTTTGAATCCGGGATGTACCACACATTTGACATGACAAAAAAAGTAATTCTGAAACATGACGCCATCCCAACCATATTCCCAGTTAGTGGGAAATCTAAGAAGCAACCCGAAGACGTGACAAACCTACAGGAGCATTTGCCAAACGTGAAAAAATCCGGGTAAGTTTGAACTTTGAAGTGCATGTTGTGTTCTCTTTATACATACTATGTACATGTAACGTTATACTACTTTTACTAGTCAGTGTAGGTACCGTTTTCGTAGCACTAGCGGCATTGCTGCACCTATATCGTGAAAATATCCCCGCCTCGAATGACGTCACGAACAGCGCCACCATGTGTCAATGTAAAGGGGGGGCCTATTCTAAAGTCGTAAATACAATAAAACCACTATTTCTGTAACCTTAGTTACTTGTTTATTCACATTCCACTCATAAAAATGTATATATTTATGACAAAAGCTACATTTGGACAAAATACCAGTGCCAGGTGCCTTTAAATAAACGTCACATGGTTTATCAAGAGTAGTGCATGTGTTTTGTCACTAGACAAGAGTCCCAGTATGGTATAATAGAATAGTGGCCTAATTCCCCAACTTTGATCAAGCCGCTGCCAATCCATGCTTTGATTTAATTCATGACTAATGTGAGCACAGAGTACCTGCAATTACTGCAAATGTTATTTTGTTGTCGATTTTTAAGGTAACGCCCCTATTCTGCATATATTTAAATATGCATGATATAATGTAGTCGCACATGGTGTGCCACAGACCACCATGGATAGACAGTGAGACGTAAACATTGTCTACACATTGTTGGATCAAATACCCCATTCAATCCCCAACACTTAATCCGTCTGAATATATTTCTTTAAGTGGCGGTGGATTTTAAACAACGCCCTGTCAGGCGGCTCCTTTGTGATATGACAGTCGGCTTACCACAGAAGTAGTTCAATTTTGTTTCTCACATCCGAAAGCAGAAAAGACTTCCCTTAGTTTTTTCCATGGAATTTCTGACCTGACTGACAATCGAGGAATTTTTTTTTAATCAGGATATTTTTTTCATCACAATATATTTTTTTCATCACAATTTGCCGATATCTCGATAATTTGAAAAGTTCTCGATATCATAATCAAATTAAAAAAATATTGCGATATTGGATATTATCGTGTCATCACCCAAGCCTACTACAAACCTAGTTTTATGTAAAACTGTGACAATTGTTTTTATTTTTTTGTCACAGAAAAACCTTTATTATCATGATTAAAAACATTAAAAATCTAGATGAATGAAAGTTGAATTGTCATTCAACTACATGTACATTGCCTAGTGTTTTGTATTTCAATTCCTGTCTTGATGTTCCACGTCTAAAACTGATTCATTGCAAATACCCTCACCTGTTTTTCCAATAACATCTTAATACATGTACAAAAACCCTTTTTGCTTTCAAATTTCACTGATGAATAACCTCAAAAACAGTGGCAGTCTTCCAAAGACTAGAGACATTTGTGTTCTGATGGCTGTGTCGTCAGAATATGGGTTCGAAACCCAGCCGCAACCGGGATGCTTGTGTCCTTGAGCAAGACACTTTACCATAATTGCTTCTCTCCACCCAGGGGTAAATGGGTACCTGTGAGGGCAGAGTTGGTTGTTGTGTTTGACGACCCCATATGCGCCGAAATGGCAATTGAGCTGTATACTCCCCAGGGAGCTGAGATGGTTTCAGGAATGATTTATGAGCCTGATGAGCAGGGATAATAATGTAATGCGCCTTGAGCACTAGTTTGGTGGATACGTGCGCTATATAAGTCCACATTATTATTACTATCATTCTCTGTACCAGGCGTGAACTTTCGCGGAGGACACTGCCTCCAAACTCTTCTGTGACTGCAAGAGTCAAAATCAGTCAAAATGTTGATACACTTGCCAAGGTACATGTATATCTAGTGCACTTAAAGGCTGAACACTGTCAAACCTTACGTGTAGTAAGTACATTTACAGGTCAATATGAGTTGACCGTTTTTGCATGGTAAAAGCATTGTCTTTTATTTTTGAGGGTGGTCAAAAATGCCCCTATGTGCACATTTGGGTCAACAGTCAAAACAGTCAATTTAGCTGTAGTAGGAGGGTTTTAAACATTTTCCCATATAGACATTCCAATATATATTCTAATGGAAGTGCCCTTTACTCAGGACAAGTTGCCTTGCCATGCTATACAATAACGTATAGTTTAAATGTGAACAATCTACGAAGTTGCATTATTAAATTGAACATACACTAAAACAGAAAAAAAGGATGGCTAACTGTTGTTCAGTGTTGTTGTAACACTGATAGTTAATATGAGTTTATGCAGTGTTATTGATCATTCGCGAGACCAGCATGCATTTCGCAAATCGCCTTGTAACCAGGGGCATGTTTTGTCAAACACAAACAGGAACTTGTTTCTGACGTCACATTCTTGACCAGAAACAAGACGGCACAGCTACGCGAAAATGCGAACGTAACCAGAACATTGTTTTCAGTTTACGACGTGTTCAATCATTAACGTTTCTCAAAATATATACGGTGTAATTAGAATTTGGTCAAAATAGAACTTACTCGTGAGTTCTAGAAATAAACTTGGAATATCTGCTTGTATACGAACCACCATTCCATCACATTTTAACAAATAATTAACAAAACCTTTGTTACTTTTTACAATCCACCATCTTGAATCCAAGCGTAACCGATCACAAACTTCGGTTCACATTTGGTCAGAACAATGACATCATCGCTGTACAACCAAACTCGCTTAACCAATGACCGAAGCCCAAATATGTTTCTGGTTACGGTCGCGAAAACTATTTAACCAAATGTTTCACAGTTGGTTAACCAGTTAACAGAACAAGATCATTGGCAAATGGCTCAATGTGTCTAAATTTAATAATAATAATAATAATAATAATAAAGATTTATAGCGCGCACATATCCACCCTGCTGGGCGCTCAAGGCGCGGAAACAAAGAAAAAACATGAATACAAACAATATACAATGATAGCATAGGGGAAAAAAATTAAATTATGTACCGAGATACATGTACCTACAATGCAATTACAAATATACATCATCTTTGAAGAATTGTGACATAAGGTGAGTTTTAAGCATCGACTTAAATCTTGTTATACTATGACAAGATTTGAGTTTAGTTGGAAGATGATTCCAGAGTCTCGGAGCTGCGACAGAAAACGACCTATCACCCCGCAATGATTGTTTAACAACAAATTCAGCAAAAAACAAAGTCTAGAACAACAAAATGTGCGGCAAATTCTACTAAACTTATTAAGACACAAACTCAATTGGGAAATTATTTAAAAATAATCATTTTACAAGTAAGTGTTTTGAGTCATTTGTCCTATGGTTTTGTGTGCTTAGTTCATTAAACCCTTCTCATTTTTTACCTCTCTGTGGCATCGTGACCTTGTCTTGACCTCTGCCACAATCAACCCCACGATCTTCCCTGATGATTCCGCTGACAAGGAATAGAATTTCTGATCGCTGGTGATGTCCCGGTACCA
The DNA here is from genome assembly GCA_029582265.1 of Zoroaster sp. YZ-2022. Taxonomy (NCBI): domain Eukaryota; kingdom Metazoa; phylum Echinodermata; class Asteroidea; order Forcipulatida; family Zoroasteridae; genus Zoroaster; species Zoroaster sp. YZ-2022. Next base: position 32,644,645 of record CM055819.1, on the reverse strand, counting down.
TGAATCGGGATACCTGGGTGAATAGGAAAACAAGATACTCATAAGTGTCACATTAACTAGAAGCTGACGATATGTCAATTCAAGAATTAAACTAAAAATTGTCTCCAGATTCTGGTTTCCTTGCTATGAAATGATGTCCAATTGCAGCCAAAATGGCTAGATCCATTGGAATTCTGCTGCACTGTGTTTGAAATGACTTTTTCACAGAGGGGTATGAATGTTTGCCCAATTTGTGCTGGTTGTCTTAGCCACCATACTTTGTGTATGAGAAATTTGGTCTGGTCACGTCTTCACTGGTTGGCCAAAAAAACAGATACAAAACTAGAGATTCAGAGTTTGTCTCGACACAAACTCTAGGTGTTCGGGAGGATGTAAGGTCATATTGGGGTCAACTTTGTTTAAATATTTTGTGACAATTAACGATCTGTACAATGGTGCAAATTTTTTTAATTTACCTCTTGTGGTTGCTGAGATATGATCTTTTTAAATATTAAACTTTGACTTCCGGTTTGGACAGGAAGTAAGGTCAAATTGGGGTCATCTTTTTGTAAATATATTTTGACAATTAGCGATCTGTACAATGGTACAAAATTTGTGAATTTACCTCTTGTGGTTGTTGAGATATGATTTTTTTAAATATTAAACCTTGACTTCCGGTTTGGACAGGAAGTAAGGTCAAATTCGGGTCATCTTTTTGTAAATATCTTTTGACAATTAACGGTCTGTACAATGGTATAAAAATTTTGAATTTACCTGTTTTGGTTGTTGAGATATTTTTTAAATATTAAACTTTGACTTCCGGTTTGGACAGGAATTAAGGTCAAATTGGGGTCACCTTTGTGTAAATATTTTTCGACAATTAACAATCTATACAATGGTGCAAAAATTTCAATTTACTACTTGTGGTTGTTGATATATGATTTTTTTTAAATATTAAACTTTGACTTCCGGTTTGGACAGGATGTAAGGTCAAATTGGGGTCACCTTTTGTAAATATTTTTTGACAATTCACGATCTGTACAATGGTACAAAAATTGTGAATTTACCTCTTGTGGTTGTTGAGATATGATAGTTTTTAATATTAAACTTTGACTTCCGGTTTGGACAGGAAGTAAAGGTCAAATTGGGGTCATGTTTTTAAATATTTTTGACAATTAACAATCTGTACAATGGTGCAAAAACTCTGAATTTACCTCTTGTGGTTGTTGAGATATGATTTTTTTAAATGTTAAACTTTGACTTCCGGTTTGGACAGGAAGTAAGGTCAAATTGGGGTCACTCACAACTCGAGTTTCATCTACATGTACTTGTTAAGTTCTAAGTACATGCCAAGTTTCAAGTTCATGTGAAGTTTGCAAGTATGTGTTTTTTTGTGGACAGACGTCGGGGAGAAGAAGAAGAAGAAGAAGAAGAAGAAGAAGAAGAAGAAGAAGAAGAAGAAGAAGAAGAAGAAGAAGAAGAAGAAGAAGAAGAAGAAGAAGAAGAAGAAGAAGAAGAAGAAGAAGAAGAAGAAGAAGAAGAAGAAGAAGAATTAGTAGAAGAAGAAGAAGAAGAAGAAGAAGAAGAAGAAGAAGAAGAAGAAGAAGAAGAAGAAGAAGAAGAAGAAGAAGAAGAAGAAGAAGAAGAAGAAGAAGAAGAAGAAGAAGAAGAAGAAGAAGAAGAAGAAGAAGAAGAAGAAGAAGAAGAAGAAGAAGAAGAAGAAGAAGAAGAAGAAGAAGAAGAAGAAGAAAAAAAACGTACAAAAACAATAGGTGTTTCGGGTACATACTCGAACACCTAAAAACAAAAAAAAATTGGGGGGGGGGGTAAAATGTTTATTAAAATATGCATCCATGTTTAACCCTAACCACCCCAAATCCATCAAAATCCTCCAAGGGGCACTTTTTGGGGGAAAAATCAGCACTGTTGGAAACTGGTACTTTCACCTCTTCAAATGGGGCAAAAAGTACAGGCCATAAGTGCTGAATATGAAAGATCAACGAAAATGCATGGTGCGTTTTGAAGATAAGGGCATGTTTACAAAAGTGCACTGATGGATTTTGGAGGATTCAGGAAGGTTTCCTGGCCAGAATGCTTAGGGCATTAGGGTTAATAAGAATCAACAGATATGTAAATGTACAGAAACCAACCAAAGCTTCAGCTTTTTTGTTGTGTCGTTAAGAAGAAATCAGTGAAACTGCATTCAGATTATTGAAATTCATTCTTACAAGGTAATCATATCATTAACCCTCCTATAGGTTTAACACTCAAAGACACTCAAAATTTTTATGTCTCTCTTAACCCATTGACTTTGTGCAGTGCACTCAAATACACTCAAAATTTGTATGTACATGTAACTCCCAGCCCATTGACTTTGTGCAGTGCACTCAAATAAATGCAAGGACATGTGGCTAGGATAGGTCAAACCAAAACCACTCGACAGTACATACACAGCTCTGTGTGACTCTGTGGTTTGACCATTGACCTACATTGTACCAATTGGCAATGCAACCAAAAATACTCCAGTGACTGTCTGTGAGTGCCATGCTGACTGGGCTAAATTTCAGCCTGGGCATAGGAGGGTTAAATGGATGATCCATTTCAGATTCTAAACCAATGTTAAACCAGTAACTACATGTAACTGAGTGCAGACTTGATAAACATAAGAAAATAAACATACTAAAACATACATTTGATTTAACCAATTTCAATCCAGTAAATGAATTTTATTCAGTTTTCAAAAATAATTCTGCATGCAAATTTTTATAACTTTCTCAAACATCTCATTCAATTTTTACAGCAACAAAAAAGCATCTTATAGTAATTAATTAAAATGAGCCTTGACTCCTGTCTTATTGTATTTTTTGTTTGTTTTTTGTTTAATAACTTGGCAATGAAATACAAAATTAGAAACATATGTGTGCCATACCAAATGGTGTTGTTCATAGCAGTAAAACATGTTCAACAGAAAATTCATAGTAAAATCATTCACTGATGTACACGTGTACACTGAACATGTACATATTATGCATTTAACCTGTGCAAATGGCTTTCAAGATAATTTTGAAAGGGCATTAATTCTTAAGGAATCCTACTAAGTGCCTATGAATGGCAATAAGAAACTGACTCTCAGATAGCGGTCCACTACATCTGCAAAGGCTCATCAACACTGAGAGTCTTATCATGGCAAATCCATAGTTACAGAGGAAGGCCTATCAGTGTTTCAACAAATCTCACTGAAGTGCTTTTGGGGAAATGCAAGTTACATGTATAATAGCCAAATCTTGGAGCATGTGTTTTAACTAACCCCGCATAATGTTTTGCTTGGAAATCCTGTGGATATCCTGAAGTGAGATAAAACAAATTGCCTTAGGCTTAACACCAGCACAGCATCCTATACGTTAAACACATGACCTATTGTGTTTGACCTATTGTACATGGCATCCATAGAACAAATACATTACCATGTGCAAATCTTAATAAATAATGCCCAGTCTCCCATCCTACAGCCCACAACTCCCCCACCTTTCAGCATATTACGTTAACCCTAACCCTCCCAAATCCTCCAAAATCCTCTTTGCTAAAGTGAAGGATTTTGAAGGATTGAGGTTACATGCTACATGCTCTTTGCTAAAGTGATGGATTTTGGAGGATTGAGGTTATTAGGCATACTTGCCTTTCTATGGCACATGTACATCCATGTTTGTTGTAGTGATTGCAAGGTCAGTGCTTGGGTCAGTGGACACTGTTTATTGCTCCATGAGTATGGTAGATGAGGGTTCTGCGTATATAGGGGTCAAGTAGAGGTCAAAGGTCCCTGGCCATGTACATGTATCACAGATTAGAAATACATGTGTGCATACATGTCATCTGCTTGCTTTACTACTGAAGGATTTTGGAGGATTCAGGTTATGTGTTTACAAGCAAATGGGCCTAGGGAGTTAGGAAGGATTCAGGTTATGTGTAAGCAAATGGGCCTAGGGAGTTATAAAGGATTCAGGTTATGTGTAAGCAAATGGGCCTAGGGAGTTAGGGAGTATTCAGGTTATGTGTAAGCAAATGGGCCTAGGGAGTTAGGAAGGATTCAGGTTGTGTGTAAGCAAATGGGCCTAGGGAGTTAGGAAGGATTCAGGTTATGTGTAAGCAAATGGGCCTAGGGAGTTAGGGAGTATTCAGGTTATGTGTAAGCAAATGGGCCTAGGGAGTTAGGGAGTATTCAGGTTATGTGTAAGCAAATGGGCCTAGGGAGTTAGGGAGTATTCAGGTTATGTGTAAGCAAATGGGCCTAGGGAGTTAGGAAGGATTCAGGTTATGTGTAAGCAAATGGGCCTAGGGAGTTAGGAAGGATTCAGGTTATGTGTAAGCAAATGGGCCTAGGGAGTTAGGAAGGATTCAGGTTATGTGTAAGCAAATGGGCCTAGGGAGTTAGGAAGGATTCAGGTTATGTGTAAGCAAATGGGCCTAGGGAATTAGGGAGTATTCATGTTATGTGTAAGCAAATGGGCCTAGGGAGTTAGGGAGTTAGGGAGTTAGGGAGTTAGGGAGTATTCAGGTTATGTGTAAGCAAATGGGCCTAGGGAGTTAGGAAGGATTCAGGTTATGTGTAAGCAAATGGGCCTAGGGAGTTAGGAAGGATTCAGGTTATGTGTAAGCAAATGGGCCTAGGGAGTTAGGAAGGATTCAGGTTATGTGTAAGCAAATGGGCCTAGGGAGTTAGGAAGGATTCAGGTTGTGTGTAAGCAAATGGGCCTAGGGAGTTAGGAAGGATTCAGGTTATGTGTAAGCAAATGGGCCTAGGGAGTTAGGGAGTATTCAGGTTATGTGTAAGCAAATGGGCCTAGGGAGTTAGGAAGGATTCAGGTTATGTGTAAGCAAATGGGCCTAGGGAGTTAGGAAGGATTCAGGTTATGTGTAAGCAAATGGGCCTAGGGAGTTAGGAAGGATTCAGGTTATGTGTAAGCAAATGGGCCTAGGGAGTTAGGAAGGATTCAGGTTATGTGTAAGCAAATGGGCCTAGGGAGTTAGGAAGGATTCAGGTATGTGTAAGCAAATGGGCCTAGGGAGTTAGGGTTAATTATTGCTGACACTATTTAAGAGAAGGTGATGTTGACACACTTAACAACCAACCTATGAAAGTTTCAGATTTACCATGAAAATAGTGAAAATGCATTCAGATTTTTGTGTGGATTTTTACAGTGTATTTGGAATTTAGGAAAGACCATAAGAGTAATCTATCCTAAATTCTAACATGGAAATTATTTCACTTTTCTTAAAAGTGACAGCACCTCAAACAAAATGATTTCATACCACTGGTAAGCATTACCCTAGGGTTGGGCCATTTCAAGTTTACACGTTTAAACCAAGACAAACATAATTAAATTCACAAAATGTTTAAGAGAATCCATTTCAGCATATTTTGCCGGCCTATTCAATTTCACGAAGCACCCCAGTAACCTTACTGTACTGTTAATTCATGAATCTCAGGAAGTTCAATTGATACAGTATTAATTGCCATGATTAAGATTCGTCATAATTTATTTACAAAACAAAAACCCAATCGTGGAGTCACAATTCGATTCGAAAATGTTTTATTTAATTTTTTTTAACTTACCAGTCCTATACCTTTTTTTATGTAATTGTTACTTAATTTCAAAAATTCAAAAAATATTATCTCGTGAAAACATTTTGTTCAATTTGTTCCTTTTTTAAGAATATGATTCAAGTATTTTGTTGTTAATGTGCAATTGTTGTGTTCCAGAGAATAGCCCTACTACTTTCAGTATAATTTGCCAGCTAGACAATCTTTCTACATGAAATGGTGGAGTAACTGCGTAACAATATCATTTAGCATGCTGGAATAATACGTTTATCATTAACCATTTGAATGGTCAGTGGTCAAGTAATTAAATTTCACAAACTAAGGGAGTATTAAATTATGATTAAAGGGAAGGGATATTTGCTATTGTACGTCATCAGAAGTCTATTACCTACATGAAGTGTGCCACTCGTGTGCTAACCTAGTCCACGGCACAGCACCAGAAGTCTATTACCTACATGAATTGTGCCACTCGTGTACTAACCTAGTCCACGGCACAATACCAGAAGTCTGTTACCTACATGAAGTGTGCCACTCGTGTACTAACCTAGTCCATGGCATAGTACTGGATTTGGGTCATCCGTGACGTTTTGTTCCACAGACTGACGTGCAAGGTCTCAAAAAGAAGCAGTGCAGTCTGGGAGACTTAACCGATGTGTGAGAGAAAGTCTGTATATCGCGTGTGCACCTTCCTTAACATTTTAACGCGTTCTCCCCGCAGCTGATGGTTCGCATGCGTCTAGTTTAAAGGCACCTGGCAATAGGTTTTTTATTGATTTAAACAATAAAGTATATGTGTATTAACAATAAACAAATTGTTTGAGTGATTATTTGTCAGGATTTATATGTTTAAAAACAATATGAAGTTGTTTGGAGGGTGACTCACCATCCCTTTTGTGACGTCATTCGAGGAAGGATTCGCCTGATGGAACATCGACCCCCTCGACGCCCTCGAGAATTGCCTGTGTTTACACACGTGTGGTTTGGTTTGTTATAAAAAGGCATTTTCCGGCATTTTCCCAGCAATGCCGACCAGGTGTATTGCTGCTGGATGCAACAAAACAACTAAAGATGGGGTCAGCCTGCATCTGTTTCCAGCTGATCCCAAATATAGGCGGTTATGGGCAGCGAAAGTCAGGATAACGAGGCAAAGTGGTCCGTTCAGTCGTTTTCAGCGCTATGCAGTGACCACTTGAGCCGTCGTGTTTGAATCCGGATGTACCACACATTTGACATGACAAAAAGTAATTCTGAAACATGACGCCATCCCAACCATATTCCCAGTTAGTGGGAAATCTAAGAAGCAACCGAAGACGTGACAAACCTACAGGAGCATTTGCCAAACGTGAAAAATCCATGTGCATGTTGTGTTCTCTTTATACATGTACATGTAACGTTATAGTCAGTAGGTACCGTTTCAGAGCACTAGCGGCATTGCTGCACCTATATCGTGAAAACTTGCATGCTTCCCATTGGGCCTTGTTTTACGTTGTCGCTTCATCTGAAACTAGGTTACAGGTTAGGCATACATTTTGTAAGTATGTGTGCTGGCAGTTCATGACAGACTTGACAGTTGTGTATAGACTATAGTGCAATGACCAATGTGTCAGACTACACATTTTCTCTTCAAATATCCCTGCCTCGAATGACGTCACGAACAGCGCCACCATGTGTCAATGTAAAGGGGGCCTATTCTAAAGTCGTAAATACAATAAAACCACTATTTCTGTAACCTTAGTTACTTGTTTATTCACATTCCACTCATAAAAATGTATATATTTATCACAAAAGCTACATTTGGACAAAATACCAGTGCCAGGTGCCTTTAAGAGTGTGTTCTAGTTATCTAGGAACTAGCTTTACGTGGAAACGCCTATCCGATGATGCCCCACGGCAGGCCGGACAGGGGGAGCAAAACCTATAACCAAGCTTGTTGTGCGTGCGTGCATTTGGATGTACAATGCCGTGGTATGGATTATAAGCAGGCTGGCACACTTCATGTAGATAATAGACTTCTGACGTCATTTAAACACTAGTTTTCAAGAAATATATCATTAAACTAACCTAACAAAATTTCATCGCAATAGATGCTCACGTTTTCGAGAAAACAAGGAAAAACTGTTCTTTTTTTAACTTGTTATTTTATATTTTACAATATCTTGCTTTTTTGTAGATTTGACATAAAATTTACTGTTTTCTCTAAGAGGACAATCATTACTCAGGATGACTGATATGTGTACAAAATTTACACCAAGTAAGTTTATAGATAATTGTTTATTTGATAAACTGGTAAAAACCAAAGAAGTGCCTTCCATTTTCATGTACGTAAACATTTTAAACCAGAATAAAATAAATGTTGAGTTACTCACTCCACTGGGAACCATTCTCCACACAGTCTTTTTACTTCTCCAACATCGTCAGGACACAGGAATCTTAGCTTGAGTAACTGGGTCTTTCCTCCGCCTCCATTGTTTACCCCTCCACCCCCGACTCCACTTTTACCCTCCTTGACTTCACTTTTACCCTCCTTGACCCCACTAGGGGTATGTTCCTTACCAGCGCATGAAGTCATGCATGCAATGGGGGAATTACATGTATCTTATTCACGTGACATTGTCAGTGTTGTCCAGGAATATTGCTGCAATGTAAACAAACACATAAATCCTGTAACTTCAAATTTAATTTCCCAGCTTGGAGTGGAAAGAATGTCGTATCCAACCGCCACTTTTTAAGGGTTTTTTGGAAAAATTTTTGCAACCACTAATCAGTTAGAAAATGATTCTATCGATTTTTGGGGGTACAGAAAGCGAATACTATCTTTAAAATCCACTTTCATGATGGTTTTTTAGTTTATTTCCTAAAGCGAAAATCTTTAAAAATCTTTAAAATCTACACAGAGGAGTAGCTCTGCGGATCATCAATGGACATCGGAAAAAATGTATCCAACTGCCACTTTTTAAGGGGTTTTTGGATTTTGTTTTTCAACCACTAACCAGTTATAAAAATGATCTATCGATTTAATGGTATACAGAAAGTGAATACTATCTTTAAAATCCACTTTCATGATGGTTTTTGGACTTTATTTCCCTTCTAAAAAATCCTCCCCTTCAGAAAATAGGAGGATCCTATTATAGTTGCCACTGTGCATGTACGTACAATGACCGTGTTGGTCACTAATGGGGGAGTTGACAAGATCAGACTGACATGACTGAGGAAGTCATCGTAGGCCTATACCAAAAATGCCTGATTTTTCATGAAATAAATATCCTGGAATAATTTGAAGTATATGTCCATCATCATCCATATGTTCTCCACCTTACTGGGTAGGTAAGATTACACTAGTAGTAGTATTGGTTATATTGAATGAGAAAAAATGGCGGTCGGATACGACATTATACCCATTTGTTTTGTTACACTGAGTCCCTGCGCAAAGCAAAGCTGTCCTATTTATTTATTCATGTTATTAGGAGCCTACTAGTACTGTCTATCATGCTAGGCCCATTTATCAAAAAAATAATTGTTGGTTGTTCAGCCCGTTTATTTTAACTGTCTTACTACTTAGTAGTACTTGTGTTTAATACTAGCAAATTAAAATTAAAAAACGCTGGTTTTATCAAATAAGCTGATGCCGACAACTTTTACTTACCATTCACATTATCCCTTGAATAACCCTGGAAAACGCCGTGCTTCTAGCCGAATTTACCCAGAAAAATAAATACAAAATCCTACGTGCACCAAAATAAGTCGGATACCCCATTTGTAATTATATGATAACGCTATGAAATACAATACAGGAACAAGACTTCAAACACAAAGCGATCGTACGATTGCGATGGCGCCCTCTTTTGACGTGAAAGTTGCAGTTTTGAAAGACCTTCGGTGGCCGTTTCTGGCGAGTCACGTCCGTCGCGTCGCCGCACTCCTGGTGCCACCAAGTGCCAATAAAATAAACAAATGAAACAAAATGTAAGTAAAGACTGTTTGCGGTAACACTGTGTGAAATTCACAAATGAGTAGTAATTAGTTCTGAAAAAATGGACGTTTCGATCAGTATGCTCTGATCGTCTTCGGGAGATAATGCCGGACTCTGGGAGATGCTGCTGCTTAAGTAGACTGCTGGAGGATTTGCGAGAAGACTGGACTTTGGAGGATTTATAGAGCATTGTAGCGTTCAGGCGGGAAACGGTGGAACTGGGATCCTTGGAGTGGGAGAGAGGAGTGTGTGCTCACTGAACTGAATCAGTTGTTAACAAGCACAGGGAAGGAGGGTGGATGACTTAGTTGAAGATCCCTCAGGCTGGGGTGGGATATTGACTTTGGATACAGAAGAACCTTCAGTCCGTAGTTGGGGTCAGGAGCTGGACCCATGGCCACCCCCTCCCAAAAGACACCCCTCCCAAAAGACACACCCTTTCCGGCCAACCAATAAATCATACAATTTTACCAAAAAATAAAGGTTGTAGACACACTAGCTTTATTTTTACCGCTGGAGAACTATACGAAGTGCACGGAGTTAATAATAATAATTTATTTTGTTGTTTTGCGGTTGTTTTTTATTTGTTTTTATTAGTCAAACAGGACCATTTTGGAGAAACACTTTTTAACAGAATAATGCTCTAAACTTAATTTTAGAACACCTGCCTCTTTTAATATAATACAAGTTTACAAATACATCGACTTCAAAACAGAACAATTCAGTCGGACTTTACGAGAAGCAAAAAAGCCTGCTCATCTGAAGAAAGACTAGATGAAACTTGTAGCTTTGCATGGTGAAGAGGATAAGTAAGACTAATTGCGGTGACACCATGTGAAATTTTCTATTGAGTAGTAATTAATACTGAAAGAACTGGAGGTTAGAACTGAAGGAAGACTAAGCCAAGTATGACGAAAATTTAAAGGCGCGCCTGTTTTCCATACCCCTACCCCATTCTTGCGCTTGTCTAATTCTTACTGCATGCCTGGGATTTGGTCAATATTTTATGAAGACCACTGTATACCAGTAGGGGTCAACACCGTCAGGGAATTTTTGAAAACATATTGGTAGAGTTATGCCATGTCTTTACACCAACTTATAGGGATTGTCACTTTTTTAATGTTCTATTATGTTGAGGATAGCAACAGTCTAAATTATTTACATGTATGTGTGTCAATTCCCAGGGTTTATGCCATGCAGAACGGGTATGATGAGAGGGCTTGGACTGGCTCATTACACAGGCATACGTAAATACCATGCTTCTGTAACCAATTGATTATGATCGAGTCCTTCAACTACACTGGCCACGAACTCCACTGCCGGTTACCGAAACCACTTTGTTACTTTCTTCCATTTGGGTATTTTTGTCTTTAGAGTATAGTCTTTACAATGACACTTTCTTTTCTTGTCTTTGCAAGTTCCCTTATCACCATTCATGCTTTCTTGGAAAACCTCAAGTAAATTATCACAGTGATATTCGCAACGCCGAGGAGTTTTCTTAGTTTTCTGGCAACCCTTTTTGGAGCGAAACTTCTCTTCGCCCTGTTTGTGTTTTTGTTTGCGGAACTTGATTTTGTCTCCCTCGGTAAGATGGATAAACTCTAGTTTCTTTTTCTCAAAATTACCCGACGTCATCATGACGTCTAACTCAAGAACTATCTGTGGGTGGTTCCCATCGCGACGGCTGGGATTTGCCGAGATATGGGAAAGATTTCTGTAGTGAATCTTGACAGTGTTATTGTTATTATCATCAAGAGCTTCGGTGAGAGTTAAAAGATGGTTATCAAGCTTTTCATTCCTCTGTGGGAGTGTCTCATCAGTGAAACTGTCCTCACTGAGATAAGCAATATCGTTAGATTCCCAGGGTGGAGACACGTCAGTTATCAACTCGTATTCCCCGCTTTTTGTGGCAATGGATGCTGCATTGTCATCATAATTATTATCATCACCGTCAACGTCATCACCGTCATCATCATCATTATCATCTGCCTTCTCGTCACTGTCTGAATCCTCACCATCACCGCAAGAGTGGCCAGTACTGGATAAAATGTTCTCATCCGACACCCACAGCAATCTCACATCGGCAATCAATCCCTCTTCCTCCCCACCGTCCACGACAGCAACTGATGCCGCATAGTCGTTCTCCCGTGCATCTTGTTGGAGACAGGCATTGATGAGAGACTCCTCCCTGAAGTAGTTCTCAATGGATGCCCCTCGCGGTGTTTTATCATTGGTCATCGACTCGTCCACGGACGACTCAGCGATGGCTTCTGGTGAGTCACATTCGGTATCGTCAAGGCAGCTTCGATACAAAATACTCGTTAAGCTCCCGTCACTCTGCAGAACGTTATCTTCTGACAGCCTTGTCTGTTCTTCAGTGGATACCAATTCATCCTTTATGTCGACTGACTGAACTTCGACTTGATATGATTCACTCCTTGATTCAGTAGCACTTCCACCTCCACTGCAAGCTGATTTTCCACCTTGGGCATACGTTAGCTGAGTATTATTGGTCGAGTTAGTGTCACCCCTGCTGTCATTGGTTGCCATTTCCTCATCACTCGAACATTTCGTGGATGGTTGTGGATGCGAAGTGTCATGCAAGTTTTCAACTGAGCAGATATCTGTGGTAAACTTTTCATTATTGAATGCTGCGGTTTGTTGTTCGTTAAATCCTTCGCAATCTTTGTCCTGCTTCGCAGTTGTCGATATCTTAATTTCTGTTGTCGATTTTACCTCATCGCTCAACTCTCTCAGGCTTGTCTCCACAACTTTTCCAACCAATACCGAAGCCAATGCGCTCAGCAAAACCTGGAAGATGAAATCGTTGAGTTGACTCTCATATAAGTTTAAATCTCCTAGGAGAAAAGACTGGGGTTCATGCTGGGACCGTGTATCGATTTTGTGACTCAAACAGTGGTCGGTGGAGATTGGTGGGGAACAACAGTCATCCTCTTGTTGGGTCTGACTTCTAAACTCGGGCTTGTCGTAGAGGGCGTTGTCCGGAGCAGAAATGTATCTCCTCTTGACCTCTTGACGTTCTGCAGATGATTCGTTGCTGTCCATCTCTGCCTCGATTGCATGTTCCTCTATTGAACAAGAGAGGGCGGTAGTTGCCATTTCTTCATGTTGATGATCTTCAGCATGTGCCTTAATATTTATAATGGTGGGTTCTTTGGTATGAGATTCATCAGAAATCACGGGTATCTTGAAGAGTTTCTCTGTGTCTCCATGCCGGATACTGGGCACCTGTTTGTCCTCGCAGAGTGTTGTAGTCGTTTTTGTCAGTTGGTCGCCATCGTCTGTTTTTAAAGTTCGACAAGAAATCATTAGACATAAAAACAAACAGAACATGCCTTTATTTCATTTTAAAACCGATCAACTGCGGTAAAGACCGCACTACAAACTTATATTCCTTAAATAGAGTGTACACAATTGATAAAACAACACTAGGTTTTTACATGGTAGGCCTATGGTACCAAACTCATTTCGTCTGTTTCGAGAAAAGATGAATACAAAATAAAATCTGAAATGGATGACGGGTCGTGATCCATTTCCACATTAGAATGCATACAAGGGTTTGACTTCTCCCATGGACAATTTCGTGTTGCGTGCTCAAAGAGTCAGATCCAAAACTTCCTATAATGTATTTACAAAGAGTATGCCACCTTCCCAACAGTTTACCCTCTAGTGCTCAGTATCATTCCCACAAACCTCATATGAACCCTACATATTTTATTTCACCTACTCATAACCTACTTCCTATGTTTACATGCTATCAAAACAAACCCAGATCATGATCGGGTAAGTTAGCCTGTTCATTATATTCTCGCATTGACGACAGAACGGAATAAGCTGAAACTTTCATATCCTGAAGATCTGACGTCACGCTTTGAGGCTCGTGAATTACGCCAGATACTGGCCGTGCGGCCGCCATGTTTTCCCCCAAGATTAAACTTTGGCCTTGGTTGGTAGCCAGCACGCGAGCCTGGAAGCGTGACGTCAGATCTTCAGCACAACGTATCCAATGAAATCCCTTGAATGGTACGCCAGGAGCCTGTCTTTATCCTTGACAGGATATAGATAGGGGACCAGTCTAAAACTTTCACAGCTTGGTTTCTATACAATTCTGTGCACTCCCTTTTAGGATTCAAAAACAAGATTTAATCATAACTGGACTTATGATTCAAGAAATCCTTACATTTTGTACAGATTATCTTTTTCGACATCCAGGTTGGAGCAAAGTGTACTCTATCACAACTATCCGTATCTTTCAGACTATGGACTTGCATCCTCCAAGCTTTGCAGACCTTCGATTTATTCTTTCTCTTCTCGCTTGAAGTTTTTCCTGGGTCCGATTCTGCAAAATACAAGATTGTGATCTTAAAAGGAAGTTCTGCATTCCTTTTAAATGATTTTTTTTCTTTTTTGTCTATGTATAGTCTCTTTTTAGTTATTTTAATAAAAAGTTTGTTAACTTTTTTTTACATACGAAATTTTTTCACTTAATTTTGAATGTGGCGTGGCGTGTCGTGGCCGAGTGGTCTAGCTTATCGGACTCAAGTTCTAGTGTTAGCAGCAGAATGTGGGTTCGAATCCCGGCCGTGACACTTGTGTCCTTGAGCAAGATACTTAACCATAATTGCTTATAGGGGCAGAGGCAGTTCAACAACTGCCTTGTTCTGGACGAGTCACCCCTCCCAGTACTATTCACACCGTGAAGAGGCTGGTTATTAACTTGTCTTGTTTCGGTGCGAGGGGCTGGTTCTTCAGCGTAGAGTCGTTGTAACAACTCAATGACTTGGTAGCCTTGGAGTAGCCTTGGAGTAGCCAATTGGCCTTGTGTGGGGCGATTTGCATTTTTTTTTAAATGGAAATCCTGACAACAATTAAAATTTTCTGGATTAATTTGGACACAAAGGATGGTATTTCCATCCACAACATCGAAAGTACATCAGTTTTCTTCACGTGGTAAAAGCCAGAATGGTCGATAAAAGGGAATAGTTGTTTTCACCTTCAGACAGGCTTTTAATACAAACCTTCGACATTCATGTTAGTGGTGAATTTAAGTTCGCTTTGTTTCATCCACGCCGGCCGAAATACTTCCTGTGCGTCCTCATCCACATGAGTACCCATGTAAAAGTCTTCTACGTCGTCATGGTAACTATTCTGCAGGATATCTGGTGATTCACTTTCATCAAAACTGTCTGGATTATGTCTCAAGTTCATTGTCTCCATTTGATTCGTAGAAATGGTTGTCCTCGCTGTAGTATTTATTAATAAAACAATGATTCAAATGCCAAGGTTTTTTTTTATTGAAGGGTACTGTTTGTTTTTTAATGGGCACAATTTGACAAAAAGGTCTCTGGAATCCGGGGTCGGTGTGCGCGTCACCACTATATAAACCTACGTTTAAAAAAACGTGGGTTCTGTGTTTTTCAAAGAATTTGTGCAACAATTTCAATGTTCTTTTAATTGTTCCGAAAATACAATTATATAAATAATTAATATTGAGCCAGATCACCTAATTTTGAGTTCTTGAAGCCGAGTTATCGACCAGAAAACATAATTCTTTTAAAAATCTTACAATTAGAACAAAAATATACATGTAGCCATAAAACGTCCGTTTTAAAACTGACTTATGCGTTTGTTGTTGTTGTTGTCGTCGTTGTCGTCGTCGTCGTTGTTGTCGTCGTCGTCGTCGTCGTCGTTGTTGTGTTAAAACATTAAATTCATATTGAAAATAAATAAATGAATAAAACATCGTATATTATTGTTTATAACTTACTTTTACAATAAGGATCCAACGATCTTCTGATAACACGTTTCATCTTGAGCGAGGTTTTCTTCAGCAGACTTTCGTCCCTGTGTTGCTGGGTCGTCTCGGCGTTGTTGTTGGTGCTGTCCCCACGTGGTGGACGCGTCAAACATCCGGCGTACGATCGTGCCGATTTCGGGATCGAGTCTGATTAACAACCGAACAACAGTAACAAATCAATCAGTATAATACCGTAGTTTCAGTTACCATTTGTTTTGGTACTCTGACATAAGGCAGATGTTTGTGAAGAATCATGACTAGGCCTAGTAATGGAACAAAATATGATTTAACAAACTGATATAGCTTATCACTGGAACAGACCTCTACCACGCTGAGCCAGCCATGCTGTTTAAATTCCATTTATATTTACAGCAAGAACGACATAATGTTAGGCCTAAAGCGCTAATTCCTTTACATAATGTACAGTGGGCCAGACTATTTTCCTTCCAGCCTCGATATGATTACACAGAAGTTGGTGAGACCCTTTTAATTACATTTTGTATTTTCAACAAGGTGACAAAATTTACTTGCTTGTTTAGAATAAATACGACTTGTAACTAACGTTTCACTGTCTTGTGATTTGACTTGAAAAAAGATCACATGACTCGACTTGATTGCAGAATTTTTTTTAAATTGGTTTGAGCTGTACAGCTCTGTATAACTCTACTGCAAGGGTTCAGAAGTGTAACTATATAGGGAAACAAGGCAACGTTACCCTCCCCAACCCAAGGCCTGTGACCCCGTTCAGAATTTGGATCCCTGAGGAAAAAATAAATTATACGTCTGTTTAATAAGTGCCTCAAGTGCCCCCGTGAAAATCATGGTGCCCCCATCCCCCACCCATCCACATTGAACTAACCACAGTTACGTGACTGAATGGGCAAATGAAAGCTATGGAAGAAAATTACATAGCTATATCAAAATTATTCATAATATTATGCATTTACAATTACCTCCACAGTATTTCAGCTGAATAAACTGCTTAATAAAACATTTTTCTTCATTTTCGTTAAACAACATGCAAATTCACGACGTTTTTACTGATCCGATCACATTAGGGTTTCTTGTTTTCAAATTATTTAATTCCTG
The DNA here is from genome assembly GCA_029582265.1 of Zoroaster sp. YZ-2022. Lineage (NCBI taxonomy): Eukaryota > Metazoa > Echinodermata > Asteroidea > Forcipulatida > Zoroasteridae > Zoroaster > Zoroaster sp. YZ-2022. Next base: position 32,628,190 of record CM055819.1, on the reverse strand, counting down.
TCATTCACAATTGCGTTTATTTAGCCTAGTTCTATTTCGTTTTTGGGCATTCAGGACAATTATGTCATCCTGAAATTGGATGTTTCGCATCTTTTCGCGATTGATGCATTCAAATTAACAATCATCGATGCGCAAAGCATTTTGTAGAATTTTTTTTTCGCTTTCATTTATGGGCAACCAATTTCATCTTAAGAGTATTCAAATACGCCCATGACAAATTTCATTAAGTTTTCTGATGATTGTTGTTGTTGTTAGTTATGAAAGTCACTAGGGCTTTTTTTTCGAAACTTCGTCTTTTACGTCGCTATCCAATTTCTTTATAGGCCTAGGCCCTATATCTAATGCTAATGTCAACAATTTCATACTCAGTTAACAAGAATCTGAGTATCCCTACGGGGTCATCTTGCATAACAGATTTCTTCCCCGTTGCAATATTTCCACATTATTATTCGTTCACATTTCTCCTATGTTTTACTGCCCCCGGGGGGTGCTTTCTTCAGCCTGTAATCTCCTGACGCGCAAGGCGAGTGAGACAGTTACGAAAGGAATCTATCCTAACATTTCATACCAGGCCTTAGAATTGAAGGTAAAAATGTGACAAATGAATGCCAACTGATGAACTGCTTGTGATTGGTCTGGATGAAATTGAATGAACTTAGCAACACTTGCGCTGGGTCGCAGACGGCAACGAGTGTTCGAAGTAAACAATTTTGCCCCGTCAAAAACATGGCGCATATTACCGTGAAAGGGTTTATTAAAATGTACATATTTTGGCGATGAGTTGGGTTAAATGACGACAGAATGCTCAAATTATGAATTTGAATGTAATCTTTTTGCTGAATGAATGATGATATAAAGGAGCATTCATTTTCAAATCAAATTGAATGAGTCGGGTATTAAATTGAATGAAAAAGGTTTGAAATTCAACGGGAAAAGCTACAGTGTATGTTTTGGTTTAATACCTGTGGTACAGACCCAGTCAGGTGTGAACACATCGACGGTCTGTTCTGTCGTTTTCTCATCCAAAAATGAACGGCGTCCGCCATAATAACCTGATGAGGAAGATTAATTTGAATATCAACTGAAAACTATAATTATGATTACTTTTAGAATTGTGTATGATCGATTTGAGGCAAAACAAGTCAAATTTTCAAGTGGAATTTTCAAGTGGTACCACTCACTCAATATAAACAGCATGAAAGTATCAAGTTAATACCACTGCACTGGTGTTATTTTAACACCCCCGGTTTTTTGGCAGGGAAGGCTTGGCTTGCTGACCGAGCTTTGAGTGGGCCATCACTCTATAAGTATGAAGTTATTTAAGGTTTCAGCCTGACGTGAAGTCTTTACACTTCCAACACAAAAACTGATTTTAGCATAGTTACCATCCAAACTCATGTTTTGTTCAAGCTGTTGTCGACATCCGACTTCAAAATTCTGGCAAATCCCACAAACTTGTCTTGCCACACCGATTACCAATCCAAAGCAATCTTCCCGATATTCTAGCAAGGAAATAATACCCTAACGTCCACATTTGTTAAATGACATTGCTAGTGTTTTAAAACGCGTATGATAGAACATAACATAATGCAATCACTTCAGTTATTGTTACCAAAGATCATAGATATAGACAAATTTAGAATAATAGAATAAAAGTTTGACGCGCGGTCTTTACCGTACCGATGAGACCAATGGTTCGATAAAGGACGCGCGTGTTGTATGTACGCGGGTTCATGGGGGCTTCTCTAGCTCTAGCTAGCTTCAACTGGGAACAGTCACGTGTTCCAACATGGGCGCCGCCATTGCTATTTGCACCGTGGCTGCGTTCCGCTTGCGCGAATGTACTATGTATTGCAAACGTTCGCGCGAACGTTTGGGGCCCGGGGGAGGGATGAGGGCATATGTTGTTAGACCACTGTGGGCGCGCGAAAGAGCATGTTGTTAGACCACTGTGGGCGAAAGGGCAGCGATAGTGCGTCGCGTTTGGCGTATTTAGCAGTTGATGTGCATATGCGCGGAATATCTCCAGCGATCATTGGCTGGTAGAAGTATACGCGCGCTTAGTACCATAACATACGCACATATAAAGTGTACGCACAACGCTCACACGACGCCAAAGTGGCTATCATCAAGACACTGTGTATAAATTCACCACTAGAGGGCTACGAGCGAATAGATGTCTGTTAATTTGTGTTATTTTTCTATGTCTGTTATGATAATGAATTCTTCTTTATCTATGGGCTAGTTTATATATCTGCGTTACAAATCTAGGGCGCGTTTTCGCGGTTGTAACCAGAAACATGTTTGGGCTTCGGTCATTGGTTAAGTGTTTTCGCGAGTTCGGTTAGGCTGCGATGACGTCATTGTTCTGACCAAACATGAACCAAAGTTTATGATTGGTTACGTTTGGTTTCAATATGGCGGATTGAAAAAAGTTTTGTTAAAACATGATGAAATGATTGTTCGTATAGGCTACCAGTGATATCGTTCATGTTTATTACTAGCACTCACGAGTAAGTTCTATTTTGCAAAAAATTGAATTACACTGTATATTTTGAGAAAGGTTGATGATTGAACACATCGCAAACTGAAAACAATGTTCTGGTTACGTTCGCGTTTTCGCGAAGCTATGCCGTCTTGTTTCTGGTCAAGAATATGACGTCAGAAACAATTTTCTGGTTAGGGTCGCGAAAACGCGTCCCTAGAAATTTAGAAATGCGACGGTCAGACTTGCCGTATGTTCAATTGTACTTGCAGAACGTTCGCAAAAGGCCCGTCTCATTTCATCGGTTATGCACATGACAAACCATGCGTTAAGACAAGGGCGCAACCACGTGTTGAAAGTTGGGGGGTCCCAAGCAGCCAATAGCAACGTGATCTGCGGGCGAGCGAAGCGAGCACGCCACTAGCAGCTGGGGTCTTGGTTCAATATCACGTATTTCAGCGTGTTGATGGAAGTGTTGCATAATTGTGATGTCATGAATGACATTACTAGGATCATGTATACATAAAATACCAAAATGTTCCAGAAGTTGGGGAGGTCCACATAAAAGTAGGGGGGGTCGTGACCCCGACCCCCCCCCCCCCCAGCCCCCAGTGGTTGCGCCCTTGCGTTAAGACACGCTATTCGTACCCATTTACATAATTAATATGCAACTATAATTTTCAGTGCCATCATGGCAATCTAACCTCGAGAATATTTTATAGCATAACAGAGACAATTTGAAGGCAATGACTGCATTTGCTGTGGGTCAAGTAGACTTACTCCCTCGTGGTCGAGCTGTTTATTACCGGACCGTATAAGGGCAACGAGTAATCCACGAATTGACAAAAGGCTTTGTCAACTTTTTATGAATCACCAAAAAACTGGTTGCAATTCTGGCAACACAATCTGAAAGGATATTGTTCGTCGGGAAATGAAATTTGTATTTTCGACCCGTAGGTATTGTGTAGCAGTTCGCTAGAATATAGGGCAAATTGTTGGAAATAGAGTTGCCTACATTTTGCTGTAAATTTACATGTTTTTTTTACAGAGTGACACTATACTAACACTATACTAATATTATACTAATATTATACTAATTCTATAATTATTGTTTTAATAATAATAATAATGAGGGAAAATGAGGTTTCATATTGAATATACGTCTTTAAGAGTCAAATGGGACAAAAGTGATATTCGTAGCAACAAAATCCCTCTGAGTGAGTTATTCTAATAATAAAATATTAAAACAAAAACAGTGGTACATTTTTTTGGGTGATTTACCAAAGCTTCTATCATTAAAAAATACCAAAGTGAAGATGGTGGTGTCACTGTCCCAGGAAATTATTCCATATTAAGTGCGGACTCGATTTGTTTAAATAAATCATAAGTTGGTCTCATGTGAATCATTACCGTTCCCTGGTAATTCACTGAATGAATTAATAACAGTATGGTAACAGGATACGGTATGCTTCTCCTATATATGCACATTTCTTTCATTCGGTGCGAATGACGAAGGATTTATTGTACTGCTTAAAGCCCCTACATACACTATTGGTATTCTGGATTAACACAATAAATGAACACATTATTTATACATGAAGCTTACCTGGTGAACAGTTGATGATGGTAGCAAACATTTCTGAAATATTTATGTCTGAGGTGCTAAAATCGTTGTATAATTAATTAAATTATTTCGCAAATGAGACGTAAATTCCACATTGGAAGGAAAAGGAAAAATCGAAATGCATTTAATAATAATAATAATAATAATAATAATAATAATAATAATAATAATAATAATAATAATAATAATAATAATAATAATAATAATAATAATAATAATAATAATAATAATAATAATAATAATAATAATAATAATAATAATAATAATAATAATAATAATAATAATAATAATAATAATAATAATAATAATAATAATAATAATAATAATAATAATAAAGGTTGAAGAAACGGATCATGTCAAGATTCTCTGGGACTTCAACATCCAGACAGATCATGTTATAGAACATAGACGGCCGGATGTTGTTGTCTTGGATAAGCATGCAAAGATGTGTCATCTTATTGATATAGCTGTGCCGGGTGATAGTAGAGTAGCTTCGAAGGAAAAGGAGAAGGTACAGAAATATCAGGATTTAGCGAGAGAACTCCGCAAGCTGTGGCAAGTCAAGGTGAAGGTTATTCCTGTGGTAGTGGGAGCACTGGGAAGGCGTTGGAGAAACATCTCAAGGAGATAGGAACATCTGTTAGAGTAGAATTACTACAGAAGGCGGCACTCTTAGGGACAGCAAGGATTCTGCGAAAGACACTCGAGATCTAAGGCTACGGGACGTAGCTTGACTCGAGGTGTGACCGGCAGAAAGGAAAACAAGATCTTTCTTTTCATGTTGTGCTAACGCGAAATAATAATAATAATAATAAGTGGACTAATATAGCGCACGTATCCACCAACTGAGTGGTGCTCAAGGCGCATTATATTATTACCCCTGCTCATAAGGCTTATAAATCATTCCTGAAACCATCAAGGACACAATTAAGTGTCACGTCCGGGATTCGAACCCACATTCTGCTGCTAACACCAGAACTTGAGTCCGGTAAGCTAGACCGCTCGGCCACGACACTCCACTAATACATGTTTTGAACATATTATGATAAATATATGATTATTATTATCTTGTGAATTAACTGCTCTTCATTATGTTATTGTAATGATGGAAATAAAACAAACGCAAACTAGTTTATACATGAAACAAATTGGTTCATAAATATTAATTGTATTTACATTGTATAATAATATTCCGATAATCTAGTACTAGTAGTCATTCCGATAATCTAGTAGTCATTAAGTAGTATACTAACTGCTGTATTGTGACACGACTCGACCAGTGGCTTATTCATGCTTAGTTATGAAAAATATAAGGGGGAGTTGATTTATTAGACGGCAGAGGCGAGAACGTTGGTATAACAACAGACTGATGCATGCGTTGTTGGTGTGAACAGAGTACTAGCTGGGCTGACTCTTTATTGAACCATGACGCTATTGTACGAGTAATTATATTTTTTACATCATAAAAGACATGTGGAAACGAACGACCTTGTGCCTGTAGGCCAGCCAATACTACCCACAATGCTTCACAGGTGTGGTTTTTGGCACGATAGTACTCTTACCACCAAATGGAAACATAGCACAATTTATACACTAAAACGACCTGCATTTTTTTAATGGATGGTACATGTGGCAATGTCGTGTAACACGGAAGAGTTGATCTGGTTACTGATGGATACACTACTGCTGAAACCATCGATGGACGTTGTTCAGCATGCGTTTGGAAATCTGTTCTTCTGTGTATCCTGACGGAACTTGGATTCCAGTGCTTGATATTGCGCCGTTGTGTTTGGACTTTTTGTAAGCATCTACCACCTATACACATACCGTACCAGCCAAACACCTCCACTCTTGATGATGACGTGAAGAAGTGAATTGAAACCTAATATAATGTGGATAATGATTCAATGAAAACACCAATAGCAGAGTTTGCTGAAAACGCTAATCTGACCACCGTTTATATACTCGTTCTTCAACCAAATAATGGCCGATTTCTGATGTAGTTTCTCTTGATGCGGGCGTATAGTGTGAACCCGATAGATTACCAAGCCATATATAGACGCAATTAGTCATGAGACGCAATCTGAAATGGCAAATCAAGCGACTTTTTGTCATTTCTGCTATCGCCTTCTGCTTCGTCAACTTCGCAAGGGTCTTTCTGGCTCGAGAATCAAATGAGAAAAATCCATATGTGAAACAACGTGCCGACATTAACTATATTAGGGAGCTTTATGTGAAGACAGAGCTCAAGAGAGGTATTCCCGAGGACGTTAAGGTGATGAAGACTGCAAGTACTCCAGCCAGTGTTGGACCTTTATACAGTGATGATGTGATAAACCCACATCCATATGATTTCACGATAACTAACTCAAACGCTTGCTTAAGTGGGGGACGCCCTTCCAAACCCGACATCTTCCTTCTGTTATTAGTAAAATGTAGCACCGACGAGGCCCTAGACCGGACGCAGATCCGGCGGACTTGGGGCGGTGTCCGCGACCTTATGGGAAAACGGACGTTGACCATGTTTCTTGTAGGATTGCCGGACACTGCAGAGAAGCAAGCTAAACTTCTTATGGAGGATGCCATTAATCATGACCTCATCCAGGAGAATTTCCTAGACACCTATCGCAATCTAACATATAAGAACATGATGGGATGGAAATGGATGGCTGCTTTTTGCCCGCATGCCTCTTATGCTGTGAGCATTGACGCCGACATGCATCTGAACCTTCATAATATAATACAACATCTGCAGACAGCTAACACTACCAATTTTGCACAGGGGCACCTCAAACCGACCGATAAACCAATGAGGAATCCTGAAGACAAAGCCAATATAAAGTGGTATACCCCGCCAGAAATGTACCCCGAAGCCACGTACCCTCCATTTCTAAACGGCGCGTGCTATGTCATGTCTGGTGATGTGGCAAGGCGGATTTTCGCAGCGTCATCACACGTGCGCCATCTTCCGTGGGACGATGTCTTCGTTGGCATGGTGATGAAGAGATTAGGGGTGACTCCATCGGCACACATGTCTTTTGAGCAGTTCAAGAAGCTGAGAAGGACTCGAGATTATTTGAGGGCATTTGCTGCGGGGATAGCAACAGGAGTTGGTCACCATCGGAAAGCAATCGATAATAAAGTAATCAGTGTTTGGGATTACATTAGCAACATGCACGAAATCTTAGAATCTTTCAAAAATCCACCAGTCTAGTTGTCCGTGGTTATTTTTTTTAAAGTGTGCCTTAATCGGTTTAACGCAATCTAGGTATACTTCATGATTGTCGTGAACGGGTCTAAATTAAGACTTCTGTTGTATACTGGGTTTATTTATGTTTCAGCTTAAATTCCGTTACTTTATATGTTTTTTACTGTTACGACTATAACGTATAATTATACCATTGCCTACCGTAAAGGACCGAGAAAAGTAAAAACAAAACCAAAGTCTTTGCTCATGAAATATATCATGAACTAACCTGTAAAAGTTTCATTACAATAGGAGCTCAAGATTTTAAGAAAACGCCGACAACCTGTTACATGCTTTTCCGTTTGAATATTTAGCAAAACGTTGCCAACTCATTCGTAAAATTGACTTAAATTTCTGTTTTCTCCAACTAAGACGAATTGATTTCTCCGGACGATTGATACATTTACCAACTTAACATGAAGTAAATGAATAGATACTAATTTGTTTATTTGATAATTTGGTACATACTAATGTTTTATTACATTCACTTTAAGTGAATGTCCAGTGAGGCAATCCGTACAAAGAAGGTACACTTGAGACCGTGGTAAAATTGTATTCATGATAAAGAAGAGGTTGACATGTTGCATGCACCCTCATTTCCTCAGGATGTGTTAGTGGCAATGACTTCTAGAACAACAAACCAGGAACAGGTGCATTTTGCTTTCTAATGGAATTTAGAACCGGTTCTGAATCTATCGTCGTGCTTGCCAAATAAACTTTAATATATTGCATTTTAACCACATTTATTTAATTAAAAGTACAGGCAAGGTATCATTTAAAAAAATAACAAAATTGTAAAATTATTATGTATAACTTACTTGGTGTAAAACTGATGACAGTTTCAATCTTTCCTTTAAAAAGTTTTTATGATGTGCTGTGAAAAGTGGAATAATTTCCAGTATGAATTAAGGAAAAAGTATCATGAACGCAAAATCAAAATATATTTTTTCCGTAACGACACAACATGGAAGTAAACTAAAACTTTCAGTCACATGTTGGTTGTTTACAACTGTATATCTTAATTTTCAAAAAGAGCAAACATAGAACGGTTTTGCCAACTTTACCAGTGCTGTATCTTCCCTTTATTTCAGGTATTTAAACACAAAGTTGTGGAATATGAGTGTATGATGAAATCAAATATGCATGCGTTTGTCTTCGGAATTCTATACCACTTCTTGCCTGTTGAATTAATGGTTTTGTTTTAAGAAAAATGTCCTTTTTTTAATAACTATTTTCGCTCTGTTTGACAGCTTATAGCTATCAGCTATTATACATACAATGGATTTTCTGTCAATTTATACACATTCTATGAGGTGGTGGTGGTTTTGTTGTTTCCTGGTATATATGTGCTATACCGAAGGTAAAATTTTACACTTTTATTAATATCATTTGCTTTTATTTCATCGGATCTTTCGATTTCATGTTTTGTTAATGTTCCGGCCAAATTTCAATAATGTATCGTGTTTCCATCAATTCTTATTTTTGGTCAACAAAACGTCTGATTTGTCATTCAAGGGAGTTTATTAAGGTTTGACAATTACTGTTTCAAAGAATTTGCAGTATGGGCATATTATTTAATTACCAAACATAATGTTTGTTTTGTTTTGTTTGTTTGTTTGTTTGTTTTACTATTAATGGTATTTTTAGTTACAAGGTGTAGTTTTTTTTTATAGAAGTCAATCAAGGGGCAGGACAAACATTTATAACACTGTACCGGTAGTTAATTAAAGAAAGGTTTTAAAATAAAAAGGTTGTCCGTATAAAATAGTGAAACATAGGCCTAGTTGATACTAAGTTATAGACCCGCAACGTAGCGCCGCCAAGGATTTCTGATGTGGAAAGCACGCAGGCATGTCTAAATGCAACCGGTAGTACGCAGACCCATAATCACATAATCTGTCAAATATCGATAGATAATTGGAGTTATACTTGGATATTTGGGACGCCCAGTAGAATGAGTAGGAAAGTTGCCCCAAAATCTATTAACCCCTCCTACTACTACAAGGGTCAAAATCAGTCAAAATGTTGATATACTTGCCAAGGTATATCTAGTGCACTTAAGTCAAACACTGTCAAACCTTACGTGTAGTAAGTACATTTACAGGTCAAAATGAGTCAACTGTTTGTCTGGTATTGTTCAGGGTGGTCAAAATGACAGTAAAAAACAGTCAAAAATGTCCCTGCATGCAACATTTGGGTCAACAGTCAAAACACTGAGGCAGTTGACTGATTTTGACCTCTATAGCAACTTCCCACTGAAGTGCAGCTACAGTAGGAGGGTTAATTTGCCGTGTGGTTTGTTATTAACTATATGTACATTTCTTGTTCAAACCAGCCATTCCTTCTATAGGCTTATACGTTTAGTTAATAAACATCACATTATTCGCCTAAGTTATTGAGGGCGAGCGAAATTGAAACTGTGTTATGCATAGGGCCTATAATTAAACTATAAACTATATAAAGGTTAAACAAATGTTGTGATAAAGGAAACGCTTATTCAAGTGTATAAACATTGTAACTATAGATTTAAACAATTATGGTGCTTTTCAGGGAAGGTAATGTTGGCAAAACTGGGGTAGTGAAACTACACCTATGGTGTGAACTTCGTTCACGATAACACTAGAGCTCATGTGTTTGTTAGAACAAACACACGGTGTTCGTGGGAATTTCCGGTTCAATCAAATTATCATCGATGATGTCACAGTCACATTTTGCAAAGTATCAATATACATTAACCAACCAACATGTGAAAGCATTTCAGCTATTATTACGTTGTCTTAAACGAGAAAATAGTGGAAATGTATTAAGATTTTTCAATAAAAGTTCGAAATGGACAATATTTTATTCATTTTTCTAAAAAGTTACAGCGGCACCTTAGACTAATTTATTTCTACGGAAGGATGATACCATAATCAATCTTACACCATTCAGATATTTTGAATTGCCAATCATTCATTACCATAAACTTATTGAACGGTGAACAGAGTACTTGCACAAGTGTTACATTATTAATATCAAATTGTGACCAAGAAAGGAATTGGGCCCCACAAAGACATTGCAATCGATATTTATCAAGTTTTACGCTAACCCCGGTATTGTAGCACAAATTTACTTTCCAATTTCTTTTCCTCAAAGAAAGAAATATATTCCAAATGCTGTCAAATGAATGGTTTAGCAGCATATGCCTAATAAAGTGGGCGGGTACCACAATAATTTGGGATTACAAATTACTGTAAAATCGTGCGTTTGACGAATACTTTAAAAATTTTCAGTCTATTTGATATTTTCCATTCCATTGGCCCAATTATAAGATGTAAAACAATACTAATGATAAAAATACTAAGCGACATATCTTTAAAACGAGTAGGCCTACCTGCAATATTGAGATTGTATAGATAGCCACACTAGGCCTACTATTGCCTTTCATTTGAAAAGTGATAAAGCGTCATTACCAGAAAAGTGTATGATAATCACAGGCAAAGGAATTGTTAATAGTTGCCGGTAGGCAGCGAATTGTTTAAAGTCTCCGTTTCCTGGTCATCGGTCGGCTTCAAAATCGGTGCGGTGACGCGTTTTGTTTGTTTTTTTTGTTTTTTTTTTGTTTTTTTTTGTTTTTTTTGGGGGGGGTAATCGTTTCAGACCCAAAAAAAAAAAAAAAATTAAAAATGCCGACGCGCGGAGACCAGAAACCGGAGACTTTTTGTTTTGGCCTTAAAGTGGAAGTATCGTCACGATCAGAGTAGACTTTCAACAGGGCATGGAATCGGTGTCCTAGTTTAGGATGAACACAGTGACTGAAAATTACTGGCTCATCACATTACCGTTGCTGCTGCATAAATTTTATGCAGCAGCAACGGTAATGTGACCTTATCATGTGGGGTATTATTTTCAGTCACAAGTACTCCGATTCCATGTCCTGTTGATCGTGACGATACTGCCCCTTATATGTTGTCACTAAATTTTGAAATTATAACTAGATGAAGACAGACGATCGGTGTAGCCATTTTTGTAGCCATGTATATGTGCGGGGCAAATAATGAGCGATTCATTATCAATGTTTCACCCGGAAGCAGACCCGGTCGCCAATTGTTTTGTTTTTTTGGAAACTAGGACAGTGTATTTTTGTATGCTTACCACCTGCGACGAGCGTGTATACCCACTTTATAAAAAACTTCAGAAAATATTAAAAATGCCTTCAAATATGTTCGTATTCATTATGTTGTGAAATTCATAATACATTTCACGTTTTCTTAAAAACTTCAGCATGTCAGATGGAATACTTTCTTAGTCGTTTGGTACCGTTAAAGGGACAATATCACCACGATACGAGCACACTTTCAACAGGGCACGGAATCGGTGTACTAGTTTAAACATGAAAATTACTGGCTCATTTAAATGCAGCAGCAACGGTAATATGACCTTATTATGTGGGGTATTATTTTCAATCACTGATTTTAGTACGCTGATTCCATGCCCTGTTGATGCACTATTGTCTCTTTAAAAAAGATAATGGCAATTCTATTATACCGAAAACAATGCGCCTCATGTTGTTTATCTATTTGTGTATCATTGTTTTCTGTATGACTGGGAGTGGATAATCACATATTATATTATTTTGTAGTCAATAACAGAACTAGGACAACACAGATGGCTGTCATGACATTGCAACTGAATGGAGCCTGGAAAATATTGAACACACATTGCCATAAATATCACTGTTACAAACACACAAAATGTATGACCAGAAATAATTTCAGGAATCTACTTTTTTAAATCGATTTTCAAACCGCTGACTAAAGACACCTTATATTTGAATATCAAGGGTGGCACCTCATTTGCTACATACATAATAAAAGCAGTGCAATTGGATTTAATGTCATTTCTCTCCATAACCGAGGCCTGACTATATTTATGCAAATTACGAATTCAAGGTTATTTTATAATCTGCTAAAATAAATTATTATAAACATTTTGCCTTTATTCAATTCTCAGTATAAATTTCAGTCAGATTAACTCTTCATATAAATTACAATATAAATTTCAATCAAATTCTCTCTTCATATAAAAACTATTCAAAGATGAGTTGCATGTTTGTTTAATATGATTCATTAAATCACCAAAAAAAAATTTTTTTTTAAATAAAAAGCAAAATCAAATTAACTTAACTGAAAGCTATTGAATGAAATGTTTGCAGTAATATAGAATTAAGTATAGAGTGTACAAAAACTCAAGACAATACTGGTTGTATTTGTATACTGCATATTCGGTTTGGATTATAAAGGCCCATTAAGCATTTACCGCCAATTTCGTCATTATGTTAAATTATGCCCCCAAAAAATACAATTCTGAATGCAATCATACAAAGTACTCATAGCTAGTCCAGGGGACCTGGATCTCTCAAATGGCACAATAGTTCATTTGCATGCTTGATAGAGGGCATTGAAATGGTGGCTTTTTTGGGATACAGAAAGTCAAATCCATTTACTGTTTGAATAATTAACTTGTAATAATGTAATTAATATATATCATTGACAAATATTGGAATACATATTTATTTGAATTTAGTTGACAGCATTACATTCACTGGGAGAACCAGGGAAAGGTATCCTTTTTAATTGCAATGCATATAAATTTACTATTTTATTTTGTGCCCAATATTTTTGGGGTGTGACTGCCCCCTTTTGGGGTGTGACTGCCCCCTATTTTGGCATAATTTCCCACTTTTTTGACAGCCTTGATGCCCCACTGATTACAGTACCCTTACACAGTCTTTGGAAAGTTTTTGCCAAATTGACGACTTTTGTTCACAACTCTGCCTTGGATTCTTGTTGATGTTTGCCCATCATCACTCTCTTCATAGTTTTGTTAGACTGTAACAGATCAGGGACAATTACGGTGAGAAAAGATGTGGTTAGAATACGTGTTACTGTTTTTAATTAGTATGATCACATAAGAAAGGTCTCTTACACAACATGGTAAGCTCAGCTCTTAAGAGAGTAGTTTAAGGTAAATTCCTAAATTCCCAAGACAGTTTAGACAATCTGACTGGACAAAACGTAATCACGTGGGGATGTATTAATGGATGGTATAGACTGGCTTATTAAAATCAGACCAGCACGTATGTGACAGATGTTCACCAGCTGTTTTATGCGACAAAGATTGGCATCACGTGCCTGACTCGAATGTACTTTGAAAGTGTTTTGTGTGTCCCCAAAACGTGAATTTGCCCATTTCTATTTGGCTTTATTCAACAAAAATTACATTATTTTTACATTTTGAAAATGAAATTGATACAGGCATTTATGAATGGGAATAACAGTTTCATGCTTGGTCTTTACCGCAGGTTAACAATCAGTTTTGGACGTGGTCATGGCTTTGGCTCGGCCCTTATCGCCCATGACAAACTGTTATTTTTTCTTTAATTCCACATGGCCAAATTGTTATGTAACAGCCTAGTATGTATCAATTGTCTTGAAATAATTTTGTCTGAGGTGCTGTCACTTTCTTGATAAAGAGTTACTCACATTACATTTTTAGAACATCCATAAAATTGTGCATTTTCTCTTATATAGCATAGATATAATACATTTCTGAAATTCTTATTTTAAGGTCTCGGTATAATGCAACTGCTGTGAAAAAAAATATATATATATCTTATTACAAAAATGTAACATGAGTAACCATGGAATTACCCATATCTTGTTCACAGTAAGTAGACTTGCCAGCCAAGACTGAGCCAAACCAGGTTGAGTTCACAAACATATGTTCACAAACAGCCACTGTACACTACTGGTAATATATATATATATATATAATATATATAATATATAACATCATTGATCAATGATTTACATAAAATGTACTTGGTGTCAAGTTGATGATGGGATTAAAGAGGCAGTATCGTCACGATCAGAGCAGACTTTCGGCAGGGCATGGAATCGATGTTCTAGTTTAAGATGAACACACTGACTGAAAATTACTGGCTCATTTATGCAGCAGCAGCGGTAATATGACCTTATCATGTGGGTATTATGGTAGTCACTGAGTTCATCTAAAACTAGCATTTCCGATTCCATGCCCTGATGATCATGACGATACTGCCCCTTTAAACATCCCTTGTAATCGTTCTGTCTGAGGAGTTTTCACTAATTTCCCAAATGAATTTTTTTGTTCATGCGATGAATATTCCACATCAGAATGATGATACAGAAAATCTCAATGTATTTTTGTATTTTTCTAACCCTAACCTTCCCAAATCCTCCAAAATCCTCTTTGCTAACGTGAAGGATTTTGAAGGATTGAGTTTACATGCTACATCCTCTTTGCTAAAGTGAAGGATTTTGGAGGATTGAGGTTATTAGGCATGCTTGCCTTTCCATGGTACATGTACATCCATAATTATTTGTTGTAGTGATTGTAAGGTCAGTGCTTGGGTCAGTGGACACTGTTTATTGCTCCATGCATGCAGGGAGGGTCCCTGGCCATGTACATGTATCACAGATTAGAAACACATGTGTGCATACATGTCATGTGCTTGAAGGATTTTGGAGGATTCAGGTTATGTGTAAGCAAATGGGCCTAGGGAGTTAGGAAGGATTCAGGTTATGTGTAAGCAAATGGGCTACGGAGTTAGGAAGGATTCAGGTTATGTGTAAGCAAATGGGCTGAGGGAGTTAAGAAGGATTCAGGTTATGTGTAAGCAAATGGGCCTAGGGAGTTAGGGTTAAAATGACACGATATCTCTTGATATGTAAAGATGAGTAAAGACTGTTTGTGTATACTGGCTTGAAATCACAATCATCATACTGGCTTGAAATCACAAAAATTGGTAATTGGCTAATATTATACAAAGTACTCATATATAGTACTCATAACCACGGGGACCTGGATCTCCCAATGGGACTATACAGGGTGTCCCAGAAAAAAGGTAATTCTGACAATAAGGGTTAATTTTGACAAAGATATGCTTTTTATGGCTATTAATCATGTTTTACCATAAAGTAGGAGCAAAATGCTTTCCAGTGGTATCTTGATTGCATTCCTCTGGCCATGCATCACTGAGCACCATTGTTTGGAAAATGCTATGTGAAAACCCTTTTGGGACAGTTCATGGTCAGACATGCTGTGGAATGGCCGGCCAGGTCACCAGATTTCACTCCTTGTGACTTTTTCTTGTGGGGGTATTTGAAGAACAAAGTGTTCACCAGTCCACCACGTAACCTTCAGGATTTGCAAGCCCGCATTCAACATGAGGTCGAAATCTTACGTGATGATCCTGCAATGGTGAGACGAGCTGTGGCTGGCGCCGCCGTTGTGGACTTTGCATCAAAAGAGGAGGTGGGCACGTGGAAGGTGTTGGTGCATAATTCAGTATTGAATAAATATCACCAATTGATAAACATCTTGTACGTATCACATGCTTTCAAACGGTTAGATTTCCCTCGGGCCATATCTGAATGTGCTGCTTATGTCTTACCATGAACTGTCCCAAAAGGGTTTTCACATAGCATTTTCCAAACAATGGTGCTCAGTGATGCATGACCAGAGGAATGCAATCAAGATACCACTGGAAAGCATTTTGCTCCTACTTTATGGTAAAACATGATTAATAGCCATAAAAAGCATATCTTTGTCAAAATTAACTCTTATTGTCAGAATTACCTTTTTTCTGGGACACCCTGTAGTTAATTTGCATGTTTGAGGAAAGGCATTGAAATGATGGCTTTTTGGGATACAGGAAGTCAAATCCATTTACTGTTTGCATAATTCACAGTTACATGTAAGTAATATATTATTTACAAATATTGGAATTACAAATTTAGTTGAATTTAACTATCCGCGAACCATTCACTGGGAGAGCCAGGGGACAAAGTATCCTTTTTTTTTTTTAAATGGGCAACTGAAATAATGGAGTTTTGGGAAGATGAAATCCAAGTATTGAAGGTTACTGAACAAGATGATCAAAATGATTCATGATGACTCAGAAATTAAGAATGCTCCTTCAACAAATGATCCCATTATAGCCATCACCCATTTACCACTTCATTTCAATGAATGAGATATGTAGTTTGTGTAGCTATCCTCAAAATAATGGAAGTGTGTCAACGACTAGTTATGTTTAAGTCAACTTTATCCAGGGTGGGTGAAAAGGACCCAAATAAATACAGGGGGGGGGGGGACATATAAACTCAAAATTTGTCCAATTTGTGAACCCCCTAGCCCTCTCCCAACACCCTATTGGCATATCCAGGGATGTCAAAGGGATGCAACCTGCAATTTCTTTTTTCCAATTTACCAAACGTTTTTGTGCTATCCCCCTTTTTTCGGTAGTGTTTTCCCCCTTTGTTGCCACAATTTGTGAACCCCCTAGCCCTCTCCCAACACCCTATTGGCATATCCAGGGATGTCAAAGGGATGCAACCTGCAATTTCTTTTTTCCAATTTACCAAACGTTTTTGTGCTATCCCCTTTTTTCGGTAGTGTTTTCCCCCTTTGTTGCCACATGCCCCCCCCTCCCCCCCTCCCCCCCTCCCTTTGACACACTTGTTCTACCCCATGCAAGACCCCCAGGAATTGAAACATATGAGAGTACTGTGTTCCCTTACCAAGTTCAACAACCTTTCTACAGTTCCTCCTTTTTCTCCCCTCTTTCCTTTCGTTTCTTGCCGGTCATCTTGCCTTTGCCTGTCTGTTCGCGGACAGCCTTCCGAGTCTAATTTCAAAAGGAAGACCATCAGAAATAGGAATTGTAGCAAGAAAAATAGAAACGTTTTAAAAAAATATTGAAATCGAAGCAACGTATCGATTCAAAACCTTATTTGCATGTAAATGGAATCAGTGTTTCCAAGACCATTAACGTTTTCTCAAATGTTCTCAAGTGAGACTCGAGTAATGGGACTTGTGAGACTCCTTTGAATAAGATACAATCTTCTATACGAATGTGTATGTATCTACACATATTAGGCTTGGCATTTTCCATTTAATTTGTGAAACGTATACACGTTTTGACACAGACCGTGTACACGTGTAAACGAATATTGTTATCACCAATAAATGACATGATGCAGACATTGTCCATGATGCAGACATGATGCAGACATGATGCAGACATGATGCAGACATGATGCAGACATGATGCAGACATGATGCAGACATGATGCAGACATGATGCAGACATGATGCAGACATGATGCAGACATGATGCAGACATGATGCAGACATGATGCAGACATGATGCAGACATGATGCAGACATAATGCAGACATTGTCCATATTTATTACAGAAAATAATCTAAAATACTGCAATACGGATAAAAATAGCACAGATTAAACAAACCCAAGCCTGGCACAAATAAAACATCCTCCAAAATTTCTGGTTGTATTAAATTAAAAACCAATTATCAGTTGAACTTCCTGTGAATCATGATATAATAATAGCGGGCCCACTGGTCGCACTTATGTAAATATAATGGAAATGGAAGGTTCCATTTTAAAATGTAGCATTCGTTTACAGGTTTTGTGAATTTGAAACTATTTAGCAAATTTATTTTCGTGTGTAAACGTGGAAATGTCCCAACCCTAACACCACCATGTTCATAACTGGCCTAAATAATTAAATAAAATGGTTAAAATATAATTAACCCTAAGTATAGAGACTCTGCCCACACCCTCCCATCCCTGTATAGCTAAATGATGATGATGATGATGATGATGATGATGATGAGCAATGACACGCTATCAAAGTTAAATTAGGTTGACCTTGGGCAATTGAGAGACCACTCAGGCTGGATGGGGTATTGTAACATGCATTTCGCTGACTGAGCATGAGATGTATGTGTATACATCTATTTAGCCTGTTGTAATATCTACAGTACAGTTTCCTTTGGAGATGGGACATTAAGCCGTAGGTCCCGTGTCATGTACAGTGAATGTAAAAGAAGGGAGAGCACTTGTAGTGAGAGAGGAGGGGTTTACCCAGGTATTTCTGGTTCACCCCGCTGGGGCCCTGGCAGAGACCAGTGATAATCACTGATCACGCCACCCAGGATAACTAAGAAATAAATTTATAATAAAAATAATAATGCTGACCATTAAAAAAGGGCAAATGAGATAAAAATAACATTATTTTTAAAATTAGCTTCATAAAATTTAAATAAATTTCAATGACCCAGTGCAAAGGCAATAAGAGCTTAAAATATGAAATGAGAAATGAGTATATAGGGCAATGTATTTTCTCAATCTTAACATAAACACAACAAAACAGGATAAAATAACTTGACAATTGTATTATTGTACAATTGTTTTTTTTTATAATAATTTCCCTTTCGGCAATCGCACATTACAGCTATAAAAATCTGTCATCTTTCCTATTTCCTAGTTCCCCTTTTTTAAATCATTCTTTAACAAATGTTAAAAACAACACTTATTTCTAGACTTCATTTGTTCCGACTTTCCTTGACCTGAACTTGTTTTGGTTATTTACTTTACACAATCATCTTCTTTCTTTTCTTTACCAGCTAAGTTCCTTTTTGAAACAAATTATAACACTCATTTGTTGACTTTTTCTTATATTAGCCCTCCTACTCTAGCTGCACTTTAGTGGCAAGATGCTATACAGGTCAAAATCAGTCAACTGCCTGTTTTGACTGTTGACCCAAATGTGCACACAGGGGCATTTTGGACTGGTTTTTACTGTCATTTTGACCACCCTGAACAATACCAGACAATGCTTTTACCAGTCAAAAACGGTCGACTCATTTTGACCTGTAAATGTACTTACTACACGTAAGGTTTGAGTGTTTGACTTTTACGTGCACTATAGATATACCTTGGCAAGTATATCAACATTTTGACTGATTTTGACCCTCGTAGTAGTAGGAGGGTTAAAAGACCTTTTTTTCATGTTGTGGTCATTTTGGTTTTCCTATGCAAATAAGCCTTTGAGAATCAGAATAAGGCCATATCCGAATTAAGCATTTTTGGCTACGGCTATGGCTATTGGCTGCAGCAGCAATGCTCAAGTATAGGAAGACATGGTGATCTAGCCATAGCCGTAGCATATCTGGCTATGGCTATGGCTATTGGCTGCAGCAGCAATGCTCAAGTATAGGAAGACATGGTGATCTAGCCATAGCCGTAGCATATGGCTATGGCTATTGGCTGCAGCAGCAATGCTCAAGTATAGGAATACATGGTGATCTAGCCATAGCCGTAGCCAAAGCCGCAATTTCGGACATGGCCTGAGACTCATGTCCAAAATAGTCTGGTTTCATGTTTTGGTGACCCACTTCATAGTGATAACTGATCTACAAACTACAGGAAACTTGACATTGATGGCAGGATTAGTGACTCTATGGATGTGATTCACACAGCTTATCAGTGCACTGTGTTATCTGACCCAGTGGCGCACCCAAGGGGGGGGCTTGGGGGCTCGAGCCCCCCCCCCCCCAAGGGCCCGCTGATGTTTTTTTTTTTTTTTAAAGAAGGAGCCAGGAAAGAGAGCAAAATCTGAGCCCAAGTCTTGTCTACAGAGGAGTTCGGCAAGGAGTATAGGGCAGTGGTACAAGGGATGGGGACTCAGGAGACTCAAGCTCCCCTCCAAAAGTTTTCCATTTATTCCACTCACTATTATATTTTACGTTAGTATGCATGTGCATGTAAGCTTGAAGGGCCACCAGTATATATAACAAGCATTTTTACACATTCTCCCCCCCCCTGCCATGGTGCACCCTGATCAGGGAGCAGCTTTACTTAATTTTATTTTCATTTTCTGTTGTCCGTTTCTCTTGTTGAGGTCGTTGACTGTCGTTGAGGTTACTCGTAAAATTTAAACACGCCCGCATTATAATCAACTCCTTTCCAGTTTGTACATAATGGCCCAGGATTGGGTTTTAATTTACAAAGATTATGTGACACTCTTTTAGCAAACACCGATTGGATAATATTGGGATTTGGTTTTGCCGCCAAATTCGTGTTTGAAAAAATTTAGCTCCACCCAGAATGATCACAAACTTTACGTCCACGCAATGAAAGTATTTAACTATAGAAATCTTGCAGACGAAACAAGCTCAAGTTCTTTACATCAAGAGGAGGAAATTATATGGAAGGTAAAACCCTACGAGTCCGAATCATGCCATAATGTCTTCTTTTTATGACTAGAAACCACCAGGAAACATTTAACATGTGCCGTAGGTTCACTGACGAGCACGACTAGGGACATGGCTGCAGCCGCGCCAGCGGTTATGGTTTGGGTCAGCCATGTCTCTCCCCCATATTGGATTTCAAATAAAAATATTTTGAGCCCCCCCCCAATCAAATCCTGGGTGCGCCACTGATCTGACCTTGTTAAATCAACACCGCTAATCAGTATAACCAGTCAATTTGACCACTGGTACAATATACCAGTTAGTGTCAATGTTTGTCTACTGTTTCAATGTTTGGTATGAGGAAAATATTAATTAGGTCCAAAAGGAATTCTGAGGACCAATACTGAAACCTTGATTCTCACTGGGGATTAGGTGGAAAGAGTATTTGCCAACAGTACAATGATATTGAAAATCTTGAACTGTCTTCAAATTTTTGAATTTCATGATCCCTGATATAATTGGATTCTATATTTCTGTTTTTCATTAAATGCAAAATAGTAGTTATTAGCCTTTGAGAAAGAACCTGCTAGGTTCAAAATGTAAGGCCAATTTACTACTATTTTGCATTTATACTACAGGTCCTTAGATTGCAACAGCTAATTCCTTATTAGTTTTTATTTAAAAAAATGTTTCAGGGGAGGCCATTTTGGTTGTGGACTGGATGTAAGCTTCATGCGTAAACTAAACTATAAGTATGCTCACCTACACTATGATGAATGATATAAATTAATTAAAGCATCTTAACAACAATTATAGAAAACCATAAACCCACCTGCTCCCATAGAATTCTATAGAGATTCTTTCTATAGAATTGTACAGAACTCTATAGAGCTCTAGAAAGCTTCTATAGAAAATTTGTGTATGGGATGAAAGACCAAATGAACTTACTCAAAATGATATACATGAAAGGGGAGTGTCATGGAAACAAAGGATTAGCTAAATTCACTGATCTGAAGATGATTTTTGTTCAATACTCACCGGTCCCTTGTACTTATTGATACGGAATCCTGATCTATCTACACCTATACAAGCATCAGTCACATCAAAACATAGAGAAATCTCTCGTTCCTCGGGGTCGCTAAATGCTTTAAAAACTTCTGTAATTTCTTTCTTATATTCAGCTGCAAAACAGAATAACTTTCATTACAGGAAATCCCATAAGATCAATTGTTTGTTACTGATTACAAAAGGGAAGGCTAAATTGGATAAAAAGTTAGAGTCGTTAGACAGTAGTGAATGACCCTGATTTACTGTGCGAGGCCATGGCCTCCTAGTCCTGCAACCCACACCCCCTGCTAAACTACTGCCCGATATATTAGCTGATTACCGAAAACTATTTTGATTGTCGATCTAATAAATATTCAAGATCATTGTTTGGTATACTCACTTGCCCAGTAGTTACAGACTTTTTGCATGTTAGGGGGACTGAACTCATATGCACGTAAGTGTTCAGTGTTACATGTTCTTTTCAAGACATCTTTAATCTGAACATCAATCTTATCTTTAGAGGTGTGTTTCCTGTTCATTAGTTTGGTAGCTTCTGCAAAAGGAGAAAAATCATTCAATATTTACTTGTTAGAATTATCATAACAAATTAAATATTGTTTTCTTTATTAACATTTTGATTTCTAATTAAGTTGTTAATTAAGGCCCCCCCCCCCAAAAAAAAGTCTTTGTTTCTGGTCTCCACGTGCGTCACCTCAGAGCTGTGCATCTGCATTTTTAGTTTTCTTTTTTTTTTCGCTATGAAACGATGTCCAATTTTGTTAATGACTTTTTTACATAGGGGTATAAACGTTTGCCCAATTTGTGAAGCTTCTTGTAGCCACTATACTTTGTGTCTAGGAAATTTGATCTGGTTCAAATAAACATGTATACATGTATCAAGTGTTGGCAAACCCCCCCCCCCCAAAAAAGCACGTCACCGCACCAATTTTGAAGCCGACCTATGACCAGAAACCGGCGACTTTATTTAGGCCTAACCTGGACCTTGAAGAAAAATATTTATAACCAACAAAAAGATTCAAAAGTTAACTTTGTAAAGGGTTCATCAAATATATGATTCATGATTTTCATGATCCTTTCATTATCATAAAAAAAAATTGTTGTACAAATCTTGAACTCTAAACTGCCTTTGGAAATTTTCTTTTTACAGTTAAAAAAAAAAAAAAAAAGGATTTAACCCAGAAATGAGGGTGGTACGTACAAATAACAATGCACAAATGGCAATAAGCAAAAATATTGTTTTGAATTTATGCAAACATGGAGTGTCGTGGCCGAGCGGTCTAGCTTACCGGACTCAAGTTCTGGTGTTAGCAGCAGAATGTGGGTTCGAATCCCGGCCGTGACACTTGTGTCCTTGAGCAAGACACTTAACCATAATTGCTTCTCTCCACCCAGGGGTTAAATGGGTACCTGTGAGGGCAGAGTTGGTTGATTAGCCCTATATGCGCTGTAATGGCAGCAATTGAGCTGTATACTCCCCAGGGAGCTGAGATGGTTTCAGGAATGATTTATGAGCCTTATGAGCAGGGGTAATAATATGCGCCTTGAGCACCACTCAGTTGGTGGATACGTGCGCTATATAAGTCCACACATTATTATTATTATTAACCAATTACAGATGTGGGATGCCATTTTTCCATCAGTTACACTGCACTTAAACAATAAACAATTTCGCTTGTTTCGCATAGAAAAATTATTCGAAAGGTAAAATTTACAATTCTCTATACAAATTCAAGATTTACTGTTCAAAACTAGTATTTATACACACACACACACAAATATTTCTGGCTTAATATTTTGCTGTGCAAAATGTTTTAATGAAATCAGTCCCTGCTTAGATGTGTAACTTGTTGAAAGAATGTGAAAATAATTATAAGAAAGTACTCTTTATGATAACATTGTTTCAAACGGTGAACATAACAACATCCATTTAAAATATTTCAATTAAAATCAAAGATTACCTGTTACAAATGCATGGCATCCTTCGCAAACCACCTCTACAAAAAAAAAAAAAAAGAATCTCACATCGAAGGACACATAGTGTTAGCCAGAGGGGTGTCTGGGTGTCTTTTGGACACCCTGTTTCAATTTTGGACACCCTATTTCATCTGTCATTTACATGTACATGTATTGTAAGTGTACAATTTGGACACCCTGTTTTGAAATTTCTAGCAGATTTGGACACCCTATTTCTAAATCCTGGCTAACACCTTGGAAGGACACCAGTATGACAAAATATTGTTGGTCTTAAAAAAATCACAACCAAACTTTAAATACAAATTTCAATTGATATTTTGCCAAATGACTTTGATTTTGCCAAATGCGTATTTGTTTGTGTTTTCATTGAAATGAGAGCACATATCGTTCCTACATTTTTGTGTAATTTGCCATAGTGACCAATCCCGAATTAAGTTGGCATAGTGACCAATGCGGTATTGGTCACTTTGCCAAATTACAAAAATAGCCAGTTAGAGCATTCGTCATTTGAATGCATGCTCTATCTCCAAAACTATAAGGAATACATGCATGTGGATTAGATACAATGGTAGGTCTCTTACTGAATGTACTAATGGGTGGGAAAACTTAAAATTGAAAAAAGTCGGATTGGTCACTATGGAAAATTAGGGACGATATATGCAATAATCATATAAGTAAGAGTAATTGCGGTGACATCATGTGAAATGCTCAATTGAGTAGTAATTAGTTCTGAAAAGAACTGGGGATACAACTCGACGTTTCGATCAGTATACTCTGATCGTCCTCAGGAGAATGCCGGACTCTGGAAAATGCTGCTGCTTAAGTAGACTGCTGGAGGATCATCCCATGAATGGATGCTGGAGGATTAGTTCGTTGAGGCGCACAGGCAGGAACTGTTGAGACTATGATCCTAGGGGTTGGGGGAGAGGAGTGTGTGCTCACTGAACTGAATCAGTTGTTAACAAGCACAGAGGGATGGAGGGTGGTTGACTTAGGATATAGGAGATCCCTTAGGATATAGGAGATCCCATAACCCACCCCAGACTGAGGGATCTCCTATATCCTAAGTCAACCACACTCCATCCCCCTTATCCTCCTCACCATGCAAAGCTACAAGTTCTACCAATAATCATATGGCAGGATAATTAGTACCTTTACCAACTTTTTTTAATTACCAATTATGTACAATCACTTTTACAATGTATCACCCAAGTTTTTCACCAGCAATTATGTTTTTTCAACAGAACATTGTTTATTTGTTTTCAGAAATTAAAACAAATACTTTGGAGTGACAAACTAATTGATAGAACCTTGGTTCAACAGTGAATAAGTTCCATACATTCATTTTGGGGCATATATCCGTATAACAGTGCATATATCCGTATAACCTATTATTTTGATAAATGTATTATTAACTAAAAGCAACTGCTTTTCTTTTCGAGAAAAATAGCAGTGTTCCGATGTTCTGGATATTCAGTTTCACTTGCTCAGTTTTTGTATTACTTTTTCTTACCTTTGGCAAATTTTGTGGATTTATATGACGAGGCATAACGTGTCATTAATGTAAATATAACGAGCGTAATCAGCAGATGGCACTGCATGCTGCTTCGGTTGTCTGCAAAACAAACATTTACAAAGATGATTACAAAAATGTTTTATTTCTTTATCTTTGGGGAATATATATCCCACCTATTCAATTTTTAATTTATTTCAATTTATATATGCCTTATTTTCTAAAACTAGGTTTGTCCAAAAACAAATATGGATTAATTATATGTTGTCACAACAGCTGTGGACAATCATTAGAGTTGCATCAGTCCCTGCTATATTCACTATATACATGTAACTAAAACATTCTCTGAAGTCCAGTGGCACTTGTTATGATTGGGGGGGGAACCCTACCCACCCAAAAAAAAATTTGACTCAAATCTCCCCCCCCCCCCCCCAAGTCCCAACCGATTGTTTTTCTCAATTTAAATAATAGTGAATTTTGAAGTTTTCATTTTATTTTATTTTATTTATTTTATAAATAATGCTACCAGGGGTATAGGCTTGATAAGTTGTTAAGGGGAAAAATAGCTCTAAATGCACTAATTCAGTAATTGGGTGAACGATACAGGAAATCAACAATACCATCATTTTTTTAAATCATCAGAATATAAATAACTGTAATTAGAGTTTCACCCTCTGCAGTCCGGACATAAAGTCAAGGTCCTTTTATTTTTAAATTTACATTTAATTAGTTTTACTTTTTTCTTTTCTTTTATTATTCTCCCATTTCTCCCAAATTTTTTACCATTCCCTTTGTTCTTCTCGGGTAGAATGTCATATCCGACTGCCACTTTTTCTCATTCAATATAACCAATAATGTAATCTTACCTACCCAGTAAGGTGGAGAACATATGGATGATGATGGACATATACTTCAAATTATTCCAGGATACTTATTTCATGAAAAATCAGGCATTTTTGGTATACGATGACTTCCTCAGTCATGTCTGATCTTGTCAACTCCCCCATTAGTGACCAACACGGTCATTCTACATGCGCAGTGTCAACTATAATAGGATCCTTCTATTTTCTGAAGGGAAAGATTTCTTTAGAAGGGAAATAAAGTCTGAAAACCATCATAAAAGTGGATTTTAAAGATAGTTTTCACTTTCTGTACCCCCAAAATCGATAGAATAATTTTTTAAACGGTTAGTGGTTTCCAATTTTTTTTTTTCAAAACACTTAAAAAGTGGCAGTCGGATACGACATTCTTTCCTTCTTCTCTCCTCTGCCCCCGGTCATATAAATACTTCCACCTCCCACGTCTCCCTGGGATCGCCTCCCCAAGTCGTCCCTCTCTTACCGCGAAGTCGGCACATACCGCCCTCTAATATTATACTAATTACTACGCTTCGCCTGGGTCGGCCGGTCATGAACTCATGACATTTTTTTTTATTTAGCAGACGACAATGCACTGCTGTTCAAAATCAAATGAAATGCCGAAAAGTTCTCAAAGGGTCTTTAAGCACGGATGTTTATAAAAGAGGTAGTAATTTACTGAGAAAACAACAGACATTGAAGTAAAATCTTACCAAAATTTTCCAACTTACTTTTATCCTTTTCTCTAGTAAAACAAGTACACTAGTACTACAGTGAACCGATTGTGAACTGACTGCTGGTGGTATAATTATTATGTGTGTCGTCACGAAACACACCACACGCGGTGCAGCGCCAGCACCGGCAACCTGTAAACTTAGACTAGCTGTTCAAGTTTGTTGTAAGTTTACACTAAGTGTTACGTGTATCACTGAAACGCGATTTATGATCGCATCACCGAACTTCGGACTTACTGGCTTGTCTACTACTACATCAACAACTGTAATCAAGATTATCTTGACGATCAACTGAGTAATCAAATTACGCGCTGACCGACCAACCAAAATATGCCATGTTGATCTACGGAACATCAATACGTGGCATAACCAGAGAGGAGTGTAATTCTACTACTTGGAATTTACAATTATAATATGTGGTGTTTGTATTTGAAGTTTAAAGGGACAATATCGTCACGACCAACAGGGCAAAATTATTACCGTTGCTGCTGCATAAATGAGCCAGTAATTTTCACTCATCCACTGATTCCATGCCCTGTTGAAAGTCTGCTCTGATCGTGACGATACTGTCCCGTTAAGTATAATTACCACATGTATACATGTAAATTCCAAGTATAGTAGAAGTTTGAAATATTAAATTGTGTTCAATAAATTCGGTTAGTCTAAAAATGTTTCACTAAAACCCGATAAGCTCAATTATAAGCTTACAAAATCTGTAAAATTTCAAAGCACAATACATACTACACACACAAACCACATGCGTCTTCACAGATTTACGGACGTACACAGGGCCGTATAGCCATTAATCTTTGGTGGGTTTTCTTTAAATTGAACCAATTTTGGTCAGACAGCAAAATATTTCCTGGGGACAAATTCTCCTGGCCTACTTTTTCAAATTGTTTGATGCTGGCCCTCCCTTGACAAAATAAAATACAGAATATACCAGCAGAAAATTAAACATACAATTAAAATATGGAAACCATGGTCTTTTCGAAATGGGCCTCGATCTTATAGCGCCCCCCTCCCCCAAATGTCCCTATACACACTGTTGTTCTATTGTTAACGGACCCTCCCCCGAAATCCTCTAAAGAATTCCTATTCCTGGAACACAACAAAGACACCGACAATGGGAGGGGGATGCCGCGTATCGAGCGTCATATGCTCGATCTTCTCGTATAAAAACGTAATTAATACCATTGTTCTTCTTTGTTCTATATTTTGTGGTAATTAGCTTTATTTCATGTCATGTACCATTTGTAATCATGTTTGCCATCTGTTGTGTACCCTTGATGCAATTAATTATTACACCAAGTGTCCAAACTAACCATAAACTAAATTGGACGGGTACCGATGCATAATCAGTGACGGTATTTCAAAAAATAATAGAGGTCGCCCTTTCAACTTAACGGCTATACACGCGGCGCATTGCTATATTTTTCGGGAAATTGTACATAATCACATCACCTTCTTTTGTCAACGAAAATGTTCCCCCCAAAAAATCTTCTGGAATATTTTTAAGCATGATTTATTTAGTAATTTATTTGGACTATTCCCCGTCGCGTAACAAAGGTTGGGCCAGTGGGGGGGGGGGGGACCTAAAATTTCCCTCCATATCAACTGAACTCAATTTTTACAACTTTTTGATATGATTTTCAGGGGTGTGTTTTGACAAAAGTAAAAAATCCTATTGGTAGCGAGCCTGGGTCTCCCTTTGGTCTAGAGGACAAAGCCCCCTGAACCTCCTGGATGTTTAATTTTGGAGGATGTACAGACTCTCCACATCCCCACAAACAAGAAACTAGAGGTTTGGACACAATACAGGCTACAGGATTTACAGACTCTCCACATCCCCACAAACAAGAGACTAGAGGTTTGGATCACAATACAGGCTACAGGATTTACACTCTCCACATCCCCACAAACAAGAGACTAGAGGTTTGGACACAATACAGGCTACAGGATTTACAGACTCTCCACATCCCCACAAACAAGAGACTAGAGGTTTGGACACAATACAGGCTACAGGATTTACAGACTCTCCACATCCCCACAAACAAGAGACTAGAGGTTTGGACACAATACAGGCTACAGGATTTACACTCTCCACATCCCCACAAACAAGAGACTAGAGGTTTGGACACAATACAGGCTACAGGATTTACAGACTCTCCACATCCCCACAAACAAGAGACTAGAGGTTTGGACACAATACAGGCTACAGGATTTACAGACTCTCCACATCCCCACAAACAAGAGACTAGAGGTTTGGACACAATACAGGCTACAGGATTTACAGACTCTCCACATCCCCACAAACAAGAGACTAGAGGTTTGGACACAATACAGGCTACAGGATTTACACTCTCCACATCCCCACAAACAAGAGACTAGAGGTTTGGATCACAATACAGGCTACAGGATTTACAGACTCTCCACATCCCCACAAACAAGAGACTAGAGGTTTGGACACAATACAGGCTACAGGATTTACAGACTCTCCACATCCCCACAAACAAGAGACTAGAGGTTTGGACACAATACAGGCTACTTCTTTCTTTCCTTTGTGCAAAATCCTGAAATCAGGAAAAATCAGGAAAAATCCTGAGAAATCACAGGCCTGGATTTTACTCAAAAGATTGGTGTTTTGAAAAATATGATATGATTTTATTGGCATTGGCTGCTACCTCCCCCACCTATAAGTGAACAAGTTTTTGTTTCTACATTATCTGCCATTCAACACACAAAGGAAAAGAAAATTACACATTTCTTATATATTGTTCCAGGGAATCAAAAATTTAAAAAAGTCAAATTTTTAATGGCACACCATACAATCTGAACATACAGGTACAATATTGTATGCAATACAATGCTTTGACAAAAATAGCAAATAAGGAAAATGTGTTATTCAATGTTCTACACAAAAATGCGATAGTTTGATATGAATTCATATTATTGGGTCAAAATAAAAACGGGTTTGTGTTTCACTGTACAAATGGTATAAGCTTGGAGAATATGGGTTACCTGTGTGAAGGTGAAATTAATGAACTGATTTAACCTATCACTGAGTTGGTGCAAAGGTTGGTCTGAGGGCAGAAAATCAAATCAATAGAATTTATCATGGTACAGCCATCTTGTTTTGCTCCCATTTCAATCAATGTAACCAAACCGAGGCTGGAAGGGAAAATAGTCTGGCCCCTTTTTTGTATAATGAGAATCGGTATTCATTACTGTTATTGCATACATGGAACATGACAAAGATGGCAGCGGGATGACAAAGGTCTATTATTCATAACCCAACACAAGAATTTCATCAATCTAAACATATCACCTTGCAATCAAGCCAACCACAACACAGAAATGTGATTTATTACCATAACCAACTGAATGTGGATAATCCAGTCAGTAATTCATGCTCTATTTGAATTGAAACTGGAACTAGTTCCAAGATACAATTCAAGAACAGTCGATTTTCCAGTTGATTTTCGAGACAAAAATCACAAGCAATGGATTCCACTAATCAAACTAAAACTTGGAAAAGCACCAGTTATTCTTTTATGATTATTCTCCCCGACCAAAAACAACAAAAATAATTATTACTCGTTTTTAATCATTCTAAACTTAAGAGTAGATCATGACAATTAAACAAAATAGTGTGGCAATAAGCCTCCATTTAATCAGGTGAATTGTGAACAAAACAGATGGGTGCTGCTAAAAGCTGGGGATACTTATTAAAGGGATTGTAAACCATTGATAAAATGTCTATAAATACATCCAATACTTAATATAAATGAAATTTTAAAATAAATTTCAGGTTATTTTGTTGTGTCGTACCAACAAGAAAATAGTGAAAATGCATTCGTGGATCACAGTCCTGATCCATTTCATATTTTATAATTTATTTCTCTATTTTTTTCTCAAATATTACTGCATGTCAGCAAAATCATTTCTCAGGATGTTTGGTACCGTCACCATTCTCCTGAGGACAATCAGAGCATACTGATCGAAACGTCGAGTTGTAACCTCCAGTTCCTTTCAGAACTAATTACTACTCAAATAGAGAATTTCACATGGTGTCACCGCAATTAGTCTTACTCGTCACCATTCAGTTATTTCAATAATTTTGCTGCCCAAGATCAAGCTTGGTGGCAGAGACGAATTTCAAGCACTGGCATAACCTTTGGTCACAACGTCTCGAGTCGCAGGAGAGTTACGGCTCGAGTGACATCAACTAGTAGTATAATCAGGTAAATACCAAATGGTGAACTATATCACACTTCGTCGTGTGCCCAGAAGAAGGTCGTAAGGCTCTACGACCTCCTTCCAGGCACACAAAGTACAACTTTTTCTCCCAGCAGAAGGTCGTAAGCAATAAAATGGCTCCTTTGAAAAAAAAAGTAGAGCATAACTATTACATATTTGTTGCTAGAATTACTCCCATGTTTTTCCATTCCCATGCGGAATTTAACTTTCCTACAATGACTTATAAATGGCAGAAAAACGACCAAACTTTCACACTCAGTTTTCTTGAAACACAATTTTGCACATTAATTACTTACAACCTTTTGCCGGTCACACTTTCGTTAAATCCTTCTTCTGGGCACACAACGACTTGTACTGTTGTGCCGTCATGTGCAATAAGGATGGGAAGCCTCTACAATCATGTTATTCATGGTTTTAGACCCTTAGCCAGGTGTGGTTACCCATTACCATCTCCTGAATAAATAGCTGTTGTTCATAACATTGTGTTGCTACAACTCACTCTTGGACTGTTTCCCCTTTTACTTCAAAAGATTGATCAAGATTGATTCCAGATTGTTAAGGCTATTACTGTAATCCTAAAATACACTGAATATACTCAAAGTGTAGCTTTACGCAAAACCAACAAAATAAGAAAAAAAAGACGGTAAAAAAAAAATGAAAATGATGATGCACTTTTGCAATTACATTACTCAATGCAGGCTGTTACAGTTGTAAGGGGGTAAATACCATTCCCAGACACTGGTGCTTGGAATAATGTGCATATAATCCACGCTGCCAAAGCAAAGAAATGAGGAAAACTTATAAACCGTTAAAAGTACACAAAGCAGAAAATAAGTATTCCTCTGCAAAATATGTATGTACAATTTCAAATAATATGGAAGAAACCCAAATATCACATTGTTGTGATAAGATTTACAAATATTTGTGCACCAGCCAACTG
This sequence comes from Zoroaster sp. YZ-2022, assembly GCA_029582265.1. NCBI lineage: Eukaryota > Metazoa > Echinodermata > Asteroidea > Forcipulatida > Zoroasteridae > Zoroaster > Zoroaster sp. YZ-2022. The sequence goes on along the minus strand of CM055819.1, from coordinate 32,596,403 downwards.
GAAGAAATGCTACGCCAATACAGCTTGTGTAATAAAGATTTGAGCGCCCAGCAGGGTGGATATGTGCGCGCTACAAATCTTTATTATTATTATTATTATTACACGTATACCTGTACCGTAGGAATGATTAGACTGGAGATGTGTATAGGCTCCCGGGGTACAAAAACGATGAATTTCATTGGTCGGAGGAGGCACGGTGCAGTCACTGAAGTATCACTAGCATTTTAGCTGGTACGCTTGTATGTGTACCTACTGCATGCATAGCAATGCCTTGGTACCAACCACTTGACAAGAGTTCAAAGTTAACCAAAGGATTCCGACTGGTATCTGGTATGTTTCGCAAACATCAATGCCACCACACTGCAGCAACCTTTGTCTTGTTCCCTGAACACAATGATTATACATCAATGATTATACAACAATACATCAAAGGTGCCAGCCTATCTCCATCAAGCCCGAGTTTCATCTTGTGCACATACATATACATGTAGAGGTTAACCTGAACACCGGCCGGCCAGCCAGCCAGCCAGCCTACCAGAAGTAGTCAAATGTGCCATTGGGTAAGTAAAACTGCCAAATTACTTGCTTGTCTGCTGGATGTTTTAGAGTACAGCACTGTTGGCTGGCCAAATAATAGAGATTTTCGATGGAATTATTTTTAATGATGCTTAAAGTCGGGCTGGTGAATTTTTAAAAAATGAGCATTTACAAACTTATCTTTAACCAGTTCGCGTCGGGAATAAAAAAAAATTCTGGGCCCCTGTGCGGGTTTCTTTTCCCCACACAAACACGTTAATGGAAGCTTCCACAGCGCGTGGCCACGTCTACCGAGCATGTCACTGTACACTCGGCTCGTTGCCACGTCAACCGAGCATGCATACAAATATTCCGGAGTTTCCTCTGGCGTGTATAGACGCTCTCCGATCCGTGGTGCAAAAAAAAATTGCGTGTATACACGGCCTCCGACGCGAACTGGTTAAACAAAGGTATAAGCTATCATATGTAAATTTACTTAGTGGACTTATTCACCATTATACAATGAATAAGACTGAGTTTCTTACATTTGTTAACCATCAAATCTTGTAAGTGTAATAATAAAGCACAATTATTCTTGAAACTTTTAAGGTGTATATACAACATTTTCATTCCTTAAAGGTACAAGCTGCCCTGATATCCATCAGAAATTGTGTGGTCCTTTAGAAGAAAAAAAAATCTGTGTCCGTAAAGTTTACAAAAGGAATGAAGGTACAGCAAGTAACTTTCTGCCATCAACATCTGATTCAAGTTTTCTTTTTAAAAACCAAAGAAACTTGACAAATATATCCGAGGTGTTGTTCATATCAGACATTTTAATTTGTTACAATCTCCATCAATGATTATTTGAATTTGTGAAGTTACAGTTAAACACTTAAACGGTGTGTACCTTTAAGGAATAACAATCTAATAACTTTTGTTGTTTAAAGTAGAATTACTTATTAACCCTCCTACTATTGATGCGTTTTAGCGGAAAGTTGCTGTAGAGGTCAAAACCAGTAAACTGCCGGTTTTGACTGTTGACCCAAATGTGCACACAGGGGCATTTTTGACTGGTTTTTACTGTCATTTTGACTACCCTGAACAATACCAGAACAATGCTTTTACCAGTCAAAAATAGTCGACTCATTTTGACCTGTAAATGTACTTACTACATGTAAGGCTTGACAGTGTTTGACTTTTAAGTGCACTAGATATACCTTGGGAAGTTTTTCAACATTTTGACTGATTTTGACCCTTGTAGTAGTAGGAGGGTTAAAGCTCATTTGATACCAAAAAATTCACACAAATATCCTTTTCTTCAACACTGGGTGAATGAATAGCCTTATTTTATACAAGAATGTATTACAGTATATGTCTATTGACTAATGTGCATCACAATGTCTTTATCATTTCAAAAGGACACACATCAACAGGAATTCTTTATAATATGTGACCATCCACCACAAAGGGGCTGTAAAGTCGAAAATTTCACATTTGGAGCTTCATACATTTTTGGAAAGAGTATATCATAAGGTTTAAAATGATACCACACACAAGTCATTCCTACATTCCTATGCGAAGTTATGGTGTATCAAAGTCATTACACTAATTACTTACACTTTCATATAAACTTGTGCGATTCTCGCGTCAGTTTCGTAAGATTCTTACATTTTGTACAGATTTATGAACTCATTGCCCGAAAGAAAACGTGTATTTCATCATTTTTGAAACTGAATTTAATTCTGAAATTTTCAGAACTAAAGGAGAATATTTCAAACTTTTCATTTCTGAAAAAATACCAAAATGGCCAACCGACTGATTTTTCATGCATTTCAAGCCGTACTGCTAAATCAACATGCGAATTTACAGCCCGTTCGTGGTGGACGGTCACATATTTGTGGTTTGGAAAAGAAACATTACAGGTACATGTACTAACCTTTTTTTGTAGGTCTTGGTATATGTTATTTTAAAATAACTTAACAAGATGCAATTTATTTAGTCTTCTCGAAAAGTAAAAAAGGTGTTCCAATGTAGAGGTATGGTTTTGCGGAGACATGTTACATCACCAGGACAGAGCTACAAGTGGATGGGAGGGATATTTTAACCCTAACCCCCACTAGCTATTTTGGCTAAGAACGTTCCTGAATCCGCCAAAATCCAACACCATGCACAAACACTACCACCCAACTGTTAGACTTAGCTGGAATTGGGACAACCCGGCCCCATGCAAAGTATCCCTGTCAGGGCTATACAGTACCGAGTCCATCAAAATCCAACAAACCCTGCTGTTGGAGTTTGAATGGTTTGGGGGTGGTTAGTGTTAAGGATCAGCAGTGTTTTTTTAATTTTTATCCCGTTTGCTTTTGTTTACCTCCCCTTCTTTACATCCTGCTCTGGGTCTTCTAAACAATAAAGCCATCTTGGTCTTATTCCATGAAGGCATGGCAAATGATTTCTATGATGTGCATATCCATATCACAGGTACCAGACTATTTTAGACACGACCAAAAAAAAAGGGTCTTGCTCCGAGTTCATACACCTGTGTGCTAATTGCTACGGGGACAAAAACCCAAGATGGCTGCTGAGTGATAAAAGTCTATTGTATCGTTCCAAGGCACGTCTCGCAAAACTAAAGGGAAAATAATATTGGCAAGTCAATTTACATAATCTACAAAAAGACCAAAAGTAGTAGTCTTGTGTGATCTAAATAGTAAGTTTGTTACAAGCTGAACTTAATAAAAACCCTTGATGAAGATATAAGCCTACGTTGAGCTAACGTGGTGTGTGGCTTGATACATAGGATGGATTTATGCAGGTAATGACAGCTTCTTGCCTTGCAGGACTGCAGTAGGGAAACGAAAGAAAGAGGAGAAAAAAACAAACAAAAGTGTTAAACATATTTATTTTATTTTGTTTGTGGATTATACTGAATGAGTAAAATGTGAACTTTGTGGAGTTATTTAGACTATACAGTCAACCCTTGTACTGTAGCCACCTGGATAAGTCCACCTGTTTAATACAGTCAGCCAAATGAAACTTAAAAGCTGGAGGTTCTGTGTATTGGGTAATGTACGTAAAAGAACCCAGGACACTTATCATGAATGGGCTTGCCCTGGTGGTTTTGTAACGGCAGCAAAATGCGCCGAAGTGCTTTGAAACCTTTGGAAAAAGGCGCTATCTGTATTTTTATGATGGTCTCAACACAAACTGCCACACAATATAAAACCCTGCACATTACAGTCACTTTTCATTGGTCCCATGGAAGTTGAGTGGCCACAGTTGTAACTGTACAATAGGTTTACGATCAGTTCCCCCATCACATTGACAGTGAGTTACTTGTAAAAAGATTCTATTCCACTATGAGCATGTAAGCATGTTGAAAGATTTTCGGTTTACCATGCTGTATCTGTTATTGAAGTTAGTCAGTATTCTTCTCTATCCACCTTAAAGGTAAGCTACTACGACATTCTACAATATGGATGGACAGCTGGGTATTTATCTAAAAGTATGATGAATTATATGAAATCTGATTATCTATCCTTGCTTTAGTATACTGATGACAAATTCCAACAATCTTAAATCAAAATGCTTTTAATTGAAGTGTTAACCCTAGCCCCTTCCCCCTGTCAGACAATCCTCAGATCACCTTGCAAAATCCAACAACAAGAACAATGTTTCTGTTGTTCACTGCTAAAGGCAGCAAGATCCAACAACATTTCCCTTCTGCTGAATCTTCTAAAATTTGAGCAGAGATAAGGTTGATCAGGCCTTGAATTTCATTAACCCTAACCCCCTACAGGCATTTCACAGGCACCGCACTGAATGCAACACAATGGAACAACAGAAAAGTGTGCAGGCTGGCTCAATGCAACAAGATCCACCAGCTAGAACAATGTAAGGCTGTGCTGGGAAACCCGACCGAAAATGTCATTACCCGGTTCCATTTTTCGGTTCCAATTACCCATAAATGACTTTTTAAAATTCCAACTGAACATTTTAAGCTACATTTGCTGACAGCCTTTCACATACTTGCAAGCTTTTGTTTGAAACTTGTGTTCGTATTGGTTATTTTATGCATTTGGGAGTGTTTTTGTACAAAATTGATTTTGGGTACCCGGGTATTCGAAGATTTCCAGTTTCAGGTATCTGGTTCCCGAAATAACCGAAAACGCACAGCCCTAGAACAATGGTTCTTTTGTTCTTTGCTGGGGGTGACAAGATGCAACAACTGTTTATATTTGTTGCATCTTGTTGCACTGAGCATGGTTAGGGTTAAGGCAATTGCCTCAGTCGTCCCTCATCCTTGCCTTGCCTTGTTGCCTTTTGAAATATTCCCATTAACCCTCCTACTACTACAAGGGTCAAAATCAGTCAAAATGTTGAAATACTTCCCAAGGTATCTAGTGCACTTAGAAGTCAAACACTGTCTAACCTTACGTACAGTAAGTACATTTACAGGTTAAAATGAGTCGACTGTTTTTTTTACTGGTAAAAGCATTGTCTGGTATTGTTCAGGGTGGTCAAAATGACAGCAAAAACCAGTCAAAAAATGCCCCTGTGTGCACATTTGGGGCAACAGTCAAAAAAGGCAGTTGACTGGTTTTGACCGCTACATCAACCTTCCACTAAAGTGGATCAATAGTAGGAGGGCTAAAGAAGTATTATTTGAAGTGTCCTTCACCAAGAAGTAATTGCTTTGCCACTAGACTTGCCAATGTGCATTGAGCAGATAGTATTTATTAGGTTTGTCCTTTCTGTGACAACTGAATTCATATTAATCCTCAAAGAGATATATATCAGAAATTCAAACAGTTCATCAGTGGCTCTAGTGACAGAATCTTTGGAAAAAACGGTATAAAGCTCAACATTATTTGCAACAGTTTGAGGTTATGTCAGACATCACCAACACAAAATGATTTAAAAGACTAATGTTAATCCTAATTGCTCAATTGGGAAGGAAAGAGAATTTGGGCTTACTTTAAAAAAAAGTATCTCAAATGTCTCCGTTTTCCAATGAATCAGGAGCCGCTAAAGATCCAAATCATGACCCATATCTTTTTCAAGCAGTTCCACCATTGGTTCTGAAAACAATTACATAGCAATGCAATCGGTAGAACATGACAAACCCATGCGAGGGATATCTGAAACATCAGAGCACTTTTTGGACTTTTAGATTTAAAATTTCGTCCCAAGACCCAATACCCAAGAGCGAAATACGAAGATGCCAGCATTTGAAGACAAAATGAATTGTTGCTGTGAACTGTGAACAGCGCCACAGATATGTACTTTTGTTAAATGTTAATACAAAATTATAATGATGTGCATTTATAACATCCACCCCAAAAAGAGTGCTCATAATGCAAACAAAAAATAGAAAAAAGGTTTTTAACCCTACTACTACAAAGGTCAAAATCAGTAAAAATGATGATATACTTGCCGAGGTATATCTACTGCACTTAAGTCAAACACTGTCAAACCTTACGTGTAGTAAGTACATTTACAGGTCAAAATGAGTCGACCGTTTTTGAGTGGTAAAAGCATTGTCTGGTATTGTTCAGGGTGGTCAAAATGACAGTAAAAACCAGTCCAAAATGCCCCTGTGTGCACATTTGGGTCAACAGTCAAATCAGGCAGTTGACTGATTTTGACCTCTATAGCTACTTCTCACTAAAGTGCAGCTATAGTAGAGATTAGGTTAAGTGCACGCTTACGTCCTTTTACCGGGCACGCGACGATTTATCCTAACCCTACTCCATCCCGCAAGAACCAATGAACAGTCAAATCATGTTGGATTTTGTTTCCTTCAGCACTGCAAAAAGAAACGATTGTTCTTGCTTTGGATTGAGGCAATCCGCAAGTTTCACATTTTGCCGTTGTTTGATTACAGGTTGGATTCAGCAGGGTGTCTGTAGAAAGCCTGAAGGAGTGTGGGGTTAATTCCTACCTTTAGTGATGTAAAGATAGAAAAAGTCGCAATACAGTATCGTCTGCACACAGCCAGCCACGATGGCAATCAGGTCAAAGAAACCTTCAAAGTAGAAGCGGTAGACCCAGTTGACGATGTAGAGAGCCCGGTACGTTCCGAGGGCAAAGAGATAATGACTGGTAATGGTCTCAGCCTCCCCGGTCTTGCTGATCATGAACAGCTGTGGCAAGATGGCAACAGACTCCAAGTAGATGGAGAATGTCCACAGGATCTGATGGAAGGGAAATAAGTGAGATTGTTGTCATTGGTTGTAATTATATTCAGTCACTAGAATTCGCTAGCTTATTTGTGTTACCCACAACTGAATCATACATTGAGGAAAAAAATCAACAATTTAAAAATATCTGCCCTTGATAAACCGTCAATATGCAAAACAAAGATTGATGACACTACCCGTATACTGACCAGTGTACAATTAAAGTGTTATACTAATATCTTGTCAATAACGCAATATAATAATACAAATGGGACTGGTTGATAGAAGAGCAATTTCAAATTAACCCTAACCCTCCAAGGTATTTTGGCTAGAAACCCTGCCAGACGCAACAGATTGCATCGTTTGTCAAAGTGACTTGACTGCCCAGTGCAGCAAAATCCATCAGGTCACAAATCTCAAGGCCGAACTGCCTCAGAGTCTGTGGTCACCAAACGCAGCAGGATACAACTCTGGCATTGTTCAATGGGACCAGCTCTCAATAGAAACAGACTTGGCTGCTTATGCACTGGTGTTGACAGCTGAATCCATCAAAGTGCACCAGACTTTTCCACCTGATGCACTTTGCTGCGTCTGGCAGGGTTAGGGTTAACATTCACAAATTACATTCTAGCATGAGAACCTTTTGCAGTGCCAACACAAGCCTTGACCAAGTTGTGCAGAAACCTGTATAAACTCACTAAAGAAAAGTTCTAAGCGGAGCCCAGCACACAACCATTTGGGGTTATGCTTTGATTTGAGATTGACCTGAAGTTCACGATCCAGGAACTAGTTAGCTGCAGTAACTGTATCTCATAGGTCGTGTCATTCGGTCGAATTAGACTTAAGGGCTACAGACTTTGACTTGAGAAGTTTTGGTGACCCTCAGGGGTATTTTGGCTCCTTTTCAATATCTCAAAAAATACTACCTTACTTAGAATTCCCTTTATAAAGAATGGACCAGTAATAAGTCAGCTATATTTTGAATGTATCAGCAACGATCAGTACCGATAAAAATACAGAAATTCTGAGTCTTTTTTGACAGAGCAACTCACTGAGTAAATCAAGTTCCATGCCTTTGTGCGGTAAAGTCAAATTAGATTGATGTGTACTATTGCATACATACTTTCATATGGATTCCAGACTGTGGCTAACTTGGCGCGGCACATGACGTCACAACCAAGACTCCAGAAAGGTATGGATTCTACGATGTTGTGCATAAGGTATGAACATGCAAGGATTTTTTAGTAAACGGCTGTTTGTTGGCGGGACGTGCTTCAGTTCGTGTTGTAGACAAACGTTGCGCGTCAGCTTCATTCACTCCGACGTGGAGGATTATACAATACGAACTGTACTTCTGCCAGCCATGCGCATATCAACTGCACACTACACCAAAACGCATCACACTATCGCTGCCCTTTCCCCCAGTGATCTAACAATATGTGCCCTAAACAGCTAATGCACGGTGCCAATACCAACACAGACAACCTGGCACCTACCTCAAGGGGAGTAAAATCATGGTTGACAAGGAAGGCCAATCCTCCCACAGGCACCACCAAGAACTCCATCCTGAACGTGTCATGGTTGCTATCATAGGTGGCCTTGAATTTGATGTAGATGAAATATACAGTGGCGTAGGCGGAGAGGATGTAGATGACCTTCATGAAGGTATTATAAGGCGAGATGAAATTGGTGAAGAGATCTAGATACCGTGTTGTGAAGACAAGTGCAAAGAGAATCTGGCTCTTGCCGGAGATTCCTGAAAATTTGGTAACAGAAGTGGGATCATTAGAATGAGATAAAATAACTATGAAAGTGCACATGTTCTGTATAGAACTGTATTTTCAGTATCTAAAATGGTTATCAGCTTACAAGTTTACATCATCCCAAGACAAAGGTATTAAAAGAATTAGACTAACTTAAAACTCCCAAATTAGGCTAATTTTAACCCTAACCCCTTGGGTATTTTTACTAGAAAGTATCCTGAATCCACCAAAATCCACCATTTTTGTCACACACAAAATGCTGGTGTCCTGAATCCATCAGAATCCGCCAGTGTAGATACTGGACATATCCTGAATCCGCCAAAATCCACCACTAAATTTCTGGCGTATTTTGGCGGATTCAGGATACCATGCTCACATGAAAATTTGTATAGTATGTTGCTGCATAGAATCCATCAAAATCTAACACATACAAGTGTTGGCTGTACATGTACAGTACATGTAACTATAATCCATCAAAATACATCAACCAACATGACCAAGCAGTTAAAAACTATTGAAATCCTGAATCCATCGAAGTCCGCCATATGCTCAATGTGGAGATATCCTGAATCCGCCGAAATCCTCCAAAACAGGGGGATGGATTTTGATGGATTCAGGGTGGTTAGGGTTAAGATGGACTTTTAAAACAAATTCCAAAATATATTGTTATCTGAATTGAAGCTGTTTTATTTTTGGTTAAATACCTTTACTGAATCAATCACCAATTGTGAAACTTTAGACTGTAATGATTAGCCCCTTTTTGTACATGTGGGGCTAGGGCCAAGGATACGGAAGGAGTCCAGTGTATTGGCACTAGAATGTGGCTATGTACATGTTGACAATGGTAAATTCAACATCTGATTAACAAAGGATAGATGATTAATTTATAGGGCTATACCTGATTGATACTGAAATTGAATATGATGAAGTCTGTCTGCCATTTTCTTAAATGGCACAACCTATGGCTAGACATAAATAAGTACAATAGTCAATATGTTGCATAAAATGCTACTGGAATGTTTACAGTTGTCAGGCTAGTATTACCAGCAACAATACTAACAAATCAACCTCCACTGTCAACATGGCTAAATGGCAAAGATAAGAACCTTTAATATTTGATAGATTACAGTGGAAAACTTACCACAATTGGTACAACTATAGAATGCAGGGCCACACCGAAGGTTATTTCTTATAAATTTACGTAATCTGACTTAAAAATACAAAAAACTGCGGTTCATGACATAGGCTAGGTCAAATTCAGAAAAAGGGAAAAATTTGGCCATGCATTCTATAGGTATTCCCCACATTAACAAAATATCAAAATCTAATTAACAAAACACGCAACTGCCAGTGCAAGCAAGAAATTGTTTATTTTTTCCCCTTTTAAGTACTAATACTAGTTACACACACAGATATTGCACCGATGCACAAGAAACCATGGTTCAATCAATGTTATACCATAATGATCGTCCAGTCACTCTAAAATAAAAACTAAACAATTGTCCGGGTGGCAAGCCCAGCGCCGGGTAGAAAGTGTCAACGTGGCCGTGGTGGCCGTGTCCGTGTCTTGGCATTGCCAGTGAGTGGGGGGCCACACGTTCACGTAAACATTGAAAACTTCCACGGCGAGTTCTTCTTTTGGATTAAACAAGGATATAAATCTCACCTGAACAAGACCTGGTCTTCCATATTTTCCAGAGAAGAATAAAGATAGCCAACAAGTGGGAAAGATCTCCTAATAGCCGAAAAACATTCATTTTTAAAGCTGGTTTTCGACGCAGTTAGCACACCGTTGACTCTGTTTCGAAAATGGCCGTAAGTGACGTGGCGCGGCGGCGTGAGGAAGTAACTGGTAATCGTGAAACGTGCTTCCCCTGCATGTGTAAGCATCCAGTGGGTACCAGTGATGTCGAGTTGTAAAAAATTACAGTGGTCGGGGTCACAACTACGGGTACGCGTGTTGCGTCTTCTTGTGCTGCCCATTGATTGATGATTTTATAAATCAAACTAAATACTTTTTATTTGGAAACAATAGCGATGACGGGCAAGGATGACGAATGTTGTTTTTGCTCGTTGTTTTGTGCGACTTTGCGAAGTCTTTGAGAATTTTAAACAGGTCAAGGAAGAATTTATACGGTTAACACAAATGGAAGTAAAATTGAGACCCCTCCCTCCCCTCCCGCCATTTCTGACACAGGTGGGATACCTGCCTGTCCCGATTGAATTCCCCAGCGGGAAAGTCTGGTAATTTTACAGATTATCAAATTAACGAATTATTATCGAAAACATTTACTTGGTGAAAAGTTGGTCCACGTATCAATCATCCTACTGTCATAATGTGCTTCTTTGAGAAACATTCCTTATGTCGAATTTACAAAAAAGTGTCGGTTGCATAGCAACTTTTTCCATTGTTTTCTCAAAAACATGAGCTGCAGGCTACTTTATTTAAAGGGAATGTATAGCATTGGTATTTGGTAATGTTATTTCATTTCAGTCCTCTAGTTTTCAATAAATATATCATACAACTAACTAGTGACTATGTTAGCCACATTAGGATCTCACATTTTTAGGGGAAAACAGAATTCTAAATATCTGGTTGAAATAGACGCCCACTGTACGTTACCAACTACCAATGTTGTCATGAGCGCAGCGGAAGTCATAAATTAACACCGAGGCAATACTGAATTCTTCCCCTATGTTTAACACATTCTAAAGACCTGCGCTGTTTTGTTTTTTCCTGAGTGTGTATCTAGAAATCACACTATAACAGGAAGCGGCGGTCAAGCGGGTAATGTCTCTCCCTTGATTGAGTATGGAATTCTGAAACGCGTTTTAAAAACAATCTCAACCTTTTATTTCGATGGACTCTTTTAATAAAAATATTATCGGTGATGAACCTCCAATATACTTATAATGCTGCTTCGGAAAGTGAAAAGTTTAAAAACGCCAACACCTTAGGCTCAATACAAATTCTATCCTACAGTAAGATTACATTAAAATTATTTATAATATTGGTTTCATCAACCATGGCAGAGTCATGATTGTGCCAGTCCCAAATCGTAAATCAACACCATTATTCATGGACATTCGGACAATTACAATGCAAATATATATTATTTGTTTTGCTTCAAAGGGACAATATCGTCACAACAGGGCATGGAATCGAAGAGCTAGTTTTAGATTAACTCCCCCACCCCCGTGACTGAAAATAATTCACCACATGATAAGGTCATATTACTGTTGCTGCTGCATAAATGAGCCAGTAATTTTCAGTCACTTTGTTCATCTTAAACTATGACACCGATTCCATGCCCTGTTGAAAGTCTGCTCTGATCATGACGATGTTGTCCCTTCAGGCCTAACACAACTTCTGTGGAATAGACTAATTTACTTCACAGCCAACTAATTGAATCAGCATGTTTCCTATGGAGCCAGCGATTTATTTAAGTGTTTGATGTTAACGGCGCTTGGGGAGATTTTAAATCCCACCAAGCCAAGTGTATTTGCTGAGTATATATATCCGAGTATATTAACAGAAATGCCAAGGTTCAGAATTTTCAATGTGAGAGGCACCCTTTTGGGTAAAAAAATCCATGAAAATTTGGAAATTTCAGGAGAAAAATGTAAAAACAAAAACAAATAGGCCTCAATAATTTTTTTTTAATTAAAGGGGCAATATCGTCACGATCAGAGCAGACTTTCAACAGGGCATGGAATCAGAGTCATTTATGCAGCAGCTACGGTAATATGACCTTATCATATGGGGTATTATTCTCAGTCACTGAGTTAATATAAAACTAGCACTCTGATGCCATGCCCTGTTGATCGTGGCGATACTGTCCTTGTTCACATGCACCCATGGGGAACGGGGGACGGTCAAGCTTGATGCCTGAGAATTTCAGTGTTTGAGTATTGTGTAGAAAGCGTGAGATTTAGGGCTGTGTAAATGTACATTCTGTCATCATAGCAAAACATAATTCTTTGCATCTGAGTGTAACATTTATTACATTTTTCAGAAACAACAGGCTGTCGGTTTTAAAAGCAATACAAGAGTATTTATTGAGTATCCCTTTCTTACATTCTCTATACAACTACATGTATGTGACTGTGACAACATTTCAAATCATAGTTAAACTGAACACTTAACTACTTTGTGATTAATACTACAGTTTTAAATGTAATAACATATACACATTTTACTCTCTTGTAAGACAAGAGGCATAAGGAATAACACTTCTTTTATAAAAACAAATTTAGAGAGTAATAAATACAGTTGATAGTATGGGTTTTTACGAATGACTGTGGTGAATGTACATCTGTATGTGTTATTTAGCGAGTTGTAGAAATTATTCATTGTGTCATCCCAGTGTTAGTCCAAAAAAAGTATCTGGTTTCTGGTCATCGGTCGGCTTCAAAATTGGTGTGGTGACGTGCTTTTTTTGGGGGTAATCTTCTTTTTTTCTTTTCTTTTTTTTGCCGACAAGGAAATACATGATATATGTATACGCGGGGACCAAATTTCCCATACACAAAGTATGGTGGCTAAGAGAGGCCTCACAAATCAGGCAAACTTTCATACCCCTGTGTGAAAAAGTCGTTTAAAACACAGAACGGCAGAATTCCAATTGCACCGGCAATTTTGGCTGCGATTGGACATCGTTTCATAGCAAAAATAAATTTTAAATTAAAAATGCCAATACGGGTCTGAGGCGTCGTGCACGGAGACCAGAAACCAAAGACTTTTGTTATTTTTTGGCCTTACTTGTATTCGTTTGGGACATTTGACATCAACGACGCAGTCACCAACTGTATGCCATTAACCCTCCTATGGTTTGACCTTTCAAAACCTTTCAAAATCTGCTTACGGGCCAAAATGGCTATCAATAATTATGAACCCTTTAAAACCCTCCAGAATTTGTTGCTACTGAACAACCACACCTTTCAATACCCTTTGAAAGGTATTGAAACATTTCAACACCAGTTTGTTCAGAGAGTTGTTACACCTTTCGAAACCTTTCATAGGTCCCTTTTGTCAGACAGTTTTCTCACCTTTCAAAACCCTTCAGTACAGCAAACTTGAAAGGTTTTGAAAGGTCTGACAATTCTATGGCAAACTGCACTGTACATAGGAGGGTTAATGATAATTCAAACATAGTTCATACAATTTCCCTATAAAAACATTTAATACAGGATAATTCCTGGATAACAAAACAAATGTCACTTTCATCAAATAGAGAAGACCGCGATCTCACGTTTCCTTACTCGTCTCAAACATAATCATCGTTTTACCACCATATTGAAAATAATGACACGACCATACTACAATGGACTTAATATATATTTTTAACATGTGATGACTCCCAAAGACTGAATATGAAAATGAAAATTTCATGATTTCTCCAGTTGTAAGTCATGGGCACAAATAGAACTTAACTGGCCAGTACCGTTTGTATTGTACAATGCCATCTTGAGGTACAGCTAAGATAGGCAACATCTCATGTGTTTTCCCAGGGGGCCAATTTCACAGAGCTGCTTAGCAGATAAAATTGCTTACCAGAAAAATTATTATTTAGCTGGTATATTTATTTGGTAACCAGCCAAATGTTCACACAAAATGTTTGACATAAAACACAATAAAGGGGGGCCACTTTCCTACCGTCACGTTAGCAGTTTTTCTAATGGTTGTAATTTTGTTTTTAGTATCTGAAACCACCCAAAAAGAATTTCAACATTTGAATAGACATGCATGCTTATCCTAAAGATAATTTGAGTTGATTATTACTATTATTTTTTTAATTACCCTAAAATTTCCATCAACAAATGGACGGAAAAGTGAGGTAACTTTTTACGTCCAATTTTTATGGAAATTTGAGGGTGAAAAAATAAATAAAATAAATAAAATAAAAACTCAAATTAGTTCTAGTATAAGCCTGCATGTCTACTCACATGTTGAAACACTTTTTGGTTGGTTTCAGGTACTTAAAAATAAATAACAACCATTGGAAAAACTGCTAACGTGACAGATGCAAAGTGGCCCCCTTTATTGTGTTTTATGTCGTATGCATTTTGGCTAAGCAAAATTCTCTGCTAAGCAGCTCTATCAAATTGGTGCCAGTTTCAATCCTGTTAAGCATGCGCACCATTCTATTTTTTTTTGTTAATGGATGTCAGCACTGATTCCCAAAGTTCTGGGCCTGTCTACTTATTATTAAGATGTCTAAAGCTTGTTTAAATCCATGACTACAGCGCCCTTCACTGTCAGAAGAAAAGCGATTTTGTCTTGATTAAAATCTAAGTAAAAACTCCTTTACAATGATTCACCTTGTTTTAAATGTCTTACATCATTATTCCTAAAAGTAAACTTGCCATTATTTTTCATGTATGTGTGATCATTTCTACAAAGTTTCACATTTCTTTACATTTTTCTGTTAATTTAATTTTTTTTTTTACTTCTCAAGATATTATCATCATAATATACATGTATATCTTGTCATAGACAAATTGTAAAATACATTTTGATGATCATAAATGTCAAAGAATAATTATCTGAAATTTTCATACAAGAAAATGCTGCATTATGAAACATCTCTGCTAATGCAACAGTATACATAGGTGAAACCTCAAAACAAACATAAATACAATACTGTTTCTACACAAACTCTTAAACAAATCCTCCCCCTCTCATGAAAACCTGCTTCAGATGAAGTAATCCAGACAGGTTATATCATAATAATATCACATATTTTTTTCCTGAACAAACATGAAAATTACAAAATGAAGCGGAAATTTCAGACGGAGCTCATGTCACAGTAAAGTCTAGTTATTGGTGAGGTTGTCAAATTATAAGCACTTACAAACAGAAATGGGCCATATTTTTATTTTATGTTTACACTGAGCCAGTGGGCAGTTAACAGTACAAAATTCACCAGTCTGATAGAAATTTGACTAGCCCGACAGGCATTTAAGCATCAAGAAATTATCTCTGAAAGTCTCAGGAAAGTCACAGGCAAGCTCCCAGTGCTATACTAAAATACTATACATGTACACTAAAATATTATCAGATATGCTGATAATTGTGTAATTTTAGCTGCCTGATGGTACCTTCCCTTGGCCGGTGAGCTAGGGTGTCATTCCACTCCAGGGGAGCTACTAAGCAGAAAAATTTGCTGACCAGAAATATTTGCTTAGCAAATTTTGTAGGTTACCATCCAAAGTTCCACACAACATTTTTGTAATTTGGCTTGTAGTCTGTATTATAGTGCTTAGCGAAAATATTTGGTAAGCAAAATTCTCTGCTTGGAAGCTCTACGAAATTGACCCCTGATTGTAGGGGAGAACCGTTTTCTGTTGACATTTGGCACATCTGAACTAGAATATTTATAAAACAGGTGCGACAGAAACTGACTGGTGCTGGGAGTTACTGGTTAGGTCGCTAACCGTTTAACCAAAACTAGATCATTGGCAATTGAGTATACATTTCCAATCAATAAACTTCCAGCAATGATTGTTTAATAACCAAAGTTTAGAACAACAAAATGGGCATCAAATTCTTCCAAAAATGTGAGTTTATTTATTTATTTATTTTTTAATATTGATTTCGGTTAGCCGGTTAGCAAATTTAGGTTAGTGCAGTTTCAGTCAGTTAACTGGTTAACAATCCCAGTACTAAAGTCAACCACCGGCTACAGCCGCAGCAATTGAAACCAGGACTGGTTGGGCAAACTAACCATTTCAGTCTTCCAGAATATAATACATCAACAACCATCTTTATAGTCCCATGGACATATCCATGTAGCACCAGAAAGCAGAACTGTCTATGTGATTATTAAACTTTGCACAAAAAGTCAGCAAAAAAAATTTGGATAAATCAAATGTGTGCACAGATTTTTTTTTTTTTCAGGAGCAGATTTCATTACAGAAAATATTTACCATTTTGTATGGTCTTTAAGGCTAATAAAAGTTGATGACGTGTTTTGCATTAAGTTGCAGAAACAACATGTGAATAGGTGAACGTTCCTGTATCTGCCTCTACCTTTCAAACAGTCCGCAATATAAAGACAAGATCAAAGAAAGACCCATAAACACTTGAAATAAAAAAACAACTAACGACTTGCAAAATAAACAAACGTCTTGAACAACGAGGAGGCAATACTAAATAAACTTGACTTTCAACAGCATTACTAGATATCCCTTCGTAATCAACCACAGGGAAGTTTTCTTGAGTATACCAGATTACAGCAGTTTGTTCCTTTGATGCTAAAAAAGGAATCAAGATGGCCGAGAAGGAATCAAGAAGGCTGAGAAGGAATCCAGATGGCTGAGAAGGAATCCAGATGGCTGAGAAGGAATCCAGATGGCTGAGAAGGAATCAAGATGGCTGAGAAGGAATCAAGATGGCTGAGAAGGAATCCAGATGGCTGAGAAGGAACCAAGACGGTGATGTTCAAAGCAAGAATGGGATGAGTAGTGGTAGCAATGACACTCTCACTTAGGACTTTGGAGTAAATCGGTCAGCTTGTTCTTTAATTTTCTTATTGTATTCCGACTTGTTGTTACTGCGGAGTAAAAGGAAAAACCGAAATGTTTACAAACCCTATATTAAAAGTTTTGGCATATTTGTGAAAATGTTTAATTCATTGAAGGCTTCAGACCTGAATGATGTATCGTCCATGTTTTTTCACTATTTTACCAACAAAGTTTATACAAATTCTTTTTTCAAAATAATGGTTATTGGCCTTACGCTAGGTTCAAAATATAAGACCAATAACCATTATTTTGCATTTATACTATCAATTCTTTTACATTGGTAAGCAGTTTGCAACAGCTAATTCTCTGTCAATTTCTTTTTCATCGGAACATTGCTTTTTACTTGAGGGAAGGAAAATAAATGCTTTAAAATCACACACTTATCAAAATAATCTTGCGAAGCATGGTTTTGCAGTAAATAATTTATTGTTTAATTTTGAAGATTTACAGACTCTCCATATCTCCACAATTTTTTAAATTTTGGACATAACACAGGCTACTTCTTTCTTTTCTTTGTTGCTACTTCTCTTCTTTCAAGAAAATGTTGAGGCAAAGGGAGATTTGTAAAACATCTTGAAATCAGAAAAAATCCTCAGAAATCACAGGCCTGTATACACCATTGATTATCTTAACAAACATAATTGATCACAATTTAATTTGAAAATTATTTTGTATGAAAATCGTTGAACTCATGGTATAAAATATCCCTTGAAATCTTTTTAACCCTCCTATGGTTTGACGTTTCAAAACCTTTCAAAATCTGCTTACGGGCCAAAATGGCTATCAATTATTATGAACCCTTTAAAACCCTCCAGAATTTGTTGCTACTGAACAACCACACCTTTCAATACCCTTTGAAAGGTATTGAAACATTTCAACACCAGTTTGTTCAGAGAGTTGTTACACCTTTCGAAACCTTTCATAGGTCCCTTTTGTCAGACAGTTTTCTCACCTTTCAAAACCCTTCAGTACAGCAAACTTGAAAGGTTTTGAAAGGTCTGACAATTCTATGGCAACTGCACTGTATATAGGAGGGTTAATATGAGCCCTAACCACCCCCATATCCTGCAAAATCCTCCAAGGGGCACTTTTGGGGAAAAATTCAGCACTGTTGGAAACTAGTACTTTCACCTCTTCAAATGGGGCAAAATTACTACCTGGCAAGAAGTACGGGTCATGAGTACAGAATATGAAATATCACCGAAAATGCATGGTGCATTTTGAAGATAAGGGCATGTTTCCAAAAGTGCACTGATGGATTTTGGAGGATTCAAGAAGGTTCCTAGCCAGAATACCTAGGGGGTTAGGGTTAGTAAAACAGTTTCCAATCTGATTTTTCTACTTCTTGAGACAAAAATTGCTTTTTAGAATGAATACAACAATATGAATGAATTTTCACTATATTATGTTTAACAACACAAATAAATAAGCTGAAAATTTCACAGGTTGGAATCTATATATATCTCTTGATTTTACAGTATGGATGCATTTACAGACATTTATCGACTGTGTATACAAGCTTTGAACATGAGATACACAATTCTTTTTCTGTACAGAGCATTAAGGACAGACTCAAGCGATATTTTGGGAAAATAATTTGAGTGAAAAGGGGTTTACGGAACAGAACAACCTGTCTAAAAGCCAAGTTCATACTGCATGCAAACTCAAATGCCAAATGAACCTTGGTGACAGAAGCATTATAAATGATTCGCAACACATTTCTCAATAGCAAATGTATGTTTGCGAATTACAGTTTGCTTTGGGATGTATCTGTGTTTATTCTGATTGGAACATTTGTATTTTGCTTTTAGTGAGGAAAACAAACATACTTTGAAATGCGATGATTTAAAATATAATAATTGTCTAAATCCTTGTTTAAAAGTAATTTAGTGCCCAAATTAATTAATGATAGAACCAATTTAACAATTTGGTGCATATTTACTGTAAAACCACTCGACCAAGGGTAAAATATAAAACTCATTGGGACATGACATATAGGTTGATGAAATTCTTGCGTTGGGTGATAAACAATTGATTCAATTGGTCCTACACCGACGTGTGTATAGCACTGCATACTCAGTGCTCTCCAAGTGTCTGTGGAAAAAACGTCACGGGCGCATCGGCGGGATTCAAACCCATGACCTCCTGCTTACTAGTGACGTCTGCACTCGTAAGCAGGAGGTCATGGTTTTGAATATAGTCTGAGTTGCCTCTGAAGTTTTTTTCACAGACACTCGGAATGTACTGAGTATGCAGTGCTATACACACGTTGGTGTGGGACATTATGTGAAATGCAATATATAAGAGTGAAATATTATAGCATGATCTCACATCGAAAAGATAACTTTTTAACCCACCAAGCAAGAAAACCTTATTCATTTGTCAACTGTTTGGTATCAGCATAGCCTTAAGATTCCTGAAGTAATCCAATTGCTAGACTCACCTAAATACCGTGTAGGCTTCTGCTTGTGCAGGATCTTTGATGTTTGGTTCTGTCAGCAATTCCTGTATTCCTGTGAGAATCTACCCCACAAAAAATGACAAATACAAAGAGTTATAGACATATTAACCATCCAACTATAGCTATACTTTAGTGGGAAGTTGCTATAGAGGTCAAAATCAACCAAGTGACTGTTTTGACTGTTGACCCAAATGTGCACACGGGGGCATTTTTGACTGGTTTTTACTGTCATTTTGACCACCCTCAACAATACCAGACAATGCTTCTACCAGTCAAAAACAGTCGACTCATTTTGACCTGTAAATGTACTTACTGCACGTAAGGTTTGAAAGTGTTCGACTTTTAAGTGCACTAGATATACCTTGGCAAGTATATCAACATTTTGACTGATTTTGTAGTAGGAGGGTTAAAGAAATCAGAATAATTTATAATTTTGACCTAGATATTATTCCATCAACAAGGCATGATTTGGGAAATGGAGTGTCCAAATTTCTAATTCTTTGAAAAAACAGGGTGTCTAACAGACCCTCCTACTTTCAGTACAATGTTCCAGTCAGTTGATTGGCCACTCAAAACTGGACAACTGTCTGTTTATGAATGATGGATTAGCTGTGTAGATAACAGTATCATGTACAGTTTTGATGCATTCACCACACAGTACCATTTGACAGCTATCTGTTTATGAATGGTGGATTAGCTGTGTAGATAACAGTACCATGTACAGTTTAGATGCATTCACCACACAGTACCATTTGACAGCTGTCTGTTTATGAATGGTGGATTAGCTGTGTAGATAACAGTATCGTGTACAGTATAGATGCATTCACCACACAGTACCATTTGGCAAGCATTACACACGCTGGCCTAGTACCTTTATCGATGAAAACCATTTGAATGATATTGATTATCAATAAACAGGAGGGATATACAACTGTGAAATATGTGAAATAAATTGTGAACTTAACAGTTGACACAAATGGTAAAAATTACTCATGCTGTGATTGGTCCAATTACAGAAACATAATACGTAATGAACCTAGTGAGTCTAGAACCCTCCAGTAATTGGTAGCAGTGTCACCTGTTTTATTGTAACTGCAGGTCTCCAGTCCTTTTCCTCATCCAGTATGGACAGACATACAGTGCCAGATGGGTACACGTTTGGGTGGAACAACGGAGGCTCAAATTTACCTTAAAAAAAGATAGAAAAGAAAAGTATGTTTGGTTTATCATCAAACACGATTGACAGGGAAACCTTGACACGTAATATTTCATTTTTTAACCCTTTTTTGACTACAAGGATTAAATTCAGTCAAAATGTTGATATACTTGCCAAGGTATATCTAATGCACTTAAAAGTCAAACCCTGTCAAACCTTACGTGTCGTAAGTACATTTACAGTTCAAAATGAGTTGACCATTTTCGACCAGTAAAAGCACCGTCTTGTATTGTTGAGGGTAGTCAAAATGACAGTAAAAACCAGTCAAAAATGCCCCTGTGTGCACATTTTGGTCAACAGTCAAAACAGGCAGTTGACTGATTTTGACCACTATAGCTACTTGCCACTAAAGTTCAGCTGTGTAGTAGAAGGGTTAAACACCTAAATGTCTACAAAAAATTTACCAATCAAGATATGGCTACAGTCGCTGCCCACCCTTAGGAATGCTGGAAATCTCAGTCACGTACCAGTACAAAAGCAAAGCATGTGACCATATTAGTTAATCTGTGCCGTTTGATTGGCAAGCTGGATAAGTGTATTGTGTAAAGTGGTTGATTATTTCTTGTGATCAAACAGTGAGTGTATGCTTGGGGAAGGGATTGACCTATGCAAAATAATAATAATGAATATTTGAAATGCACCGGTATCTGTCTGCAAACACTCAACATGTAAAATAGAAATGCAAAAACAGATTATGAACAGGGTAGATAGTTTGATTATGCAACCCTCGTTAAATGTGTCATGGGGGCAGTTTTGAACGATGCCAGAGATGGAGAAAGTTTAGGCCATTTCACACGAGACCGTTTTAACAAAGGACCTTGCCGATTAATCGCATCCATGTTAAAAAATAGCAAATCCCATGTGAAAGCTATCCTTGTTAAATAATTACCACAGACCCTTGTTATTTATAACAGAGACCGAGACCACCTCCAAAAAATCGCAACGATGTTAAAAAAAATCACCTAAAATCACTTTTCGCCTAAAATGAAAAGGCTGTTAAAAAATCGCAAGCGACCGAGGTGACAGACAACCGGCACCCATTACCAAGGAACTCTGTTATTGGTACTCATGCCTTTTGACAAGTTCAGGTAAGTCTGTCCACAATAAAGAAGCAGCTGAAAGCAAATGATCTTTTACCCTGGGATTTACTGGTCTTGATTCTTCTTAAGAGATGTTTGATATTGGATCTCATTGACTCACAGTTTGAATGATAGGCTTGAAGTAGTTCTGATAGATATGGTAATCTGCCAAGGGATGAGCAATAAACATACAATTTGTTTTTATTTAAAAAAAAGAAAAAGACCGACAAAAGGGGCAGAACTGTTTCACTAATGGAACAGAAATCGACATTGACTTATAGACAACAAGGTACAACAGCAATCAAATATTAGATTTTATAGAGGAAACTTTGATAATCTTACATTTTGGTGGTGACGAGGGATAGTCATCTTTGAAGATCATTCGTAATTTGTATAAACCGTTCTCCCAAAGCGTCTAAGAGAAATATGTAATAGATTTGTTTGAAAAAGTTAATTTTAAATCTACAGATGTGGTGTGCATTCAATTATAATGTGAGAAAAGTCTATAAGTCTTACGTCAAAATATACATAAATTAAATAAAATATCTTTCTATAAACTTCAAATTTAAAGCAATCAACAAAACTGGGTACGTAAATGCAACACTTCTTCAAAATGTTTAGCTATAAATAAATTATAATACACTTTACAAGTCTCTGGGTTGCAGATCAAAACAATTTATCATTAACCCTAACCCTGAATCCTTCCTAACTCCCTAGGCCCATTTGCTTACACATAACCTGAATCCTTCCTAACTCCCTAGGCCCATTTGCTTACACATAACCTGAATCCTTCCTAACTCCCTAGGCCCATTTGCTTACACATAACCTGAATCCTTCCTAACTCCCCAGGCCCATTTGCTTACACATAACCTGAATCCTCCAAAATCCTTCAGTAGTAAAGCAAGCACATGACATGTATGCACACGTGTTTCTAATCTGGGATACATGTACATGGCCAGAGACCCTCCCTGCATGCATGGAGCAATAAACAGTGTCCACTGACCCAAGCACTGACCTTGCAATCACTACAACAAACATGGATGTACATGTACCATGGAAAGGCAAGTATGCCTAATAACCTCAATCCTCCAAAATCCTTCACTTTAGCAAAGAGCATGTAGCATGTAACCTCAATCCTTCAAAATCCTTCACTTTAGCAAAGAGGATTTTGGAGGATTTGGGAGGGTTAGGGTTAAAGGGAAGATACAACATTGGTAAATACCTGAATAAATATTACTACCAAAATATTGTCCGAAAGCTTATTGATGAAAAGTTGGTATAAGGCTCAACCATCCTGAAAATGATTCTGTCTTGAAACCCTCTCATTTCAGAGTAAACACAAACAAGTACATGTATATTTACAGAAAAGTTGCCAGATTGCATGTGTTTTCTGAAAAAAACTATGAAACTTTTTTCACACACACAATTCTCATGACTTGGACTCCACTGAAACAGAGTTGACTGTTTAATGTATTTTTAACCCTCCTACTTTTGGTACCTTTTTCATACAAGTTGATCCACCATTTGAAACTTTTCGCTTTTGTGGTTTTGAATGGTGAAATAACTGTGTACAGTATTGATTCCCCCAAATGGTTTTGAATGGTAGGTCAGCTAATACAAAACCTTGTTTGGATCTTTCCAAATGGTAGTACAGCTAATACAAAACCTTGTTTGGATACTTCTAAGTGGTGAATCAATGGATCCTCTATGCATTTGAATGGATTTGAATGGTAGTAAAGCTTGCTACCAACACTGTTCAAATGGTATCACCATGTGTGTACAAAACCAATGGGCATTTTGGTAAGTGGAAATTTTGAATGGTTTCAAATGGTCAAACAGTAGGAGGGTTTAGGAGGGTTAGCTAATACAAAGAAAGCAAGCATACTCATAGAAGCAGTTTTACCAACATTAGCAATGTTATTCCATAAAAATGTCTAACAGAAAAAGTGATGGTAAGAATTGACTTGACAAAGTGTGATTGACAGAAACAGACAGTTTGACCACAATAAGGTGAAAGTCAAATGTGACCTAACAAAGTGCCACTAAAAGAGTGACACTGAAGTTAAACTCACCCCTTTTTTCCCAGGAATTGCTATGGAGAGAAAAACAAAATTATATTTAACATACCAAATTTTACAATTAACAATACTTTCAAACAAGGTGACCTTTAAATTTATGGTCACAATTTGTATATATTACAAAGATATTACATAACCTAAGTGGTGGGGGGGGGGGGGGGTTAATGGAAATATGGCATAATGGTTCTGTCTAACAAGAGACCAGCAAGGCCAGTTATAGTTAAGGATTTTGCCAGTAGGAGAAACTGTCCAATGTTGGCCAAATGCAGCTGGCTCGAGCAGTAGTTTGACAAATTCAGCTCAGAGGCTGCCCACTTTGAGAAAAGATCGTATTATCTTGAAGTGTCTGTAGGTTTGACTTTGTAATGGAACAAATTAATTTGCATTTTCTTTCATGCTTATTAAATACTCCAGCTGAATTTTATTCTCTTCCTGTCTTTTTCCAAGAATTCCCAATGTGAATGTGCTTCATGTATTGTGCAATATAAGATAACTGTTGCACAATAGAAAGATAATAATAATAATAATAATAATAATAATAATAAAGATTTATAGCGCGCACATATCCACCCTGCTGGGCGCTCAAGGCGCAGAAACAAAGAAAAAACATGAATACAAACAATATACAATGATAGCATAGGGGAAAAAAAAAAAATTATGTACCGAGATACGTGTACCTACAATGCAATTACAAATATACATCATCTTTGAAGAGTTGTGACATAAGATGAGTTTTAAGCATCGACTTAAATCTGGTTATACTATGACAAGATTTGAGTTTAGTTGGAAGATGATTCCAGAGTCTCGGAGCTGCGACAGAAAACGACCTATCACCCCAGTTCCGTTTTGAAGTTGGTTCCTTTAGGAGTGACATGTTGCTGGAGCGCAAATTGCGTGATGGAGTGTAGACTTTAAGCAGTTCAGAAATATAAATTGGAGCAATGTTATTGAAAGATTTGTGAACAATTAGCATAAGTTTAAAAACAATTCTCTGTGAAACAGGAAGCCAGTGCAGTTCTTTCAAGATTGGCGTGATATGGCATGACTTTCTGGACAAAGTCACAACACGAGCTGCTGTGTTTTGTATGTGCTGAAGACGAGATATTTGATTCTGCGGGAGACCGTAAAGGAGAGCATTCCCGTTATCGAGCCTTGATGTGACAAACGCATGTATAATTTGTTCAGCAGCACTTTTATTCAAGTATTTCCTAATTCGGCTTATATTTCTGATATGAAATGATGATATGCGAACAATGTTGGAGATATGTGGTTTTAAAGTCATTGTCGAGTCAAATATAACACCCAAATTACGTGCATGTAATGAGGGGGTTATCTGCGAGTCACCAATTGTAATAAATGGAAGAGAAATTTTAGACAATTGCTGACGTGATCCAAAGATGACATTGCGCAATAGAAAGATGACATTGCGCAATAGAAAGATTACATTGCACAATAGAAAGATGACATTGTGCAATAACCAGTTTCTACTGCACAAGAGAAAAGTACAATGTAAGGTCGTTTAACCACAACCTTTTGAAATACAGTTAATTTAATCAATTTAAACGATGAACTGTTTTGGTACATACTGTGAATTTATTAGAAATTTATGAATTTTCTTAACATTTTGAAAAGAACATTTTTAGCGGAAATATTTGTGTGTTACTTACCACACTCCCATACCATCAGGTTCATTGTTCCGTCCATGTTCTTTGTAGGTTTGGCAACAAATCCCTATAAAAATTTAAAAATATCTCATGATAACCCCCATGAACATTTTTTTAAATAAAATATAAAGACACAGAAAGTTTACCACAATGGGTGCCAAGTTTCTGAAAAAATTTGCGGAAATGCACTCTCAATAATTCAAAATAATCTATGCAGAGGACCAACATTTTTTACTGTAACAATCTGTCCCCATAATGGTTTTAATGTTATTTTAACTATTTTATTACAATGTTAACCCTAATCCTCTACAGGCATTTCACAGGCCCCCTGCTGAATGCAACAAAATGCAATAACAGGACAGTGTTGCTCAATAATTAACGCAACAAGATCCACCAGCTAGAACAATTGGTCTTTTGTTCTCTGCTGAGGGCACAAAGATGCCATAAATATCTACATTTGTTGAATCTTGTTGCATTGAGCATGGTTAGGGCATTTAAAAAAAATAGATTCATTATAAAATACATATATGTGTGGCGGTCCAGGAAAACCCAACACATGGTCAAATTTTTACAATTCTTGTTGAGCATTTAATCAAGTAATACACCCTTTACTGATCTCATAACAGTTTTAATGAGTTCAATATTCAAACCACAACTAAAGTTATGACCTTTCAAAGATGGTTTATTCTAAAACCCACAAATGGAGAAATTAGGCTTCAAAGTTGGCTGTGCAGTAAACGTAAATCCCTTGAACTATTAATAGGACAGGATCAGGACTAGTGTAGAGCTTTCCATTGATGGGTTATTCATGGGGGCGTGCTTTGGGAGAATTCATGAGCGTCGGCCAAAAAGTGCATTGTTTTAGAGTGAATTTTTTTAATCTTCTAATTATTTTAAAATGCATTGGGTTCAAAAACATCCCAAAAATACATTTTATACTTTGATTTTCCTTAAAAAAAATTTTAAGAGGAAATTTAAAGACAACAACTTCCATTTGGAACCAAAATCTCAAAAATGACACTATGGTCAATTTTTACGTAAATCGGTCCATAATGACATAATGACTTCCGACGGGTTTTCCCCGACTGCCACACATATATTCCAAGGGGTTGAGTCAGAGTAGTACAAGATTGCTAGATCTTCTTCAAGCAAGCCTTCTTTATGTGTTTTTTATTGTAGAAAATAAAGATGCATGCAATGTGATCAAGGTTTTGGATTACGCATGATAGCTTTGGCTATCCCTATTAGTTGTTAATTTTCTAATAATACCAGTGCTTACATATGGATGGCACTTTCTCCATTGTTTTCTTTCCTCTCCTAGCCGGGCCTTAGCGATTCCTCCAGCCATATTGCTGCAAGCAATGTGTCCTCCAACCATCGTCATCTTTGCTCCTTATTGTGTTTACTGCTTGCTTCTTGCTTCGAGTTGGCGTTCTGGGATATATGAGAAACCTTTAGAGCCTTGTACTGTTCTGATGTGTCAATCACTCACGCGTTGGGTACAACCACTGGAACTAATAACAAAATAACTGTAAATTGTTCACTCATGCAGAAAATTGGGAAAGAATGTCAACTTGTGCACAATGTTTAAGCATGTGTTTTACGTACACAACAAAATGGCCAACATCTCACTGGATGTGTATACATTCATTGCTCAAAATATGTCCAACCCTCACTTGACCACACTTTCCTCTCCTGAAGTATGTCTTCTATTATTTTTTATATATTAGGATAGAAAAATGGCGATTTTTATTCTACATTCTTTCCAAAAATGGTATGATGACATGGGTATAAATAAATATTAACCCCAACTTCAAGTTATTGTGCATCAGGTGCATCAGGTGCAATGAGGAGCGTGAAGCAGGCCTGGTAGGCAACAATAACAACTGACACACTCCACTGAACATCACCCACAGAAAGCCGACACACTTCACTGAGCACCAATCACAGCAGCTCCCACCCACAGCAAGATCCTCCAACGCAAGATAAAAGCCACTGCACTCTCCACAAATCTTCAGTCTCCTGACGATGACTAGAGCAGACTAGTCAAAATGTTGAGAACAAACCAACCGGCTCTTCTCAGAAGCCATCACTTTTTCCAAAAATAGATCATTACATGTTGTTATATCATGGTCTTAGATTGTGTAATTTCATTGGTCGAAAGCCTGTCACATGACAAATCACAAATCTTCATGTTACCCTCGTGACGTCACTCCAGGGTTGTAGCCACGGTGGTCGGCGCCGGTCGGCAGTAGCCGGCACTCAGCTTGACCGACCGGCACTCACATGAAAATAACAGTTCACCGACCGGCACAAAAAGTGGTGTAAAATTATTAAAATCATGCAAAATATACAAGATTTTAACATATTTGACTCGTGTTTGTTCATTTAAACCATTACTCAAGGCGTAAATTTCCTTTAATTCCGTCCAATATCACATTAAAAATAGCTTGTATCGCAAAAACAGCTGTGTTCAACACGTACGAACATTAACATAACATCAATATATGACGTCAGGAAAGCTTCTGGCGTCATTCGAAAATATGGGATGTAGGTGGGATGATCGGTGGTCTCTTGCTGCATGCGTGATATGAAGTACAGCGAAGCGATCGTCGTGTATGCTTACTCACGACTGTGCAAAACAGCTATCATTTCGCGCTGCGCTAGTCTTCGCCGTAGCTTAGAGCACGTGTAAGCCGATAAAGCCACGCTTGTTTTACCCAGACTTCGCGAACTACTAGTAGTGATTGACAACTGAAAGTTTTTGCTTTCACTCACGTGCGATATCGATGTAAACATGGCCCAGTCAAATATTACCAGCTTTTTTGCTCCAGTTTCAAAGCGAAAACATGCGGACACCGTAGCTGTGGAATCAAATAAATCTACCACATCCACATCGCAGGACTCGCAGGAGGATAATTCTGCAGGGGAGGCAACGAAAATGCAGCTGAAATCGCGACCGGTAAGCTTGATGAAAATGTGCAGAACGCTGACTCATTAAAAAAGCAGAAGCTTTCATCGAAATTCCACAACGCATGGAAAGGAGGGCGACCATGGCTCAATTACGTTCCAAATCAAGGAATGTACTGTTTATGGTGTAAAAAAAACACCATGACACCATCTTGGTAATTTACTTTAGCAAACAATATTATTAAAAGTACAAATAATGACAACATTGACTGACAATTTTTACTAAATAGCAGTCAATTTTGTATCAATTAATGGTCCTCCTAAACCTCAAAAATTAGTGAAACAGGGGCTCTCCAAGGCTTAAAATAATGCTAAAATCCAGGAGCTTCAGGGGGCGCTGCCCCCTGAACCCCCGCCAGGGGCGTTGCCCCTGGACCCCGACCGTGTTGTGAGAGCTTCGTTAAGCCACCACTACGCTTCGCCTTTCGCCATTTTGAGCCACCACTCACTTTCTTCTAGCTACAACCCTGCGTCACTCAAAAAGTGATGTTCACCTCTGACGTCACTCAAAAAGTGATGTTCACCTCTCAAGAGTGGTACATCACCCTGATCGTCCCCGGGAGTATCATCCCCATATATCTTTCACAAGTGCTACTTTTGATTGCAAGAAGTGAAAACAGCGACCGAGGTTGTTATATTGCTGGTACTCCGCAGAACACGCTATATTTCAATTTGATGCACTGTAGGGACCAGCTAAACAACTTGTCTGCCGTGTGTGAATTTGTTTGCTTCGACCATGCAGTGCGAATAGTTCGCGAATACTGCAACGAAACGGGACGAGATGACAGCAACTTCCAGACACTTCCAGTTACAGACTTAGACAGTTTACTGGAAGATTTCTTCGGTAACGTAATCTAATACCATGGTATAACAAAATAATTGTTGCCTGGCGTGATGGGGGTCCATGGGTTTTGTACACCCTCGGGGGCTGATGGCACCCTCGGCTTCGCCTCGGGTGCCATCAGCCCCCTCGGGTGTACAAAACGCCATGGACCCCATCACGCCAGGCAACAATTATTAAGTGTCACCCGAAAGAACTCAAAAACATATCCACCATGCAAAGCCTCAAATCCTACATAAAAACAATAATACTAACCAGCATTTAAATATGCTCTTTTTAATTTTAGCATAATAATAATAATAATAATGTGTGGATTTATATAGCGCACGTATCCACCAACTAAGTGGTGCTCAAGGCGCATTATATTATTATCCCTGCTCATAAGGCTCATAAGGCTCATAAATCATTCCTGAAACCATCAGCTCCCTGGGGAGTATACAGCTCAATTGCTGCCATTTCTAGCGCATATAGAGCAAACCAACTCTGCCTTCACAGGTACCCATTTAACCCCTGGGTGGAGAGAAGCAATTATGATTAAGTGTCTTGCTCAAGGACACAAGTGTCACGGCCGTGATTCGAAATCACATTATGTTGCTAACACCAGAACTTGAATCCGGTAAGCTAGACCGCTCGGCCACGACACCCCATAACTAAATCACAGCCATGAAACCACTAACATGAATAATAGTGATGGGCCTTTTCACAAGGCCATAAGTCCATATTATTACTTCTGGAAATTATGCCAATTTCATTTTTCATAAATAAGGTGGTTTATCGCAAATAGCAGCCACAAGGAATCGTGGGATGTCTGTGGGCACAACAGCACCACTGTGTGCCGCGCGAACGAACTGAATATTATTGTTTTCACACTTGACAATGGACGCAGCGCCAATTCAGATGACCCAAATTATATCCCAGTATGCTTTACAGCAGTTGCTTCAGCGCTATTTGTGATAAACCTTATGTAGCTGTGGTGACCACAGCCCTGCTATCTAATTTTTATAACTGGAAAAGAATGCTGTATCCGACCGCCACTTTTTAAGGGTTTTGAGAATTTTTGGGCAACCACTAACCAGTTAAAAAATGATTCTATCAATTTTTTTGGGATACAGAAAGCGAAAACTTTAAAATCCACTTTTATTATGGTTTTTCGGACTTTATTTCCCTTCCAAAAAAATCCTCCCCTTCAGAAAATAGAAGGATCCTATTATAATAATAATAATAATAATGTATAGATTTATAGTTGCCATTGCACATGTACAATGACTATGTTGGTCACTAATGGTGAGTTGACAAGATCTGACTGACCGTGACTGATCGTATACCAAAAATGCCTGATTTTTCATGAAATAAATATCCTGGAATAATTTGAAGTATATGTCCATCATCATCCATATGTTCTCCACCTTACTAGGTAGGTAAGATTACATTATTGGTTACATTGAATGAGAAAAAGTGGCGGTTGGATACGACATTCTACCCTTAACAGCCATTAATGACAGTAGTTGTAACAATCAGGTGACAGGTAGTAGGGCCGCGGTGGATACCACAGCTATCATTCTGGGATGTTCTGCTTCGTTACCATTACATGCAGATGTAAGGGTATCTGTTTATTTTAATAAATATATCAAGAAATCAATTTAACGGATCAGACTATATGCCTATCACTATCTCTTCCTTCCTCCATGCTGAAACCATGGACATGATTCAACTTGAAGGAAAGAAATTCCCGAGAGCTGGAAAATGACATCCATGACTGATGATTGTGACATGAGCTTAACTTAGGCACAAACGATCAAACTATTCTAGCAAAAATGTTCCTTAAAAATTTATTTAAACAGTACTGAATCTCTTCAAGAAGAGACTGCACAAAAATAAATAGATAATTCATCTTTGTTTATGTCATTTGGACAGTTAAATTTGAACTTTCCCCAAATTATGATTTCAGTTAACTGATTTGCATCTACTGCGGAGTAAAATTTAAATTAGTTTTAAAATCGCAAAATACAAAATCTACGACACAAAGCAATATAACGATATTCTTTTTATGAACATTGACAAAAAAAGATTAATATTTTTACCCAAAACTTAACAATCAGTAATTTTTTGTCACTCACCATCAACATCAACAATGCCACCGAGCGAGCGAACAACATCAAGTTTACGATGGTTAGGGTTTATGTATTACACAATGAGTGCATGTGGAACTGCACTAAATTGTTCCCTGGTGTTCTTCAAATAAATTCTGCAAAATACATTTTATGGCGGGAACCATGCAGTTCACCACTGGTCTCTTGTTAATGAGTACCAGCGAGAAAACCCGCAAAAATGTCACCCAAATGGTGGCGCTATTACATTTTCTGTCTCGATTTTTCACGAGTTGTCTAAAAATAGTTCATGACGTATGAAAGTAAACTCATTAGTTGAAGCTATGAATCCATGCGGTGCAAGGAGCCCGGCTGTACATAGGCTTTTAATCAGTCGTTTTCAGGCTACTCAGAAAAGTTTTATTTTAGTCCAGTTGCCTTGTTGTTGTTTACTCCTGAGTTAGTTTAGTTGTTTAACATAATCATTTTTTTAATTATCACTCAGGAACCATAAGTGATAGGATTTATTATTATTTTTTAGTTATATTTATCATAGTTCTCTAATTTGTGGAGCGGAGGAAAATTCCGCGGTTTAGGGGTGTACAATGCACAAGCTTTCTATGACGAGGAGTTTGGGGACTGCCTCGGGAAATATTTGATTCTATGCCTCCTCTGGTGAGATCTAATTCAACGGGCCAATTCACTTTGTGCACTTTGTGTCTTTACCTGCAGCATGGAGGAAGGAAGAGAGACATGAGGTTACGTAATAAGAATGCTGCTCTTTTTGACATTTGATAGCGTCTGAACAAAGACTTACATGTATGTCCGTGTCAAATCTTCCTTCACTGCATGGAATATAATTCTACATAAATATTTCACAAAATGGCGTTGAATACAGCACACAGCGATAACATCCGTAATGGAATCGTACTTTACAACGGCGAACGGTATGTAGTAACTGTAACTTAATTCTTAGATTTTTCTGAAATCATCACAATGATCACATATTTTGAATAGATCATAATTATGACTATAGTGCTATACTGCCTAAGTTTTTGAGAGACGGACCATATGACTGCCGGGAAAGAATGTCGTATCCAACTGCCACTTTTAATTTCTTTTTTTTCCTTTTTTTTTCTCCAACGATTAGGCCTAACACAGTTAACCATAAACCAGTTAAAATGATTCTAAGACATAAGACATAAGAAAACTTTATTAATCTCCAAAAAGAAGAAATTTTTGGGGGTACAGAAAGCGAAAACTATCTTTAAAATCCACTTTTATGTCTTATGATGGTTTTCGGCCTAAACAAAATCCTCCCCTTCAGAAAATAGAAGAATCCTATTATAGTTGCCACTGCGCATGTACAATGACTGTGTTGGTCACTAATTGGGGAGTTGACAAGATCAGACTGATATGACAGGAAGTCATCTTATCCTAAATATGCCTGATTTCTCATTACAAATATTCTTGAATAATTTGAAGTTATATATACATCCGTCATCATCTATATGTTCTCCACCTTACTGAGCAGGTTATTAGTTTATAATGAATGAGAAAAAGTGGCAGTTGGATACGACATTCTTCCCCCACCTGCTCAAATAAAGGTCGACATCAATTTGTTCCCTTAAACTTTAGAAAATGTCAGCCTTCTTTTGTTTTTGTGCATGCCCCTTTTTGGAATAAAAAAATCATAGTTTAGTGTGAAATTCTCAATTGAGTAGTAATTAGTTCTGAAAAGAACGAGAGGTTACAACTCAATGTTTCGATCAGTATGCTCTGATCATCTTCAGGAGAATGCCGGACTCTGGGAGATGCTGCTGCTTAAGTAGGTATTCTCCTGAAGACGATCAGAGCATACTGATTGAAACGTCGAGTTGTAACTCAATTGTAATCCGTTCTTTTCAGAACTAATTACTACTCAATTGAGAATTTCACATGGTGTCACCGCAAACAGTCTTTACTTATCCTTTTCACCATGCAAATTTACAAATGTTACTTACGTGTTTATGAAAAGTTTGTATAATTAAAACATGTTGAAAGAATGACTTAAAGTTATGATCAGAAATGTAAAACAAATATCAGAATTTTAAACGTCTAGATATCTTTTTACTTTATTATATTAGATTAATATCTTGATAAATTTGCTTTTATTGATTATTACCAGGCTTTTGAAGGAACAGGAAAAAGTTGATTTGACCTTTGACATAACACCAAAACATGACGCCTTCAAAGGAACAAAGGATGGCACAGTATATCTCACCAATCAGAGGGTAAGTATCTGGTGGCTGGTCAATCAGTAAATTACATCATACATGGATTTGCTACACAATTAGGGCTGTGCTGGGTATCCAGGTATCCGGATACCTGACCGAAACGGTCATTACCTGGTTCCATTTTTCGGTTCCAATTACCCGTAAACGACTTTTTTAAATTCGGACTTAATATTTGAGCAGTGCGAACAGAAATCTGTGACTCTTGAACAATGTAATATCAACACTTTCACAGACAATTATCTTTAAATTCAAGAGATTGCACTCCAATAAAGAAAAGATCGATTTAAGTATGGTATCCTCTGTATTATAAAAGTCAATTTGTTACCATTTACAGTACATGTATTTGTACACCACCGGACTTGGCATGTTTTCAACAAAAATGAAAACGGGTATCCGGGTATCCGAAGTTTCCTGATTCCGGGTATCCGGTTCCAAAATTATCTGAAAACGCACAGCCCTATACACAATAATTACTTTGTTATGGGACAGGTCAGGATAGCATACTGGTGTTCTTACCACATTCTAGCGCTGTAGTGTAAGGCCCCCAAACAAGTCTCTGATTCCTGGTCTCCACGCGTGTCACCTCAGACCCACGCATCGGCATTTTTAGTTTTCTTTTCTTTTGCTCATGAAACGATGTCCAATTGCAGCCAAAATTGCTGGATCGATTGGAATTCTGCCGTGCTGTGTTTTAAACGACTTTTTCACATGTGGGTATGAACGTTTGCCTGATTTCAAATGAGGCCTCTCTTAGCCACCATACTTTGTGTATGGGAAATTTGGTCTGGTTACAATTAAAAAAAAGGCTTTTTTTCTTGGCCTAACCTAGCTGGCTTTAAAAAATCCTCTTCAAAATCAAGCTTTGCTTGTTGTTTTACTTTGTGCATCTGCCTCCTTTCCTAAATTAACCCTCCTACTGTTTGACCATTTGAAACCATTCAAAATTTCCACTTACCAAAATGGCCATTGGTTTTGTACACACATGGTGATACCATTTGAAAAGTGTTGGTAGCAAGCTTTACTACCATTCAAATCCATTCAAATGGTTTTTGAATGGTGGATACACTACACCTTGGTGTGTTTCCATAGCCGAATGGTTTCAAATGGTGAATGTACTACACAGTGGCTTATAAATCATTCAAATGGTTTTTGAATGGTGGATACACCTACAGCTTGGTGTGTTTCACAAAACGAACGGTTTCAAATGGTGCATCAACTTGTCTGAAAAAGGCACCAAAAGTAGGAGAGTTAAAGACCCAAAGAGCTCCTGTGAAACCCACAGTGAAACACCCCCCCCCCCCCACCCTTTGCAAAAAAAGAAAGAAGGATTTATATTAATAGTGAATGTACTGGATCCAGAGGAGGGTAGAACATAAATTACTTTGCAAGGGTACAATTACTGAAAAAGCCATGGTGCTTTGAGCTTCAAGAAATTATTGATTCCCACTTTCCCTTCAAAGTATAAGCCAGGATTTGGAAATAGTGCATCCAAATATGTTATTCTTTGAACAAAGGGTGTTCAAATGTATAACTTTCAATACTTTTGCATGTGTTTTACACAAAAAACAGGGTGGCCATTAACCCTAACCTTCCCAAATCCTCCAAAATCCTCTTTGCTAAAGTGAAGGATTTTGAAGGATCGAGGTTACATGCTACATGCTCTTTGCTAAAGTGAAGGATTTTGGAGGATTGAGGTTATTAGGCATACTTGCCTTTCCATGGTACATGTACATCCATGTTTGTTGTAGTGATTGTTGTAGATTCAGTGCTTGGGTCAGTGGACACTGTTTATTGCTCCATGCATGCAGGGAGGGTCCCTGACCATGTACATGTATCACAGATTAGAAACACATGTGTTCATACATGTCATGTGCTTGCTTTACTACTGAAGGATTTTGGAGGTTTCAGGTTATGTGTAAGCAAATGGGCCTAGGGAGTTAGGAAGGATTCAGGTTATGTGTAAGCAAATGTGCCTAGGGAGTTAGGAAGGTTTCAGGTTATGTGTGAGCAAATGGGCCTAGGGAGTTAGGAAGGATTCAGGTTATGTGTAAGCAAATGGGCCTAGGGAGTTAGGAAGGATTCAGGTTATGTGTCAGCAAATGGGCCTAGGGAGTTAGGAAGGATTCATGTTATGTGTCAGCAAATGGGCCTAGGGAGTTAGGAAGGATTCAGGTTATGTGTCAGCAAATGGGCCTAGGGAGTTAGGAAGGATTCAGGTTATGTGTCAGCAAATGGGCCTAGGGAGTTAGGAAGGATTCAGGTTATGTGTCAGCAAATGGGCCTAGGGAGTTAGGAAGGATTCAGGTTATGTGTCAGCAAATGGGCCTAGGGAGTTAGGAAGGATTCAGGTTATGTGTAAGCAAATGGGCCTAGGGAGTTAGGAAGGATTCAGGTTATGTGTAAGCAAATGGGCCTAGGGAGTTAGGAAGGATTCAGGTTATGTGTAAGCAAATGGGCCTAGGGAGTTAGGGTTAATAGCAAACAGGGCGTCCAAACAACACCCGAAGGTACTGTTGGCTATGTTTCCTTTGAAATCTGGATCCACATCTGATGGCACATACATCTGGGGTCTCTCAATCCTGTAATGACGCAACTTTATCAACAGGATGTTTTATACTCGATATGTTATTTTTCCCGCCTGCGCGCCTCAACGAACTAATCCTCC
Organism: Zoroaster sp. YZ-2022; assembly: GCA_029582265.1. Lineage (NCBI taxonomy): Eukaryota > Metazoa > Echinodermata > Asteroidea > Forcipulatida > Zoroasteridae > Zoroaster > Zoroaster sp. YZ-2022. Next base: position 32,560,079 of record CM055819.1, on the reverse strand, counting down.
AGCATCCATTCATGGGATGATCCTCCAGCAGTCTACTTAAGCAGCAGCATTTTCCAGAGTCCGGCATTCTCCTGAGGACGATCAGAGCATACTGATCGAAACGTCGAGTTGTACCCCCAGTTCTTTTCAGAACTAATTACTACTCAATTGAGATTCCACATGGTGTCACCGCAATCAGTCTTACTTATCATCCTCACCATGCAAAGCTACAAGTTTTACCTATGTTATTTTTCCTTTAATCCTAGGTTATGTTTCTCTTATTCCTAGGTGCTTTTTATCAGTAAGAAAGGCAATGATCCAATGAAGTCTTTCTCAATGCCATTCTTCTACATAAAGAATGTAGACATCAAACAGCCAGTGTTTGGAGCTAATGCCATTACTGGAGTAATCAAGACACAGCCTGGAGGTGGGTACTAACAGTCAAAGGGTCATTGCCATACTATCCCAATTAGGAGATGCTTTTATCCCGATTGAAACCCTATTCTCCCAGTGAGGATACCAATAGGCCCCGATTGGGAAACACTTGGGTGACAACACCACCTTCTATCTCAGTGAGGCTCTTAGGGTCATTTCCAACTGTACTATACCTATGATAGGGGCATAGGGCTCATGAGATCGATGTCAACGATGTCACCTATACTATCCTGATTGGGATATACTTTTATCCTGATTGAAATCCAATTCTCCCAATGAGGATACCAATAGGCCCCAATCGGGAAACCTTTGGGTGACAACGACACCTGTGTAGGGAAGGCTCACAGAGTTGATATCAACTATACTATCCTGATTGGGAGATACTGTTATCCTGATTGAAACTCTATTCTCCCAATGAGGATACCAATAGGCCACGTTCAGAAAACCAGTTGGTGACAATGACACCTTCTGTGATACTAACGCATCTGATATAGTCACATTAATCTGGTGTCCCAGACAAATGTTTTAGGTTTAAATAGAAGGAAAATAAAGTGTTGATCTATGGAATTGAAAAATATTTTATTGAAATGCAAAATAACTGGTTATTGGCCTTACGTTTTGAACCTAGCTGGTTCTTTCTCAAAGGCAAAATGAGACATGAAATGCAAAATAACTGGTTATTGGCCTTACGTTTTGAACCTAGCTGGTTCTTTCTCAAAGGTAAAATGAGACGGAATACAAACATACATACATACATGAACACAAGAGTGAGCGGAAGTTAGTCAGGTGTGAAATGAACACAAAAGAAAAAAGGTACAGAAAGCAGAGTCAGGTCATGTTCCTGGGACTGAACAAAAGAGGGATTACACAAGAATAGATTGAGGTACAAGGAGATTTTATAGGCTGGAAGAAGAGATTATGAGATTAGTGAAAAGAGTCAGACCTGGAAGTGAAACAAAACAGACAAATAGACTAACAAGTAAAAACAAATGTAAAACAAATGATGATAGAATGTTAGTTTGATAATGAACTCCTTGCATGTATTTTCTGCTCACCGGTGCATTTTTGTTTATATTTAAAAGAGGCCAATATAACCATTTCATTTCCATGATATTTGTTATCATTTCGGTTTGCGGTAACACCATGTGTTTATCTCAACTATCGCGAAGCTGAGGTACAGGTTCTGAAAAGAACCGTATCGCACAACTCGTATCTCTACCTTCGCTAAGTGAGAATGGTTCAAGGGAGAACCAATGTCGGACAACTCGTTTTTCTCTACTGTCGCTAAGTGAGAAATATGGTTCAGGGAGAACCATGGCGACTTCATGGGTTAATATGGTTCAGGGAGAACCATGGCGACTTCATGGGTTAATATGGTTCAGGGAGAACCATGGGGACTTCACGGGTTAATATGGTTCAGGGAGAACCATGGGGACTTCACGGGTTATTCTCCACGTTTCGATTAGCCTGCTCTAATCTTCGTCAGGATTTGTTATCTTACAATCTTTTGTCCATTCTCTTTTGCTGACAGGTGGTTGGGATTCACATACCCAGGCTGAGTTCAGAATGGTGTTTAAGAGTGGCGGTGCTATCGAGTTTGGACAGTTACTGCTAAGAGTTGCCACTAAAGGTACTATTGCTCATCATGTCTAATACTTCACCATGTCCGATAGTCTGATGTTCATCATGTCCAATAGTGAATACAGTACCATTGGTTTTGCATGTTTATCCGGGAACTTTGCTCCGCAGAAAGATAAGACCTTGTTGCACTGAGCAAAATCCGTGTCTGCAACGAGGGACCTCTTATTGAACTGAGCAAAAATCTGTGTCTGCAACAAGGTCGTAACTAAGATAAGACCTTGTTGTACTGAGCAACATGATTGTCAGCGCCAAGATCGTAACTAAGATGCGATCTTGTTGAACTGAGCAAAAATCTGTGTCTGCAACAAGGTCGTAACTAAGATAAGACCTTGTTGCACTGAGCAAAATCAGTGTCAGCACCAAGGTCGTAACTAAGATACGACCTTGTTGAACTGACACGACATGTCCCTGTGTTGTATTAAGATAAGATAAGATAAGATAAGATAAGATTGCATTTATTATCCACGTTTAAAAACAGAGAAATTCAACTTCCATTGGAGATACAGATAACGACAATACAAAAAATACACAACGATGTAGCTTGTTTACATAGGACAAACAGGCTTTACCTCTTAGCGTTTGTCCATGCTTGGACTTCCGCAGAACAAGCTTGCTGACAGGGATGATGATAACAGTGTCTGGTAAACTTGAGTATTAAGCCTTGGGTTCTAATCAGGACTTCTTCTTTTTTTCATACAGCACCGAAGGTTGCTCCACCCAGACCAGGAGAGCAGCCCAAACCACAGCCCAGTGCAACAGCCTATGGCAATGCCTACCCAGCCAATGCATACCCAGCACCCATGCCAGGCGCCCAGTACCCACCACAACCCATGGCTGGTTATGGGTACCCTGGTCAGACAGCCTACCCAGTGTACCCACCAGGAGGTGCGGCCTACCCTGTGTACCCACCAGGAGGTAAGTAAAGGAACACATCGGAGACAGAAACAAATCTTCAGGGTGATTGGTACCTTGACCAACTTCACATCAAGTTAGCTTTCGGATAATAATTGGGTGATATTGTAATCGGGTAATTTGCCAACGTTGTATTTTCTCTTTAACAGATACACTGACCTGGAATTACATTCTATTAGGAGCAAGGCTACTTTTCCTAAAGCAAAGTGCGTTTCTATTTGAATATCAGAATGTTGATAGGAAGATTTTTAAAGGGGCGCCAAGGCCAAGACCAGGGCAATGGAGGCAATGGCAGGCCTCCCAGCAAAATCTATAAAACCTGTGAAACCTATAAAAAACTAAATTTCAAAACGGGATCCTTTATTTCCCCAAAAAAACCTATATTAACCCTAACCCCCTGGCCCTTTTAGGTAGGATGCATCCTCAATCACACAAAATGCTACAAAATGTCTTCATAAAATTTGGAAGGTTCCTGAATACTCCAAAATCACCCAATATATTATGCTGTATTTCGTGTGTAGTGTGCCCACTGCCTCAATCACACAAAATCACACATACCTGTACCCTTTGCCTTTATCCCTTTATTATGAACAAAAAATGTGAACTGGGGATGCGCAGCAGTTTGTACTCACATTTATAGGAAAGTTTAACAAAAAGTTATGTTATCTTATTTGAATATGAAAAGTAACTCACCTGGTATTGTATTCCTAAATTGATACATGGTGTGAAATGTATGCAAATAATGCCATTTTATTATTACCAGTGCATAAAACTTACCTCAGTATAAATTGAATAGTCTGTTTGCTGGCCAAGTACAGTTGTATGAGTTGAAACAATACAAGTAGTTCCATGGAATATCTTACCTTTCCGATGCATTACAGCATGGAGCTATTCAACCACAACATAGCCATCCTATCTCAATCCTCCACAAAATCACACAGCACATGGCCATCCTACATGTATCTCAATCCTCCACAAAATCACACAGCACACATGTACATGTAGCACCTTCCTCAATCACCCAAAATCACCCAGCATATATATATAGCATCCTTCCTCAATCACACAAAATGCTCCAATACCTCATAGAGCATTTTGTGTGATGTGGGGTGGTTAGGGTTAACCTATAAAAACCTATATTTTTAATCTCCTGCAACACATTTTCAACTTCCTCATAAAATCCTCATGGCTTTGAAGAAAAACTACTTTCTAAGTATAAAGAGATGAAGCCAAAACAGTAGCCAAACAGTAACATGTGTACTGCTCTTAGATTTTCTGCTGGACAGGGTATGGGGTAATGTACTTTGTTGCTAAAAGTACTCAGAAGGTAGGCAATTTACCAAAAACTTGTTACTTAACACTGCATAATTATAAAAGCCTATATTTTGGCATTTGGTAAACCTATAATAACCTACATGTGACCCGCTCTGTGAAAATGAGTCACATGTCGCACCATGCGTTTACATGTAATGGGCGATGAAATGTTGAGGGTGGTTTTTTTTTATTATTTTTTTTTTAACGTCTGATTTTTGGTTATCATGTTTTTTGACATCATTAGGATCTAAATTTTCTTAATATTTTTACATAAACGTCAATTTCAATCAATAAAATATTAAAATCAATGATTTTTGTGAGTACTTTGTTTCAAATATGTCATTTGTTTTCATTTGAATGTTTGTTTTCCTAACAATACATTGTGTTAATTATGCACATTATTGATTATTATAAATGCCATATCTCCATAATGCAATATGCCACACACCTCTAACATATACCAAATTAAAGCCGATGATGTACTCTTTCCAGCTACATAGAAATGTATATTTGTCAAATTTGCAACTTGTGACTCATTTTCACAGAGCGGGTCACATATTTTGCTTTAAAAAACCTATATTTGATAGATTAGGCACTGGGAGGCCTGCAGTGACCTCCGTGGCCTCTGTGAAATATCAGGCCTGGATACAATAAAGGTTGGTTTCTCTTGTTCTTTTCAGCCGCACCCTCTGAGCCACCCCCTCCATACTCAGATGCAATGATGGGACCCTCTCCTTCTGCTCCGCCCCCACCAGGTAAGATCAACCCTCAAATTATGGATATCTCTATGATATCCATATGCCTAGCAATATCCTAGAATTGACACAGTCCCATTCCACTGCAACAGAAGTCCAGAAATCAATGCATTATGGAGCCAACTGTAATTTGGCCACATTTGTTGTTACGGAGTCGTACAGTCGACTGGTCTTCACCAACCAAATTATTTATTCAATGAGCCAGCAACAACCAAGGCTGCGTAAAAGAAGAAGACAAAATAATTATGTAATTATTTTTTTTAAAGCTAAAATATTATTGGGTGTTTTTTTTTGTTCTGTTAACTTTGTTTTTAGGTCAGATAGTTTTGAATACATTTTCAAAAAATTTCACCTGATTGTGACTTTTTTTGTTGCTGAAACTCTCTAATGTCTGTTTCTATAATCATTCCTGTATTTCAAGCAGTAAATGGCATTACAATTATTTGAAGATCTCTGTTCATCTCAGTCATTTTATGTCTGAATGTGGTTGGTTTATTTTCTTCTTCAAAACTACAGGCCCTGCCTACTACAATCCCAATGACCCACAGTATGTGTATATGACACAAACTCAACCATCTACTATTCCGGTAAGTCAAATAATCAAGTTAAAAGATATTTACTGGCCGACTGTCAAGATGACTGACTGACAAGCTAGCTGACTGCTGGTTGATCTGCTGGATATCTGGCTGGCTGGCTTATGGCTTGATAACTGAAAGGCTTTAAGAGGCTGGTTGAATGGCTGGCTGGTTGGCGGCCTAACTCAGTGGCTGGATATCTGGCTGATGGTTTGGCTGGCTGGCTTATGGCTTGATAACTGAATGGCTTTAAGAGGCTGGTTGAATGGCTGGTAGCCTAACTCAGTGGCTGGATATCTGGCTGATGGTTTGGCTGATTGGCTTATGGCTTGATAACTGAATGGCTTTAAGAGGCTGGTTGAATGGCTGGCTGGTTGGCGGCCTAACTCAGTGGCTGGATATCTGGCTGATGGTTTGGCTGGCTGGCTTATGGCTTGATAACTGAATGGCTTTAAGAGGCTGGTTGAATGGCTGGCGGCCTATCTCAGTGGCTGGATATCTGGCTGATGGTTTGGCTGATTGGCTTATGGCTTGATAACTGAATGGCTTTAAGAGGCTGGTTGAATGGCTGGCGGCCTAACTCAGTGGCTGGATATCTGGCTGATGGTTTGGCTGATTGGCTTATGGCTTGATAACTGAATGGCTTTAAGAGGCTGGTTGAATGGCTGGCGGCCTAACTCAGTGGCTGGATATCTGGCTGATGGTTTGGCTGGCTGGCTTATGGCTTGATAACTGAATGGCTTTAAGAGGCTGGTTGAATGGCTGGCGGCCTAACTCAGTGGCTGGATATCTGGCTGATGGTTTGGCTGATTGGCTTATGGCTTGATAACTGAATGGCTTTAAGAGGCTGGTTGAATGGCTGGCTGGTTGGCTGCCTAACTCAGTGGTTGGATATCTGGCTGATGGTTTGGCTGATTGGCTGGCTTATGGCTTGATAACTGAATGGCTTTAAGAGGCTGGTTGAATAGCTGGGGGCCTAACTCATTGGCTGGATATCTGGCTGATGGTTTGGCTGGCTGGCTTATGGCTTGATAACTGAATGGCTTTAAGAGGCTGGTTGAATGGCTGGCTGGTTGGCTGCCTAACTCAGTGGCTGGATATCTGGCTGATGGTTTGGCTGGCCGGCTTCTAGCTTGATAAATGACTGGCTTGATTCATTGTATGTGCTTTTGTTTTCACAGTTCTATGATAAATTAATATTAAAATAAATCCATTGTTAAATCGGCACATGATAAATTAATGTTATGTTATGTTTCAGACTGCTCCTCCTCCTGCCTATTCAGAGAAATCAAAGACGGATTAAGTCAAGCAAGAACCGTAACGTAAGCTACATCGGTCCATGAATTTAGATTAAACAGCTGCATTGGCTAGCGCTACACAACTCATTAATTACTCCATTGAAGATAGTCGGCAAAGCTGATGTTGTTTGGGTCGGTCTTAAAAGTCTGCAATGGAGCAAGACAAAGTATTACCATACGTCGGCAATGCTGTCTCACACTGTATGCTTTGCTGTCTGCTATTCATTAGATTTTAAGTTCATAACGTTTTCATTATGTTCGATATCTTTACAGTTCAAGTGAACATGTCCTTATGCCTACAAAAATATGACAAAAACGTAGCTACATTTTTAGCTTATTTTTGTTGTATTTTGAAGAGATGTTGACGGTTCACTCGGTCAACAGAATAGCAGCAATAGCTCACCAAAGTCAGAAATTACTGTAGGATGGTATACTGGCAAAATATTGTTCATGATTTAGAGTTTGGCGCCCTCTTGTGGGGAGATCTCAATCAGTGTTCAAGGTGTATGACAAGTTTGTATATTATCTACAAGGGTCAAAATCAGTCAAAATGTTGATATACTTGCCAAGGTATATCTAGTGCACTTAAAGTCAAAGAACACTATCAAAACTTACGTGTAGTAACTACATTTACAGGTCAAAATGAGTTGACCGTTTTTGACTGGTAAAAGCATTGTCTTGTATTGTTGAGGGTGATCAAAATGATGGGAAAAAACAGTCAAAAATGCCCCTATGTACTTGCCACTAAAATTCAGCTAAAGTAGGAGGGTAAAGCCATTAATAATAGGTATTCTATAAAAAAAACGTGAAAGATTTACAGATTTACATGAAATTAACTTAGTTGATGATGGTATCTAACATCCCTTGAAATAGGAGCTTTGCTTTAGTGAAATTAGACAAATTATTTCCCAAATGATATTATTTGAGTGTAAGTAATCAAATTATTTTCCAAATGAATTTTTGTCCTCATGTTTTTGGCCTCATGTTCGAATTAATACAACAAATCTGAATGCATTTTCAAAACTGTTAACGTCACTATAGAATAAGATAAAACTTTCACTGGTTGGTTTTTTAATGTATATCTTGATTCAAAGAGAGTAAGCATACTCATAGAAGCAGTTTGGCCAACATTACCAATGCTGTACCTTCCCTTCAATGTATATCTTGATTCAAGGAGAGTAAGCATACTCATAGAAGCAGTTTGGCCAACATGACCAATGCTGTACCTTCCCTTCAATGTATATCTTGATTCAAAGAGTAAGCATACTCATAGAAGCAGATTTGCCAACATTACCAATGTTGTACCTTCCCTTCAATGTATATCTTGATTCAAAGAGAGTAAGCATACTCATAGAAGCAGTTTGGCCAACATGACCAATGTTGTACCTTCCCTTCAATGTATATCTTGATTCAAAGAGAGTAAGCATACTCATAGAAGCAGATTTGCCAACATTACCAATGTTGTACCTTCCCTTCAATGTATATCTTGATTCAAAGAGAGTAAGCATACTCATAGAAGCAGTTTTGCCAACATTACCAATGTTGTACATTCTCTTCAATGTATATCTTGATTCAAAGAGAGTAAGCATACTCATAGAAGCAGTTTTGCCAACATTACCAATGTTGTACATTCTCTTCAATGTATATCTTGATTCAAAGAGAGTAAGCATACTCATAGAAGCAGTTTGGCCAACATTACCAATGTTGTACATTCTCTTCAATGTATATCTTGATTCAAAGAGAGTAAGCATACTCATAGAAGCAGTTTGGCCAACATTACCAATGTTGTACATTCTCTTCAATGTATATCTTGATTCAAAGAGAGTAAGCATACTCATAGAAGCAGTTTGGCCAACATTACCAATGTTGTACATTCTCTTCAATGTATATCTTGATTCAAAGAGAGTAAGCATACTCATAGAAGCAGTTTGCCAACATTACCAATGTTGTACATTCTCTTCAATGTATATCTTGATTCAAAGAGAGTAAGCATACTCATAGAAGCAGTTTGGCCAACATTACCAATGTTGTACATTCTCTTCAATGTATATCTTGATTCAAAGAGAGTAAGCATACTCATAGAAGCAGTTTGGCCAACATTACCAATGTTGTACATTCCCTTCAATGTATACCTTGATTCAAAGAGTAAGCATACTCATAGAAGCAGTTTGCCAACATTACCAATGTTGTACATTCCCTTCAATGTATATCTTGATTCAAAGAGAGTAAGCATACTCATAGAAGCAGTTTTGCCAACATTACCAATGTTGTACCTTCCCTTCAATGTATATCTTGATTCAAAGAGAGTAAGCATACTCATAGAAGCAGTTTTGCCAACATTACCAATGTTGTACCTTCCCTTGAATGTATATCTTGATTCAAAGAGAGTAAGCATACTCATAGAAGCAGTTTGGCCAACATTACAAATTTACCATTACCTTCCCTTTAAACCAGTTATTCATTTTGATATCTTCAGGTATATCACGTCTAAAAAACATCCAATCATCATATTTTTACCTGGAGGCATGGATGAGTTTAATGTGAAATGTTACATGAGATGTACACTATTTTTCTTGAGAAAAGCCAGACAATATGACATGAAGCACGAGGTTAATATTTAAGAAAAAAAAGAGAGTAATCTTATACCAAGTCAGATTCAGCAGTTATTAAAAATATTGATTTGGCAAATGGTGGATAAATCTTTCTCATGTATGGCTTTATTTCTCGAGTTCCTCCCCTGTAGCAGTGGGAAGAATTTTTTGCGTTTTCCATCCGATTTGTACGTGGTAAAATACACAGACAAGTTTACAAAAAAAAATTCCGAAGGGTTTACTCCAAGCACAGCCCCTGTCCGTCCTCCTCCCTCCCCCATACTTCATAATAAATGATCAAGAAATATGTTGGCAGTTCTTTATTAACATTGTAGTTATCAAAGGAGCAGTTATTCAGTTTCATAATAATTTTTGTTCATTTGGAAAATGGAAACTCAAATAATCTGCTTGTTTATATGATTCAATTCACAGGAAAATAGTGACAATTTATTTAGAATGTTTGTATTCATCCAAAGATATAATTTAGGAAAGAGTGCTCAAAATGGAAATTATTCCACTTTTCTTTAAAATGACATCACTTCAGACAAAAATATTTCAATGGAAGATTAAAACCATCATCTGCTTTCCACCAAGTAAATTAACATACCAATTTTACCATATAGTTATTTTTGAATTAACAATTTTTTATCTAATGTTTAAACATAAATAGCCTGCAATCTTCTAATGTACAAATATTTTTTCTTCATAATATATATCCATAGGTGTCAACAGCAGAATGGGTTTGGAGTGGAAACGACCCCCCAGTTTATATGTTAACAGAATTTCCCACAAGTGTAGATTATCACGACAGAAATCAGAAGAGAAAACTCACCAGGGGTCAATCCGATCAATAATCAAGCGATAACCATTCAGGCATGATTTCCAATCTAGGTCATTCGTGTTAAGGGACGATTGCAGAGCCGCGATGTCTCCTCGTAGTGACTCGTATCCTTGTGATATATCATAGTATATTTAAACATATATAGATGCCTTGTGCATATCATGGGCAGTCTTAGTGCTCAAGGTCTCCCCTTCCACGGTAACCTATAGTCATGTTGCTTACATACCTTCCAGAGTCCATCAAAATCAATTGAAATGAACTAGGCAGTGACCCAGTTGTTGGATTTTGATGGAAATTGGTACAATGGCACAGTCCTGAATCCAACAAAAGCAGCCGGTGGAGTTTTGATGGATTTGGTACACATGGCTACATGCTCAACATCCCGGGCTGAATTCACCAAAATCATGCAAAGCCAGTGGGTGGATTTTGACAGACTTTTTTTTAGGCATGACCCAATTATACACAAATAGATAAATGGTCCTTGAAGACGTATTTCTTGTTTGAATCCAGATTTTACCAAAATATATTCTAAGTTTTATTTATTTTAATCTGTACATTTATTGTTATTTTTCAAAATAAGCTATTTCAAAAAATAGTTAACAGGGGCATGGATAAAGAGTAGTTAAGTGAAAAAATTCATTTATGATAGTGTGAAAAATTCGGAGCTATCAAATTACCTCATTTATTGATTGTTAAACAATGCTTCGGTCAATCGTTTCTGAATTATCTCATTTGAAAACAATTTACTGCCTTTCTTTATTGAAAATAGGAGAGTACCGATTTTTTTTTTTTAATGAATGGATTAGTGAAATGATACGAATATAAGGTCATTCTACCAGGTTGGGGCAAGCTTTGTGATAGGTGTCCCATGTTACAGAGGTAAATGTACCATTTATTATCATTTATTGTGACTCCTAATTAACATTGTTGTAATTTCCTATTCATGCATTGGTAATACCACAGGTTAACTAAGACAAAAAGAACCTTTTGTTTTGAGTCAGCCATGTTGACCAAATAAGCATGTGCATTGTGTATGTAAATTTAGTGTTTATTTCTGTATCCAATGGAAATGTGATTATTGTTATGAAGGTGAAAGTAATTCATCTCGAGAAGTTGAAATGATTTAAAAATTTGGATAAATTAACACTTTTTTTCCTTGTTTTTTGCATGAGGTGGGTGTTCTAAGTTTATACTGTCAGTAGAAATTTGAATTGTTTTCCCATTATCAAATTATTTAAACTTTGTAATTCTGTAAACATTTGGAACATAATCAAGAAAATTTGTAAATGACATGCAGGTAGTATTGGATTGTAAAATATTAGTTGTATATTAAAAAAATTATGTTAATAATATATTGGGTCACTTTTAAATGTGACAGTATTTGTTTATTTGAATTTATGGCTTTTCAAAGAAATTAGCAAAAAATCTTAAAGTATATACTGTAATTATATTATAAAATCTGCCTTAAATATCTTTAGCCAACAAAGATATTTCCAGTTTCTCATCGTCCCCTCTTCCCCACCCCCATCATGTGTCTTCTTCAGACCCAGGCTTATATGGTTTTATTTTACTAAACTGTGCTAAAAATTTCATATATTTTTTATTCTGTTAGCCCTCCTACTATAGCAGCACTTTAGTGGCAAGTAGCTATAGAGGTCAAAATCAGTCAACTGCCTGTTTTGACTGTTGACCCAAATGTGCACACAGGGGCATTTTTTGACTGGTGTGTACTGTCATTTTGACCACTCAACAATACAAGACAATGCTTTTACCAGTCAAAAACAGTCGACTCATTTTGACCTGTAAATGTTACATACAAGTAAGGTTTGACAGTAAATGTACTTACTACACGTGAGGTTTGACAGTGTTTGACTTTTAAGTGCTTGATTTTGAGCCTTGTAGTGTTCATCTAGAATCTTGTCGAGTTGGCACAAGTAACAATTTTCATGAGAACGTATTCCTTCTTAAGTGAAAAAGGATTTTTTTTTTTTAAATACAAATTTAGACTATATTTTCGTAAAAAGAATGTATTTCTTGAGGGAATGAAGGAAATTCGAGTGACCAACACGAATGTGGGAGGACATCAATGACTGGTCAGGCTTGAATATTAATGAAAGTCCTGACAAAAATGGCCAATGACAGACGCCTAGAGCATGTAACTTTCTCAAATGTGTAGACGCCCCCAACGGCCAGTTGGCTAAGGACGTGGTGATGATGATAGTCTTTGAAAACAACGTTGAAATACACGTACTTTTCTAAATATCAGTATTGTACATGTACCTTTCCCTTAAAACATATTCTGTGTATACTTTCTGTGTATAAATCTCAAATTTAGCTCATTTGTACCAACTCCCTTACAAACTTTTGTGGCATTGTGGATTCCAAAATCGGAGAGAAAACTAAACCAGTTTTGTTTTATTTGTGATCTTTTCTTTTAGGTGTTAATTAAGCATTGAAATTATTGATATGTGTTTAAAATGATAAATGATAAATGATTAAAATAAAATCATGATTTATGATGATATTGAGTGTCTTCTGGAAATAGCTCGTGTGAGGAAAATGTATTCTCAGAAGTTTTAAATTCTTTTCTGGAACATAAAGTTTATCTCAACATGCAAAATAATTTTCCAAAATGTAAGGATTGAAAAGTGTTTTTCAACCTGGGTAAACTGACTTGGCAATTTTCTTTTCAGAGAATTTACCGTCTTCAAGAGTTTGTCAAAGGCAGAAAAATACCTATAAATATCTTTCAGGGGTTTGTCGAAAGGTTGGCAAAATCTTTGGATTTGCGCGAGGAAACGTGAAGTGGTCAATCGAGACACGGGTGTGTCGTGGTCACTATGTGGCGTGAATGCCCAACCCATGTCTAATATTATTTTGTGTGGACTATCCAAAACTGGTCACATTGGACTGACAGGCTTAGGCCTATTGGTGACCATAATAATAGTGACTGGTACTCGATGCTTCTGCTGACCCATATTGTGTGCCAATCAATAATTTTCACGGGACGATATATGTACGTAGGCCTTGCTGGAAAGATATGAAAGAGGGGAGAGTGAAAACTGTATTTCTTGTTCAAACAAGTATGTCATTGAAAGTGTTACGTCGTAGCGTTCTCTTGAAGCCAGCATATACATGTACACTCGTGGTAAAATGTCTGTGAATGTATCCATACTTGATAAGAATCAATGTATATGTTTAAAAAAAAAAAACATGTGAACGTTTCAGCTTGTTTGTTTGCATTGTGTCGTTAACTAGAAAATAGTTAAAATGCATTCAGATTGTTCGTATTCATTCCAACGTGGAATTTCTGTCTTCGTATGACAGAAATGTTGCACATTATTTTACTTAAACGATATAATAATAATAATAATAATAATAATAATAATAATAATAATAATAATAATAATAATAATAATAATAATAATAATAATAATAATAATAATAATAATAATAATAATAATAATAATAATAATAATAATAATGTGGACTTATATAGCGCACGTATCCACCAAACTGGTGCTCAAGGCGCATTATATTATTACCCCTGCTCATCAGGCTCATAAATCATTCCTGAAACCATCTCAGCTCCCTGGGAAGTATACAGCTCAATTGCTGCCATTACAGCGCATATAGGGCTAATCAAACACAATAACCAAATCTGCCCTCACAGGTACCCATTTTACCCCTGGGTGGAGAGAAGCAATTATGGTAAAGTGTCTTGCTCAAGGACACAAGCACCATGGTTGCGGTTGGGATTCGAACCCACATTCTGACGACTCAGCCATCAGGACACAAATTCGATGCACTAAACCGCTCGACCATGGCACTTCTATATATCACCTGAAACAGAAATATTTCAAGGAATGTTTGATACCATAAACTTATCACCAAGTGAGTTTTATGTAAAACCGTGGTTACAAATGTATAAGGACTTTAACATAGAATTGGTCGTGATGAGAGAAATTTTTACTTAGAAAGTGTCATGACACAGCGTTCTCTTATTCTTAAACCAGTATACGGAAGTGCTTGTTTACTAGTTTTAAGACATATTTCCATGACGGCCTAATATCACCCAAATGGCGCCTAAAAACAGTGGCGGCCATTATTAGCAAGCCTCCTCGTATTGTATTGAAAGTTACAATAACCTCTCCGCCACGCCTTAAATGCGATAAATGAAATGCAACTCCTTTAGATTTGCTTACTGCCCAAGGATTGAGTGCCAAACACAGAGCCTGTTAATCACATTACATCCAATCAAAAAAGATCATCTTTATAGGATTGAAATGATACACGATATCTCTCTCTTTGAAGCCTCTCTCTCTCTTTCCCATTACTAATGGCATTAGATTTCTGGCCGCATTGCCGATTTTTTTATACAACCCCACAGCGGAAATCGATTTTCAAAGCTCCAACACCCACTGCCAGTTTGATTAATTATTATAATTTTTCAATAAAGCTCTCCTTGGGTACTTACCGACAATTGATATTGTCGGACTGATTCAATCCCAGGCTGTTCACCCTCTTTCCTAGGGTTGATGTCCGACTTGATATGATTATAAACAGGATTGGAAGGATCTATCTGTCCAGCCTGCTTCTGAAATTGCATTTAACCGATCGGCCCTTTTATATTTCGTCGTCATTTGCCATTAAGGTAATCTACTTTGCATATCAACTGTTAAATCTATAAGCACCAATGCTGTGACTAGGAATATTCAAGGTATAGCGCCCAATGTAAATTTTTACATTGACGCATCTTCACATGACCTGATGACCTGTTCAAAACTAATTTGTAAATTTATTTATCCAACGTATGTCGGGAAAAACATTAATATGTTGGACATTATTTTGTCATCGTTACAAGGAGTGTACACCTTATTATCCGATCACAAAATTACTGAATTATAATCTAAAAACTTACTTGATGTGAATTTGATGGTTCCAAACCTGAGATAGTATTCCGTTCGACATGCTGATATTTCTTTTGAAATCGTGAAATGTATTATAAATTTGAAATGGGGTCAATTTCATACAACTGCTTACCAGAAAAATTTGCTTAGCGGATTTCTTTGCTTACCAGCCAAACTGTTATACAAAACGTATGCACTTTGGCTGGTAGTCTGTTTTATATTGCTTAATTAACAAAGATATTTGCTTAGCAGCTCCATGATGTTGGGCCATGGATATATTTTCACTTATGTTCTCGTAAAACACAATGAAAATTGCTGAAACGTTCACATGTTGGTTTCTGTATATTTCTCTTATAACGAAATATTATTATGTATAGTTGGTTCACCTATCAATCATCCTGCGGAATTAATCCTTTAAAATTCAACTTAGAGATCCACAGGAATTGTTATGTCGAATTACCGGTAACCCAACAAAAGTGTCCGTCAACTATTTGTTAAATATAAAGCCTCAGAATCATGCAATATTTTTTTCATTGTTTGTTTTTCTTCAAAAACGTGAGTACCTATTGTGATGAAAGTTCCACAGGTTAGTTTAAGGCTAAATTATGTTTGTTTGTTTTTTTTGTTTTTTTGTTTTTTTTTGCTATGAAATTGCTGGATCGATTGAAATTCTGCCGTGCTGTGTTTTAAACGACTTTTTCACATATGGGTATGAACGTTTGCCTAATTTGTGAGGCCTCTCTTAGCCACCATACTTTGTATATGGGAAATTTGGTCTCCGCGTGTACAATGTATGACGTATTTCCCTGTTGGCAAAAAATGGCCGAAAAAAAGCGCGTCACCGCACCGATTTTGAAGCCGATGACCAGAAACCGGAGACTTGGCCTAATGATACATTTCTTGAAAACTACCCTGCAAAACCTGAGGTGTTAAAATAACACTAGTGGTGTCAACTTGATTCTTCTATGGTGTTTATATTGTGCGAGTTGCCCAATATAAACACCAATGGTGTAGTTTTTAACACCACAGTTTTTGCAGTGTAGAGGGATGAAATAACGTTACTAAATACATGCCTAATGTTCCCTTTGTGTATGGATGCATTCACACACATTTGAATGATGGTGTCCAATTCCCTTTAAAACAATCTCCCTAGATACAATGTTTTGTGGTCGGTGGAAGATGAATATAGTAATTTTGGTGGCATTCGTGACTGTATTATCCAAGTTGGCTTTCATGCGACTTTTGGGGATACGCTTTCCAGGGACTAAGCTTTAAAAAAAATATAATTATTGCCCAAAGCTTTTGTTACCAAATGCACACGTATGACAGATGTATTTTCACTTCATGGGAAACACGAACTTAAATTACTAACGAGGGAACACGGTGAATGTAGGTAATTTAAAAATAAATGAAACATCGCGCGACATAATGACTAACATCGCGTTCAGAACACCATAAGCACAAGTCGGCCGTTGGCAATTTATAAATAATAAATGTTCCATAGAGTCATTTTTACCGATCAAGCAGCCTGGATTGTCGGTTGTTTAATTTATGTCTGTATCGAGGATGGTGAGGCCATGCATCTAAGATTACTAGGCCTACTCCTTTTATTATCGTGATGTGAAATTACGGATCAAAATAGATCACAAACTAATTCTCGAGGCTGATTTATTGAAACGTATCTCCTGATTTATTATCAGTGGCCTTCTTACACTTAAATCGGAAGCTACAGGAGTTTCATTTTTATGAAATTTGACCTTGAGCCGAAGTTTAGCAATTGGGGCATTTTTAGCGATCAAGGAGAGGAATCGTACATGATTTAGGTGACGCTCGGTGTTATCGGTTTTGATGTAAATTTGCGATTAAAGGGAAGGTACATTACTGGCATGTGGAAATTTACTCTTTCAACCATACACTGTAAAAAAAAAATGTAGGCTAAATTTATAGCAAAATGTAGGCAACTTCTATTTCCAACAATTTGCTGTATTACAATTTTACATAACAAGTGTTAAACCACATTTGTTTGTTTTACCCATTCTGATTCTCTTTTTCGGCCCACAAAGAATATGTCCAAATAAATATGGAAACATACTGCAGTTTCATTATTAAGCGTTTACAGAAATTGTGTAAATCAGTTTAACACACTTGTTATGTAAAATTATAAGACAGCAAATTGTTGGAAATAGAGTTGCCTGCATTTTGCCGTAAATTTACATTTTTTTTTACAGTGTACTGAAAGTTTCATTACAATAGGTGCTCACGTTTAAGAAAGAAAAAAGGCGAAAACTGTTACAGAGTTGTATTCCAATGGTATTTTTTTCCTTCTTTAAATAAAATGTAAAACCGGCTTCAGTGTCCAACTGTCCACATTAGGCCCTTAGCTAGTACCGGTACTTTAGTAAATCATATTTGCGTAGTTCAACATGTCATCATGCATTCTGCTGGGAATTTAACAGTTAATATTCATAAATCGACTTTTTGCGACTTTCGTGTTTTAATATGAAAGTTGAAAGCCTGTCGAAGAAAAAAAAAATATGTAACCTTTTGAAAGACAATCTGACGAGCGTTCTAACACTGACATATAAAAAAAATTATCTGCACGGTGCGAGATTGTTTGAGCAGCGGGGGTATTGATGGGTCTGAGAGGCAGTCGTGCACGGTACTGTATCAGGCCTGTATCAACAATAACGGGGGCAGTGTTTCGTTAATATTACAGGATTTCACGGGTATCTTCTTTCAATTTTACCCTTAAATACAATTTTCGATTTTACCGAAGTGGCCAAACAACTGAAGAATGTTAACTGACAGGTATTGCGGTATTTTGTTTGATTCAGAGGGATTTTGTCATTCTGGCTCACGACCCGAGGTTAATTATGAGCCTAAATTCTGTAACCTTTTGAAAGACAATCTGACGAGCGTTCTAACATCTGCACGCGAGATTGTTTGCGCAGCGGGCGTTGTCGGTGAATTGTTGTCGGTGGCATTAATAATATTAGAACTACAATCACCGGATCAGCCAATCACAGACAGAGCCGATTAGTGACCGATGGTGGCGGCAGGACTGATACTGACAACAGTGGCTGCAATATAGTTAGTTAGTTAGTTAGTTAGTTAGTTAGTTAGTTTTGGTTATGAAACAATGTCCAATTGCAGCCAAAATTGCTGGATCGATTGGAATTCTGCCGCGTTTTAAACGACTTTTTTTCACATAGGGGTATGAATTAACGTTTGCCCGATTTGTGAGGCCTCTCTTGGCCACCATACTTTGTGTATGGGACATTTGGTCTGGTTCCAATAACCGCGTATACGTGTATCACGTATTTCACTGGTTGGCAAAAAAAAAAAAATTTTTAAATCGCGTCACCGCACCGATTTTGAAGCCGAGCTTTTGAAGCCGACCTTTGACCTAATGGCGAAACCACGTTTTTATATGCCATAGAGTTGCTTTGCAGATGAACATTGCTTACCAGAAAAATTTACTTAGCAGATTTCTTTGGTTACCAGCCAAACTTTCATATTTTTTATATTGCTTATTTATATATGTTTTATATTGCTTAGGACAAATATTTGCTAAGCAAAATTCTCTGCTTAGCAGCTCCGTGAAATTGGCCCCTGGTATCACAATTATACCGTAACCTATCCTTGAATTGGTCTTATAATTAATTGACCTTCTTGATAATCTTGCTATGGTACCCTTGGTCATAGCCAAACAACTCAATTTCATCTTGGTTTAATTTCATCCGCTTCTTTTATTTATTTTATCAAGGACGTATCTTCTCTTACTTATAAACCAGACGGCGGTCATCGAGAGGGCGAACAGTTTAGGGAGTTAGAAATTACCACGGCCGATATATCAAAGGAATCACTATTTAATTATCTTTTAAGACGGTGAGTGTATTTTTATGCAGAGGTGATGTAGAAATTACCCGATAGAACGGTATTTTCTACATGGGGATTATACATAAAAGGCTACTCTTCTAAATTATATTGGTTTAAAATTGTGAATGAGCACGTTTTTTTTTTCAAAAACAGAATCATTGGTAACATTTTTGCTCTCACAGTGGACTATTTACGTTTACTTTTGGTCAAAATTGCATAATTACTATTTATATGTTGAAACATGAACATCAAATTACCTGAAACGTTCACATACCTAATTCTAAACAAGTTTCTTCTCATAAAGCATGCATGAACATAATGATTTTTATTCACGTGTCTCTATAGTCTTTCAAACAGCGACCGTTTGGAAACAAGATTTTGAAAGAAAACCAGTGTTGCCCGTAAGGTATGGACAATTCAGTCTATTGCACTTTTGTACTGATATGACGTTAAGAAATAAAGAGTTTGAACATGTTTATTTGAAAAACTATCGAGTGAATGATATGTCATGCTTCAAACTATGAATAAATAATGATAGAGATACTGGCGGCACATAGATTTACACATTCAGTGAATGCAAATACGTGAATCCGAGTGGAAAATGATGTATCCGTTTGATCGTGTCGCCTTGTGAAATCAGTCACGAGTCGCTTGCCGTTATTTCCTTGCAATCTCTCGACCATTTCACATGCACAGTGCATGCATGTTATTTGTATGGGTCATGTCACACTTGTTTACATTTTGGATCTTCTTGTCACAGTACCATTAATGGCAGGCAATGGCCTGTATATTTATTTACATGTTGTACCGGTACTCGATCTCCACATAATATTAAGTTAGCATATACGGTACAATAATACCGATTAATAAGATTTTAGATTTTAGATAATTTATAGTGCCTTAATTATAAAAACAAACGGATAAAAATAATTTGGAAAAGAAATGGTTACGTCTCATAAATACAAAATATGTTCCCTGCAACTTTCATGGGCAGTACATATCTTGCGTGCCCTAGTTTGACTGTAATGAGGGCGCTCTTGTAAATACATATTGCTTGTGTCACACTGTCTGCGTTTGCTGCTGCCGTCATATACTAGGAATAGGTAACAATTGTGTATGCAAGCAATCATGTTGATGCCGGCTAATGTTCTAAAAAAAAGGGGGGGGGGGGGTCACACCTAATTCAATATTCTCCAGACAAGGATAATCTCCTCGAGAAACGTAAATGATCACAGTTTTACATGAAAGTTACTGATGGTATCAAAATATCCTTTCAATGTTTGAAAATTTCAACAATTTCCCAATCTGAATACATTTTTCATTTTTTACTCGATAGCAACACAATGTAGTTTTTACAAGTTGGTTGTGTAATGAAAATATTTTGATTCAAAGAAAGTAAAGATACTTATAAAAGCAGTTTTTTCCAACATGACCAATAGTGTATAATGTCTTTAAATTACCAATTCTAAAGTTTTTTTTCTGTTTCATATTTTGTTATTTGCCTCTTTGTTATTTCCTTCGTTTGCACTAAGGCAATATCCCTCTCTCCCCCTCGCAAACAAACGTTACCAACTAAAAGCTACAGTTGTTACAGCACACAGATGTTTATTGACAAAATAATGCGAAGGCAAATGGTGAAAACACAGCAAAACTTTACACATTATTTTAAACAGTAAAATGCATTTACTTAAACTTTAAATCTCAAAAAGGCATCTCTTGTAAGTTCTTTTATTATTGACGAAATAATAAAGATATTAAATTTGTCAGATGGGTGAAAGGAATATTTTATTTTGTGTGTTGTATCATGGAGGAAGGAAACCTTCCTCCATGGTTGTATTTAGTTTCAACGTCCTTGTTAAATGGAATTAAATTCATGTATATACGATATATTTAAGAATAGACTGATCGAAGCATCGTCCCAGAGTGCTAATATTTGACCAACAGTGAATTAATCACTTAATCTTTATGCATGCCCCGGTCAATATTTTTATAAGAAAAATAGCATTAGGCCTAGATAGATTTAAACCAAAAATGACGGGAAAATGAGGTTTCATATTGAATATACGTCTTTAAGAGTCAAATGGGACAAAAGTGATATTCGTAGCAACAAAATCCCTCTTAACTTAATCGTCTGAGTGAGTTATTCTAACAATAAAATATTAAAACAAAAACAGTGGTAAATTTTTTTTTGTGATTTTCCAAAGCTTCTATCATAAAAAAAAATACCAAAGTGAAGATGGTGGTGTCACTGTCCCAGGAAATTATTCCATATTAAGTGCGGACTAGACTCGATTTGTTTAAATCATAAGTTGGTCTCATGTGAATAATTACCGTTCCCTGGTAATTCACTGAATGAATTAATAACAGTATGGTAACAGGATACGGTATGCTTCTCTATATATGCACATTTCTTTCATCCGGTGCGAATGACGAAGGATTTATTGTACTGCTTAAAGCCCCATATACACTATTCTGGATTAACACAATAAATGAACACATTATTTATACATGAAGCTTACCTGGTGAACAGTTGATGATGGTAGCAAACATTTCTGAAATATTTATGTCTGAGGTGCTAAAATCGTTGTATAATTAATGAAATTATTTCGCAAATGAGACGTAAATTCCACATTGGAAGGAAAAGTAAAAATCGAAATGCATTTAATAATAATAATAATAATAATAATAATAATAATAATAATAATAATAATAATAATAATAATAATAATAATAATAATAATAATAATAATAATAATAATAATAATAATAATAATAATAATAATAATAATAATAATAATAATAATAATAATAATATGTGGACTTATATAGCGCACGTATCCACCAACTGAGTGGTGCTCAAGGCGCATATTATTACCCCTGCTCATAAGGCTCATAAATCATTCCTGAAACCATCTCAGCTCCCTGGGGAGTATACAGCTCAATTGCTGCCATTACAGCGCATATAGGGCTAATCAACCAACTCTGCCTTCACGGGTACCCATTTAACCCCTGGGTGGAGAGAAGCAATTATGGTTAAGTGTCTTGCTAAAGGACACAAGTGTCACGGCCGGGATTCGAACCCACATTCTGCTGCTAACACCAGAACTTCAGTCCGGTAAGCTAGACCGCTCGGCCACGACACTCAACGACAAAATGAAATGAACTCAAAACTTTTACAGGTTGTTTTTGTATGGATGCATTTACAGACATTTTACCAAAAGTGTATACTGGTTTTAATGTTGAAATGCCTATCTTAAAATAGAATGAAAAACAAATAATTCTTAGTACATAACACAGGCAATAGACCTTATGCATAATTATGATGTCACAAACTGAATATCGCCCTCTATCAGAGGCTAGAGACAGTCACCCTCATTGGTTCATGTATGCGCGCTGTGCGTATACGCACGCACAGCGCGCATACATGAACCAATGAGTGACATTCTCTAGCCTCTGATAGAGGGCGACTTTCCACTTGCGACGTCATATGCATAAGGTCTAAAATGAGGTGATTGGAGAATTATTCAATCGAACACATTTATCAAGATCTTGCCAGAAAGAAACTCGAGTGAGTGCTGCATTCTCGGGAGGAAAGGACTAAGAGGCACCACCTTCATCCCTTTTTTGTAAACAGCGGCATACACAAACTAACAGCGTTTCTAGTTTTGAATTAACCTATGCATGATTAATCTACAGTAAGTCGTTTGCGTCTCAGGTGGAATGCTTCGTTTTTGCTGGATTTCAATTTCGTTAAATCATTAACGGCCACTATATACCGGTCGTGCGTACGTCGGTATGAATAGCGTAAAGACACACACACATAAACAACGTTCAGCCTCTTATACAATATGCCTCATTCGGCATCGTGCCTATTTGGGCCTCACTTTTTCAACAGTACGGGCCTATATCTTTTTAGCCTCATACCTTTTCAGCATTATTAGCACATACACATATTGAGCCTTGCACACCTCTTTTGGTATGGGACCTTCACCTAGCTTAGCCTCATATACATCTTCAGCATCATGGGACCTATAGTTAACATCATATACCTTTTTCGCCATAATGAGACCTACAGTAAAAATCTCATATACTGTTCGGGATATATGAGACCCATAACAAAACCTCACATACATTTTCGGCATCATGGGACCTATAGTTAAACCTCATATACCTTTTTCGGCATCATGAGAACTGTAGTAAAACCTCATATACTTTTTTGGAATCATTGGACCTATAGTTAAACCTCATATACTTTTTTTTTCAGCATCATGAGTACTATAGTTAAACCTCGTATACATTTTTCGCCATAACGAGACCTACATTAAAAATCTCATATACTGTTCGGGATATATGAGACCCATAACAAAACCTCATATACTTTTCGGGGTCATGTCACCCATAACAAAACCTCATATACTTTTCGGGGTCATGTCACCCATAACAAAACCTCATATACTTTTCGGGGTCATGTCACCCATAATAAAACCTCATATACTTTTTCGGCATCATGGGACCTATAGTTAAACCTCATATACCCTTTTCGGCATCATGAGAACTGTAGTAAAACCTCATATACTTTTTTGGAATCATGGGACCTATAGTTAAACCTCATATACTTTTTTTCAGCATCATGAGAACTATAGTTAAACCTCATATACCTTTTCGGCATTATGAGACCTAGGCCTATATCTATATTCTAGCATCAAGGGGCTTACCTCTATTTTAGCAAATAACTATTTAATATCATGGTGGCCAATATTGGCCGCACCCTTTCAGTATCATTGGAATATACACCTCTTTCAACCTGCAGGTACGGTACCTCTGTTATCTTATTACAGGGGGCCTTAATAGGCGTAATCAAGCTGGATTACCTCATTCAGCCCTTGAGGTTTTTCCTATTATCATTTCGGCTAGTCGATTGCCAGTGGGAGGAATTTAACTCCTGTCTCACTTTCACGGTTTATGATAAAAAACAGTCGGGCAGCAATTTTAATGACGGGGTAAAACAAACCAACAAACCAAGATATCAGGTATATCAGTATATCCTTATTTGAATATTTTATGAATGAGTTTTGTTTCCGTTGATGAAAGAAGATCCGGCTCTTTTCTGAGCTATTATCATTTGTTATAATAATAATAATGGATTACTATTATCATTTGTTATAATAATAATAATGGATTACCTCATTCAGCCCTTGAGGTATCCCTATATGATTTCGGCTAGTCGATTGCCAGTGGAGGGAATCTAACTCCTGTCTCAATTTCACGGTTTATGATTTAAAAAAACAGTCGGGCAGCAATTTTAATGACAGGGTAAAACAAACCAACAAACCAAGATATCAGGTATATCAGTATATCCTTATTTGAATATTTTATGAATGAGTTTTGTTTCCTTTGATGAAAGAAGATCCGGCTCTAGATCTTCTGAGCTATTATCACTTTTCTGAATAACTATACCCTCCAGCGTATGACACAGCTGCTATACATGCATAGTTTGGAATCTGACAAATTAATTAGGGACCGTAAGCTCGTCAATGCAATTTGATCGTGTAATAAGGTACTTATGACGCACATTATTATATAACAATTGCGCTTGTTTTGTTTTTTTTACCAATGAAATCATTTTATATTTAAAGAAATTAACAATTCGCCTTTTTTCCACTCAAATGTTTGTCAACTTCCATGAGATCTGAATTTTGACTTAGAATGTTGGATGCGATTGCGGTCATCGCCTTCAGCGACGACGTCATGATGTTATCAGCCACCCTATAGCAACTTGCCTTTTGACTTCATTATTGATGGACGTTGCATTGTGCAAGTAATCAGTGGACGTGTAATTGAGATGTCTTCGGTTTTACTTAAGGCTGAAATATTTCATTCCTTCCACACTATTAAGTCTCTGGTGTTTCGACGGGGAAATGAAGCGCAGTGCCCCAAAGTGCTCCTAAACCGTTAATGTTTACGTAGCAAATACCCTATTGCGATGTTATGCAGCCATTTCGCCGCCGAATCCCGTTATTCTTAGGATTTTACTACAATATTTTTCGGGAAAAAAAATGTTTCCCTAGAATATTTTTTGAGAAAGCGTACCAAGTACGCAGCGACCGCACTGACTTAGTTTTGAATCGCGCCAGTTTTCTAAGACATCTTTGAATATTTCCCTTAGAAAGTCACTGAACCACAATATCCCTATACGTTCAATAAGAAGGAATTCTGCCTATTCCAAGTGTTTCTTTTTATAAGTAAAATCAACAGTAACGTTGATATCGTCAAAGATATCTTGACACAAGAGCATTATCTGTTGAGAATCTGATGAAACAAACGGACATGTTGGATTTATGTTCCCTCGTTGGATGGCAACGCAGCACAAGCCAAGATAACGTATCCATATGCGCGTGCAGTTTGTGACTAGGTATAAGTTGATATAGGATTTGGTTTCCAGGATGTTAATGCATCAACCATTCAAGTTCTGGGCTTGTCATCAGCACTGCACATTTTAGAAAAATCAAACGACGGATGTTGCATGGAAAGCTTGCGTCAATTCAAGCTTGAGCCCACCTGTTACAATGTCGTCTGATCATTAGTTGATCAATTAGTTGGAGGGTTTCAACATCTGAAAATATTGTTATCTGCAGACAAATCGTGAACTCATCGTGATGTGCTAAGGGCAAAATGACAGAGGAACGGCGAAGGCGATGTCCGAGATGGGACGATAAAGAAGGTGTTCATATCCATATGATTGAAACCGAGGAATGGCCAACAGGCACAATTGGCTTTTACACAATTAGGTTATTTTTTATATTGGCTGGCTTTTCGGACCTATGGGAGTAGTCCCGTGACGTTTTCCCCCAGCCCCAAGCACACACACGTGCACAAAATCCACATTCGAGACTCCAACGACTGTTTTATCGATCAACTATTTGTTTCTGGTCGAACATCACGTATTGCATATACGGGTGCTGCCGTTCTAGGGTGCGGAGCGATTTTCCGGTACCACTGAATGTAGACATCAATAGTAAACAAACTCTCGTCATGACACTTAAATACTGAGAGAGGGCGAAAGCATTGAGACGGTTGGCTAAGTTTGTAAC
Source organism: Zoroaster sp. YZ-2022 (assembly GCA_029582265.1). Lineage (NCBI taxonomy): Eukaryota > Metazoa > Echinodermata > Asteroidea > Forcipulatida > Zoroasteridae > Zoroaster > Zoroaster sp. YZ-2022. The sequence continues at coordinate 32,533,858 of CM055819.1, read as the reverse complement.
GAATGCAACTTAAGATATTATGTGTTTTGTTCCGTTGAAGGCATTGCTTTTTACACTTTTACGGCATCAGTTAACACAACATGAAGCTTTTAATGGGTGTGATGTTTGTGAACTTGGTCCTGGAGAGTGCCGGGGGCTTGTTTGTAAAAAATGCACTCTACATCTGTCGGCGATGTGCGGACGTGTTCGGTGCTGCGTATGAATGTTAAATTTAGAAACATTCACATTGTTAAAACAGTACACTTATCTATGATAATAAAATTTGCATTATTTTTAACATTATTGGTAAAGAGCAAGTTCAAGATGCTTGGATGTCCGTCTTTCGTGCATTGATACCTCTATAATCCACCGTCAGCTTTAAGTATTGATATTGAGTTGCGATTCTGCGGTAATAGCAAGTAGGTGTTTGGCCTAGAGTTGAATTTGCTCATATTATGTATATATTCCTATGGACGCTACATGGTGCACAGAGTGCTCATCATAGCAGTATGTGTCTAGCCAGCACAAAGTGGTAGATACCACGTTCGACGGTTGGACCCCATCAAAATCAATTCGACTAATGTAAACCATATTTATTCATTATCGAACTGAGCACTGTCTGGGTTTGGTTTTTATTTTCAACTTGATACATTTTTCATGTTTAACTTCGCCATTCAGTCTTAGACTGGCTGTGTGATTTGTATTACAATAGAACGAATAATAAGGCTTCATGAAGGCAATAGTGTCGTCACTGAATGACGCATGCACGTTTCTTGGTACTTCCACCAGACGCAGTATCTTCCCCCTCAGCCTCGTCTTCGTACTCATCATCATTGTGATGGTGTTCCTCGCGTAAGACGTTGGTCCTGACCTGCATGAGGTCACTGCGCAAACTCGGTCGTCTCGCATTCGGTGATATCACGCCGCACGCATCGCTGATGCGCCTGCGTAGTGATAACCCCCTTGGGCTAGTTCCACTGGAAGTCGAAGTTGCAGCTGTGACCTTTTTATGCATAGAGGGCGTCATTTCGCTGGGCAATCTCGCATGTTCAAACAGAGCTCGAAAAACTCCATCAATGTTACAGTTATCTAAAGCTGACAACTCGTGACAGGTGACTCGCCGACCGGAAGAAAACGCCCTTTTGACCTCTTCTAGAGTGACCTCTCGGACGTCGTTCTTGTCGGTCTTGTTCCCAGCGATCACCATGGGAACTGCTTTTGTTCCTTTCCGGCTTCTCTTGGTATCGACAATCTGCTGTCGTAGGCGGCGCACTTCTTGAAACGACTCCATACTGTCGATGCTATACACAAGCAAGAAAAAGTCACCTATGAAATGGAAAAAACAAACACTTAATTTAGGTGTTTTATATTTATTTCGTTAAAGTGGAACATGTGTCTGTTAAATAGTGTTGACATTAAGTTTGAATTCGAAGTGTGTCCAGAACTATCACATTTTGTCGCCTTTCTGCCATAGAAGTGATACACTTTTAATATAACAAGACATAGGCCTAACACGTACGAGCATTCTTTCACCGGTTGGCACAAACAGCTTAAGGGGTATGCACAGGTGGCATTTTCATTGGATTTCCACAATGTTGACACTCCTAAACTCCAGGGAGGAAATTACTTTCGTGCTGCATGTTCTAGATGCGCCTTCGCCCCTGAAGTTATATATTCAATTTAATGGCCCAGTGTTCCAGTTTGAGCTTCAGCTATGGGATGTTGGGAGCAAAAAAAATGCTAAGAGCGACTAAAATGGCACGAGTGAGGAGAGTTGTACTTCGTCTTGAAGGAGGTTTATTTTAATGCGAGCTCTATGCACTATATACAGATCGTGATCGTAACACCTTTCCAAACCGGAACTCCAACCAAACTACAGCAGAGCTCTGCTGAATCTCTGCACTGCCTATTAAAATTTGCCGTATAAAGCCGTCTCAGCGGCTTGTCGTAAAACTCGTTGGTCAAGGTGGGACCTCTTGCTTCCAGAGCGGATTAAAATGGTCCATGTCAAACTCGGAGTCACACTGCCACAAAGGGGGCATATGGTAATTTGATTCACATGCACACTGCAGGTAAATTTATCTGCATGATATGAGGGGGGGGGGGGGGTTCCATTCGATTCCGCCATTGTACTACAGAAATGCCCTGAGGTATATACATCGTCAACACAGTTTAAGTTAAAACCAGTATGACAGTACTGTAAATGATAGATAATCTTGTCTGTTCAATCTACTGAGCGTTTCGTCAATCTCATACACCATGAGAATAAAACTTGAGAGATACTACTTTTCTCAGTGTCGCGTGGAGGAAGACTGTCCCCCATGATCACCGCCCATGAAACACTAACATGTACGGCACAATTTTTTAACGCATATTTGCTCAGAACAAAGCTAAAAGCCACACTGCAGGTAAATTTATCTGCATGATATGAGGGGGGGGGGGGGTTTCCATTCGATTTCGCCATTGTAGTACAGAAATGCCCTGAGGTATATACATCGTCAACACAGTTTAAGTTAAAACCAGTATGACAGTACTGTAACTGATAGATAATCTTGTCTGTTCAATCTACTGAGTGTTTCGTCAATCTCATACACCATGAGAATAATGCTTGAGACATACTACTTTTCTCAGTGTCGCGTGGAGGAAGACTGCCCCCCCCCCCATGATCACTGCCCATGAAACACTGACATGTACGGCACAATTTTTTAACGCATATTCGCCCAGAACAAGGCTAAAAGCCACTCAAGGTACAGAGCTACAATAGAAGAAAAATGACAAAAGGAAAACAGAGGAGCTGAAGGTGGGAATTGAGATTCCTCTTGAAACAGGATAGATCGTATAGGATGAAGGGAAACATGCACCAGGCAAGGAATTCCAAAGAGATGCAGCACGTGGGAAAAAGCTATTATTATCGCTTTTTGTTCTACGTGGGAATTGAGATTCCTCTTGAAACAGGATAGATCGTAGGATGAAGGGAAATATGCACCAGTCAAGGAATGAAAGAGATGCAGCACGTGGGAAAACTATTAGTATAGCTTTTTGTTCCACATCTAGGTATAGCTAGGGTGAGACATGGGTGAGACATACATAAAATGTTCAATTGAAATACATCACACACGTTGCTTTGGTTTCATTTTTGAGAGTTTTTTTTAACCATTCTGCAAGAGCCACGAGATAATAATAACTGACCAACAGCAGGCTAAAATACGAGGTGATCTTATTCATCATGAAAAGGGACATCCACCAACATTCAATGCCTAGCCAGAGCCCCTATATACATGTTTTCGTCTCGACACAGGTGATTCAATTTCTTGACGATGACATACACTGCTCGGAAAAAAATTTAATAAAATTTCACCTCCATGTCTCGTGGGGCACATTGGGGGTAAATTGAGCCAGTTAATTTATTCAACGGGAGCTGCTAGCGGTTCAGAGTTGGTTTACTAGTACGGGTGAAATTGATCCCTTCGAACCGTAGCATCACGCGTCGCTACGCCTCATGACTTCTCTCTATGGGAGTAACGGCGTTGCCAAATTATTCGCCATTTTCAAAGACAAATACAATCAGAAAGTTCCTAACCCAAGGCTGGGTGTGCAATGTACCATGCCTTACTTAGAGAACTTGTCATGAAGATGGCAAGTTATACGCATAATTGTCATGTGCACGACATATCCTAAAGCAGGTTGTCACAAAAAAATTAGTTTTTGTTTTGTTTTAATAGGCTACATACCTGTAACATAAAACTTTTAAATAATCCATCATTACTTTTCTATTAATCCATCATTACTTTTCCATTAATATGATTCACAATATGTGTGTTTTTGTTTTCTTAGTGGAACTACTTTCATCATATTTGTTATAGTTAAGGCTGTATCCGGATACCCGACCGAAACTGTCATTACCCGGTTCCATTTTTCGGTTCCAATTACCTGTAAAACGACTTTTTAAAATTTGGACTTAACATCTGAGAGGTGCCAACAGAAATCTGTGACTCTTGAATAATGTAATGTTTACACTTTTACAATTTTATTTTGTCAAGAAGAGATTCAAGAGAATACACTAGATAACGCCTTTCCACACACTTTCTTCCAACTGATTCAACTGGATTAGTGCATGCTTTATGTCTGCACTGGGAGTGTGTGCCATGAGCTGTTAATAGAGGGGATATTATTATAGGGAACGTCCAAATTAATTTTTGCGCTATTAATAAAGTGTTGTTGAAATTGAAAATTAAAACGGATATACGGGTATCCGGGTATCCGAAGTTTCCTGATTTCTGGTATCCGGTTCCAAAAATATCCGAAAACGCACAGCCCGAGTTATAGTGTTCCACGGTGGCCATGAAAGGACAAAACAACTCGATATGTCCCTTCAGGGCCACCATATTGTCCTTCTTTCAAATTTGTAACAGCACAAAATAGTACAACCTTTGTTGTCAAAACCAAGCAGACCATATTCGATGAAAATTTAATAGAACCAAGAAAACTAAGTGAGCATGGAAAAATAAATGTGGATTATGTGTTAGTTTTTAATAATTATAATGTAAAAAAAATGTGGAGTTTTGGGGAAACCCTTTGCCAGCTATTTTAAATGTACAATATAATTAGTAAGAATAGCATTGATCGCTATTTAGCCTAATACCCTAAAAATAGATATTTGACGTCATTACCGTTCAACTTGCTCTGGTTGTCAACTAAATGAACATGTGTTTCTTTTCTGCGCACCAAACACCAAGAGATTTGTTTAATTATTTAAAAAGCAGAGCGTGATTTTATATATGGACGTGGGACCGATTTCATATAGAGCAGGGATTTCTGCTTAGCAAATATATTTGCAAAACAATATAGAATAGAATACCAGCTAAAGTGCACACATTTTCTATGAAAGTTTGGTTGGTAATCAAGGAAAAATGGCTAAGCAATACTTGCTGTTGAGCATACAACTCTGAAATTGACCCCTGACTAACAATTACATAATAGTGATTCATTATTATTATGTTCTTTCTCATGAATTACGGGTTGTCTTCCTGGAAAATTATTTCTAAGGCTTAATTGTTTGGACAGGAATCATCCTGCAAATCATCGCCAAGTGAAGCCCGGCTTGCAGGCATTCAGATGAATCGAAGCCTGACTGTAGAATACAATGGCACGGACATTATTAGGGAGAAGACTATATTTCCGCGGGAAGATTGCGCACTTATTTGCACTTTCAACAGGAAATGAGGAAAGCAGAGATGTCATGTAAAAGGCGACAGTGCTCGCGGCATCACGCAAAGTAGTACTGTAATTTTTTCCTTGGATTGCAGTACTGACTGCTCTAAGCGATTTTACACGGCGACATCACTGTTTTCATTTAACTCTTATGGCTAACCATCAAAACTGTCAAAACATTGATTTCCTGTCACATTCTTTCTAGCTTTTGAAAATTGTTATGAAAACAATTCATTATCTTGTTTTCCTTTTTTGTTTCGGTGAAGCAGTAACTCAAATACATTGACAGTATTTAAGGGGAAGGTACAATATTATTATTAATGTTAGCAGACTTACCGGTACTTTTATGCTCATTTTCTTTGAATCAATTACTTTACACAACCCACCTGTGACGTTTTAGCTCAGTATTTTGTCTTGCGAAAATGCATTTAGATTTTTGTATTCATTCTAATCTGGAATTTAGGAAAGAGTACTCTTTCCTAAATTCAAAACGGTAAATATTTCACTTTCTTAAACATTTTCCTCGGGAAATAATTAAAATACAAAACTAAAACTTTCACAGGTTGGCTGTTTACTGTAAATGTATATCTTGATTCAAAGAGAGTAAGCATACTCATAGAAGCAGTTTTGCCAACATTACCAATGTTGTACCTTCCCTTCAATGTATATCTTGATTCAAAGAGAGTAAGCATACTCATAGAAGCAGTTTTGCCAACATTACCAATAAGCCGTCACCTTCCTTCAATGTATATCTTGATTCAAAGAGAGCAAGCATACCATAGAAGCAGTTTTGCCAACATTACACCAATGTCGTACCTTCCCTTCAATGTATATCTTGATTCAAAGAGAGCAAGCATACCATAGAAGCAGTTTTGCCAACATTACTAATGTCGTACCTTCCCTTCAATGTATATCTTGATTCAAAAAGAGCAAGCATACTCATAGAAGCAGTTTTGCCAATATTACCAATGTCGTACCTTCCTTCAATGTATATCTTGATTCAAGAGAGGTTACATACCATAGAAGCAGTTTTGCCAACATGACCAATGTTGTACCTTCCTTCAATGTATATCTTGATTCAAAGAGTAAGTATACTCATAGAATAGAAGAAGAAACATTACCAATGTCGTACCTTCCTTCAATGTATATCTTCAAAGAGAGAAGTATACTCATAGAAGCAGTTTTGCAACAGTAGTAACCAGATCGCAGTTTTGCCAACATTACCAATGCCATGTATATGATCTTGCATATAATGTGTATTGCCATATCATAAAGTCAGCTTGATTAGCAACATTATGCATAGTCATACCTCGTACCTTCCCTTCAATGTATATCTTGATTCAAAGAGAGTAAGCATACTCATAGAAGCAGTTTTGCCAACATTACCAATGTCGTACCTTCCCTTCAATGTATATCTTGATTCAAAGAGAGTAAGCATACTCATAGAAGCAGTTTGGCCAACATTACCAATGTTGTACCTTCCCTTCAATGTATATCTTGATTCAAAGAGAGTAAGCATACTCATAGAAGCAGTTTTGCCAACATTACCAATGTCGTACCTTCCCTTCAATGTATATCTTGATTCAAAGAGAGTAAGCATACTCATAGAAGCCGTTTTGCCAACATTACCAATGTCGTACCTTCCCATCAATGTATATCTTGATTCAAAGAAAATAAGCATACTCATAGAAGCAGTTTTGCCAACATTACCAATGTGGCACCTTCCCTTCAATGTTGATTCAAAGAGAGTAAGCATACTCATAGAAGCAGTTTTGCCAACATTACCAATGTTGTACCTTCCCTTCAATGTATATCTTGATTCAAAGAGAGTAAGCATACTCATAGAAGCAGTTTTGCCAACATTACCAATGTCGTACCTTCCCATCAATGTATATCTTGATTCAAAGAGAGTAAGCATACTCATAGAAGCAGTTTTGCCAACACTACCAAAGTTGTACCTTCCCTTTAATGTATATCTTGATTCAGAGAGAGTAAGCATACTCATAGAAGCAGTTTTGCCAACATTACCAATGTTGTACCTTCCCTTTAACCCTACTACACATGGAGGCCACTTCAATCCACTAAACTTTTCAATATGTTCTTCACCAACCTTTTAGTACATACAAGCCTGCTGTCCTTTCCAAGTAATCTTACAAAATCAACTGTGTGCCACCCAAGGCCACTGTAAATGTTTGAACATATTAGTATGGCCTGCAATGTATCGATGGGAGACCACCTTACCCTGCAATCTCAGTGGTGTGACAGTGTACAGAAGGGTATAACCATAGGAGGCCACTGGCAACAGCTAATGGCTTGGGGTGACCTGAATGGGTTGTTTCAAAAATTGCACTGATTGTAGGAGGGTTTTAATGTATATCTTGATTCAAAGAGAGTATAGCATATACTAGCATTATAGAAGCAGTTTTGCCAACATTACCAATGTTGTGTCTTGCAAGGGCCAGCTACATGGAATTAGTTACAGCAAAATGTAAAATAAAAAATGCAGGTCAACAGGACTTAATTCACTTTTAATATTAATGACACTGTTCAGTATTGAAGAATTACTTGTCACAAGCCAGGCCGATCAGATACACTGGGGCCATATGAAAAAGAGAAGGGGTAAGGCGAAAGAAGAATGAGAACATAATGGCGCGAAGTGTGGAAATATGATACGGCGGAGACGGCGGGAGGAGTGTCTATTCAAATATGCAAAGAGAATGAAAATGAGAGAACACGAGAAAATGCGGATTGGGAAGTCAGCAGAGGAGCGACCGAGAAGATTATTGGGGGAAACGGGGGTGGGGGATGAGAAGTTTACTGAAATACCTGCAGCATGGATAAGAATTGATGATAAAATGGAAAGCGAGAGAGTTGATAAAATGGTAAAATGGAAAAATGGAGATGACAAAATGGAAAGAGAGAGGTTGAGGTGACGTGGGTTGTAGCAGCGGCGTCACTAGGGTTAATTCGGTTGGGGCATACAGAAAGGAACACATACGGTTGGGAGAATCCGAATTCTGAGCAGGTGGGAGCCCGGAGGGGGAACCCGGAGGTACAGGTGCACTTGCACCCCTCGTAGTTATACGCCACTGGTATAAAGACAGTAGCAGAGCAAACAATGAACAGGGAAGACCAACTAGAACGAGCAATAGGGATTGAGGTTGCATCTCAGTCTGGAAATATTGATCCGGGAAAGAGGACCGCGAGTGTATTGTGTGCAAGAAAACAGAAATGTCATAAAGCTGGAAAGATGACAAACAAGAAAGGGAGAAAGGGAGGACGAATGTTTGGTTAAGGAGAAGACAAAAAAATAAGGATGGAAATAAATTGGAGGAAGAAAGATAGACAACATTATGTTCAATACCGTCCCAAGAGCACGTCAATTTAATTAATTAAGAGGGCATCTGAACTGTATTCCCTTAAATGGGATAATTTGTTTCTGGTCGCCACGCTCGTGTCAGAGTAAAGTGAAAAGTCTGTTATGATTTGTCTTTTATCGAAATTACATTACACCCATCGGCAAGATGTGAAACCGCCTTTCATGATGGACAATTAAGGCTGATGTCTGCAATTAATCAACTTGGAATTTAGGTAAACGTGCGTTTCTTCTATAAACATTGATTTCAAGCGACAGTTGTTTCATACAAATGAGGTGATGCAGTCGAAGATGATTAATAAGAGGTCCGTGCTTATCAACAAAGATGTTATTCTCACAAAAGAAAATTAGTAGTGAAAACAGTTGCACGCGGAGAGAAATAAACTGTCTAAATAAACTGTCTGCCTAAATGACTATCATGGAATGCGAACCATGTTGTTTTAAGCTAACTATAACACGGTATTTGGAAATACACGTTCATTTCAAGACTCTAGTTTTCAAGAAATATATCAGACAACTATAAATCTGTGAAAGTGTTGTCACAGAGGTGCCTACAGGTCACAGCGGTGCCTATATACAGGTCACAGCAAAAGTTTCCGAATATATCAGTTAATACAAGTGAACCAAAAGAGATTAAAGAACAAAATATTTAAAACAGACATAACAAATAACTGACAGCAACGCACTGGAATGATGATAATGAATGACCAAGCACGATAACAAATAGACATGCACGGAAGGAGTGAGAAAGAGTGAAACGGCAACCCACCCCTTCCCCTCCCAAGATGGAAAAAAAAACCAAGATGTCCCCCCCCCCCCCCGATGTTCCATATTCCAAATCAAAAAGGAAAACAAACAATATATACACGTATCAGAATAAGGCTAATGAAAGGAAAGACAAGTCATTTATTATTTTTTTACAGCGACTTAAGGTGGCAGATGACTTAGATCAAGAAATGTCACATCGCTGCTCATTCCACAGTTTACAACATTTATAACGAATAGCCTAATACACTGAAGATTTTAAAGGTACAATATCATCACGATCAGAGCAGATTCACAGGACATGGAATCGATGTTCTGGTTTAAGATGAACAAAGTGACTGAAACTTACTGGCTGATTTAAGCAGCAACAACGGTTATATGACCTCATCATGTGGGTATTATTTTCAGTCACTGAGTTAATCCATAAATATAGCACTCTGATTCCATGCCATGTTGATCACGATGATACTGTCCCTTTAACATTTAACAGTGTATCTAGTCAAGGCAACGAGTATGTCTGTAATTTATGTTTTACAGAACGTTCCATTTCATTTTTACTATGAAGATGAAAGCACTTCAGATGGAATCATTTTTCATGATGATTGGTGCGTGTACCAACTGTGCATGCACCTAGTAAGATTTGTATTAATTCGTTAAATTGATAATCTGGTAAATTCTTATTTTTTTACTGTACAAAATTGGTTATACTGGCCATAGAGCAAGGAGTCTGGTCCTTGCTCTATATACTGGCTAACTGCTCTTACGAGTATACTTACTCTCTTTGAATCATATTGGACAGCCAACCAATAAAGTTACAGCCTACGTGAAAATGCATTCAGATTCGAACTTTTCCTAAAAGTGACAGCAGTACAGAACTTCAGACAAAAGCATTTTTAAGGAAGATTGATGTCAAACTATAGGCCTTAGCTTTAAAGACCTTATTATAATATCTGTGGTCGATCCAAGGTTGATGGATTTTTTTTAAATTGCAAATTTGTGCGCTCTTAGAAACATTTTATTTTAGAGGTGACATATCTCACATCGTAACCATGGGGGAAACACGTCATCCTATCCGCAGGGACCACCGCAATCAGAGATACCTGTATTGGAAATGTTTCGTTCATTAGATTAGATGTCGTGACAACTGTATCACCTAACCAACCACAATTCGGTCAAATCAACAAAACTACTGAAATTGCATTTCACTTTTAAAAAGGCAATACAATAATTAGTGTATACACGTGGTCCGCGTTATTCCTAGATCGCTCTCTGGTTTATTACATTTAACTGTAATTATATGCGTTATGTTCACAAGGCGAAGGCCGTTGGTTAAGTGCATGAAGCCAGGTGAAAAAGGTTTCACGGAAAGAGGACAAATACTTAAGTTTTTATGGAGATACAAAAGGAAGTGAAATTCTCAGTCTGATGGGGTATGAATCATTATAATGGGACACCCATTACATCATAAGCATCCTGATGACCGACTCGGTCCTTGTTCAGAGAGCATTTCAGTAAATGTACAACCCAATACGGTATATTAAGCCCAGTGTCCCGTTCACTTGTTTCTATACCCAAGACGCTCAGTTCGACAAAAGGACAGAACACAGCGGGTTGAATCTGAAACACACTCCCCCGGGGGATGTAAACCAAGTCGTTTCCACTCTGCCTTTCAGCATCGTGATTACTTACTTTGATCGGTTCTTCCGTCTGACTCGTCGTTCCGTGGGTGGGAGGAGTAGAAGAGAACAAGAAATCCGTCTTAAAATTGCCTCTCTTGCCCAAGGTATTTCTATAGATGAATGATAAGCCGGCGTGTTCGAGGAGCTTGGGGTTTATCAAGTGAGAAATGTCCCTGGATATTAGTCATTGAGGGGATAGGGATCATATACGGTTACACGTAACTTCAGTCAATAGTAACGATTTATTTGGCTCAACAAAAGAAGTACTAGATCCCAAAGATTTCAGTATCTAACACATTTTCTACAATATGTGTAAATACCTGCTTGGGGACCAAGAGCAACTTACATCATCGAGTGCAAGAACCGCGAGAAAGTTCTCCAAAACAAATACACAAGCCTACTGGCAACTCTGCAATAGATAAACGACACGAAGATTGAACATAGAGCTACAGATCTGTATAGACTGGTCCCCTGTCTTTACCCTATCAAGGATAAAGACAGGCTCCCGCCGTACCATTCAAGGGATTTCATTGCATACGTTACGCGGTGCCAAAGATCTACCTTCATGCTTTGTATGAGGCTCGCGCGCGAATACTACCAGTATGCGCGCGCGTATACTTTTGCCATCCACAAATATCCCTGGAGATATATTGCGCGTGGACGCCCATCATAGCGCGCAAGGTCAAAGTTGAATCTCCGGGAAACATGGCGGCCACGCAGCTGGTATCTGGCGTAATTCACGAGCCTCGGGCTACAGATTTGTAATGCTTCCTTCACATTGTTAGTCCAGCAGATATGTGCATGAATTGGGCTTTTGATGAAACAAGCATGAGATTTAGCACACATCCTGGAGATGTCCTAGCTATTGGGCCATTGAAGATTGTCCCATGACGACAATGGGACGAAAATGGTCGCCATTAGGGCATGCCCTAACTGTGTGCCAAATTTTGGGACATTTCGCAGCGCCATTATACAGTCCGATTACATACAAATAGATGTGAAGTTGCCGTAGTTATGTCGCTTGAATCATTAAATAAAGTCATTTTATATACAGACTTGAAATGCACACTGCTTCATGCCATTATCTCGTTCACCTCCTTTCAAACTGTCCCATCCTGTGTTTGAAACACCTTGTTGGAATTATCATTACGACTTACCATTCCGCCAATTTGTTAAACAAAATTTCAGCGGAATATTCATCAATGGTAACCGTTAACACAAAGGTATCAATTTCCTGACTTAAATCGTGCTTGCATATAAAGCGTCCTCAAACAGCCATGAACGGAGCCAAACTGTTTTGGTCTATGAGTAGGCCTATAGCCAAATGAGATATTACCGCATCACTGATCATTGGTACTCATTCAAACTAGCTATTTTCTTAGCTCATTTGGATGGTAATCAGAAAAGCTAATATTCCACTTTTCTGTCGCTCGAATAATCTTTAATTGTTTCCATAAATTAGGAGTAATTTAAATACCGAAACTGTATATAACTAAGGTATGGCTGCAAAGTACCTTCTGCGGTTACTCTATAGTATATATAGGCTTATCTGTGTTTAGAATAAACGTTCATGTAAATCAGTAGCAATGTACAATCTCAATGGCATAGCAGTAAGCAATGTACATTTATATTGGATTTATTTTATTTACACCCTTTTAAGAAGCAACGCCATGCACAGGTGTTGCAACCGTTGATTCATTTAACTTTTTCCCGCCGAATCTCCGTGCACAGTGTGTGCTAATCTTCCCAAAAAACACCTTCGTATAATGAGTGTAGGCATGTATAAATGCGTCGATATAAACCTCGTTTTTTCGGGCAGGATATCGAATTTCAGAAGATCTGACGGTTAAAAGCACGGATGAGCGCGTTCCAACGTTAATTTAGTTTTCATCATCAGCCGACTATATGTACTAGCACATGTGCTGTAGACACATTGCATTGAGTGGCAGCCATCTTGGCAGGCACACATACCGTTATAGAAACGTTATTCGGTAATATCGCAAGAAGCTTATTTTTTCATGGAGCATTTTAAGAAACACTCAGAATGATTTCCATACATGTCTATGATTCCTATGCGTGAAACGTAATTGCTGACGTACAATCAATATAGGACAATGCCTATAGGGTATATATGGAAACTATATGAACCATCGTATTGCCGTAACTAATTAATTATGAGTACTGTAGTTCATGTTCGTGATTATCACAGTAAAGTAGGCCAACAACATCATTGTTAATGTACCATAATTTGGTGACATGACCTAAATTCGGTACAGTTTAGGTGGTTCATGGGCTTTGTTATTATCAAAAAACATATTGATCACAGACTAAAAAAGGTGCAAAACTGGTACCGGTTTAGTATATAGGCCTTATATACCATGGGGTAAAATTAGTACAACGTATCAATCATCATCATCGCCCCAATTACGAACGCCATGGAAGTAAGATTGGGCGATAACACGATAGTATCGAATATCGCGATACCTTTTTTATTCGATTACGATATCGAGAAACTTCTTAAGTTATCGAAATATCGGCAAATCGCGATTAAAAAATATCGGCCTATCGCGATTTAAAAAAATCGCCATTGTGAGTCAAGTCAGAAATTCCATGGAAACAAATTTTTTTCAGCTTTTGGAAGTGAGAAACAAAAGCGAACTACTTCAGAAGTACATAACACCCTATCGCCCAAACAAACTTGCGATTTATTGTGATGCTTGTAGAGGGGTACATACCTGTGGTTATCGGCTCTAAAGCAATCATGGAAAAAAATAATCGCGATACTAATGAAAATCGCGATATATGTTTGCCGATATATCGTGGATGAACAAAAAATCGATATCGCCCAAGCTTACGTGGAAGATTAAAGTGCATACACGGTGTTATTTTACCCCCAGTTTTTGCTGGTTTAAGAGACGTGTGTTTTTTTTTTTTACTGAATTAGACACAATAACGCACATGGCAATGCCTGCTCGCCACTCAATTCAAGTAGGTCTATCACAGATTTGAACATCTTTAATTTATAGAAGGTTTTTTTTCCCTGGCCGTGCACCACTGTAAAACCCTTAGCAGGCTACAGGACAGACAGCGTGTAAATCTAAATGGATTATTTTGTGATTCTCTATCGATTATCTGCTTGTTACCCGCTCTATAGACGGTACAAATTAAGCTGAAATAACAGGTTTACCTTTTGGACATAAACTGGAAAAAAACATAAGCAGAGTACGAAGACCCGAATGTGATTACTTGCGCTTTAAAAACTCCAGGACGGTCAGAACTGAACCGTCGAAAGGTCCCCTTTGTGTTACACTATGGTTAAATCTATTTTCTGGGACAGACTGATGTGGACAAAAATGGTCAGACACTATAAACTATGATCCGATTGCCCTGGAAATTGAATCAGGGGAAGTATGGGTCGTAAATGTTTGTTCCAGTCGGAGTCCGGGTCAGTACACCCCAAAATGGGTGTGTGTGACAATTCTGACACCTGAAGCAGAAACAGTGTACTATTGGTGAACTTTGTGAACATGGCGATGCATTAATGATAGAAGATCGATGTGCTTTAAAGGTAAAGTATATACCTGTTGGTAATTCAAAAATAACAAAATTGTTAAAATGTTATGTAAAACTAAACTAGTAAAGCAGGTATATCAATTTTGCCTAAAAAATAGGAAAGTGTACTCTTTCATAAATTCTACATAAGAATGAATAAGAACAATTTGAATGAACTTTTAAAAGCGTTAGTGTTGCCAACAGTTGTACCTTAATTTAGTGCTGGGCGAGTAGTGAAATTCACTACTCGAGTAATAACACAGCAATGACTCGCGAGTACTTGAATAATGGCGAGTAATTTAACATTACTTAAGTTCTTTTAATCCTTTATTAAATTGTATGCATTACTAATACCAGTCATAGCCTAGGTCATTGGTTACTCGAGTATTTCAAAGTATACTATTTCAAAAATACTTTTTATTCTGTTTTAAAATAGGTGTTTAATGAATAAACGACAAAAGAATCAGCCGTTACTTGTGAATGTACTTACAACTCGCGAGTACTTTTGAGGTAATCGCAGCGGGACGATTAATCGAATAGTAAAAGGACGCGAGTACGAGTACGATTAAAAATTAATATTCGCGAGTACTCGAGTAATCGCACTACTCGCCGAGCACTACCGTACATTTTCTTTCATCAATATGTCAGAAATATTCGAAACCAACTTGTAAAACTAAAAGGCTGTTTGGTTGAGATAAGCTAGCCTTGTTCTCATGAAGTGCCAGTTTTATTTGTGTGTGCCTGTCCCCGCGAGACCTCGCCGCCCATGTCAATATCTGTACTAATCCTGATCATTACGCTCCCTTACGTCTTTCATATACCAAACACAGGCCCATACTAAAATACATGCAAGACGTAATCATGAAAATAAGGTTAGCCAATACAAGCCTCAGGGATGCTCGTAATTGACAGGTTGTGTGTATCATTCTCTCATTAAAGGTGCCAATGTTCTGTCAATTTCTTTCTGCGAACAAAATGAAAAGGCTCACTGTATCCTGGTTACAGAAAGTGGAGCTATTTTGAAAAAGTGGAACCCACAAATCCGCAGACAGAAATTGTAAAGTTTTTTGTGTAATTTCTTATACGTTTATTCACAGCATGCAGAACTCACTTCTTTAGTGCAGAAGGTGCGTTTGCACCCCGAACCCCATCCTGCGGGCATGAAGGATGTTGTTGAACGAAAAAAAACACTCGAATTTTCCGTGCACAACTAAATCTTTCATGCTTCCACGGCTTTGACAAACATTTAAAAAAAATTCTCAAGCCTGAACGATCATAAATTATTAAGAGGTGTGTCGAATATGAGCAACGTGCTGATTGGGTGGCGATCAGCACGATGTACCCAAACATTTGCGTGTGCTACGACCGTATTGGTCTCAGTACTGTTTTTGTATAGTAGGCCGTATACAAACTCGACGTTCAATGAAGGCAACGGTGCACAATCTGAACACTGTCACGTCACGTCCAACTGTCACAACTGTAATCTTAGTATTTTAAGGACAGCCTGATCAAATTATTAGGTGTTCGGCTTTTCAGCCGAACAACTATTGTTATTGTTCCGTTTTTTTGTTTTTTTTTACTTCTCCTTCTTCTTCTTCTCCTTAACTCTTCTCTACATCGAAAGTGCAAGTTAACAATTTCACACAACCTTGAAACTTCACACATATAAAGACCTTATCATGTAGATGAATCTAGAAGTTGTTACGTAACGTCATCAGGTATCAAATTACAAGCCATTTAAGTTTTAAAAATGACCATTTGCTATCGACTGTATATCAAAATATACTAAAGCTATGATGTTCATAATCTGGGATCTGATAGATCAAGGCTTAGGCAACATTTGAAAAGTTAACGTCAAAATCGTCTGACATTTGCTTCCGGTCGTACCGGAAGGTCAAAGTTTTGATTTGTTTTTTCTTCAAAATTCCTTTTCTGGGCCAAAATCCCATTGACTTAACAGACACTCGTGGTTCTGGGGCCCATTGTTTACAAACCGCAGAGACTGAGATCGTTATCTACTGGAAAACAGCTGGCGGTCTTCACGGGGACGTTTGCGGTGTCACAGGCTAAAGCTCTTGCAGGATAAAATATATTTTATAGATGTGTGGTTGGGCGTTTAAGCCAATAACGGATGCGCTACAATATTTCTAAAACCATAGATCGTATTAACTTAATACTGCAGTGTCATTTTTGTACGAATGGAAAGGGCTGTTGAAAAAGCCAATACCGAAAAGCTATTTCTTTGAAATGAGTAAGGCAACTTACTTTTGAAAACAATCTTAAGTCACATTTTAACAATGATCCCAATTGATGAGGACATCAATTACCGTCACTTCCGAACACCTTGAGTTTGTTCACAAACTCTGAATTTCTAGTATTTAATTGTGTTTGGCTTATTATTCAGAGACCCTGTCAGTGGTATACATTCTCTCGAAATAAATATCAATAAATAAACATCAATATACACAATTCAAGAGTTTATATATATTATATTAAATTGCGAACAATCAAGATCAAAAGGTTATACAACAAATATATAAAACAGAAAAAGAAAAAATTCTAGAAAAAATGTACCACGCAACCTCTTGTATGATTATCTGATTGGAAGGTGGAATTTTTCAGAAATAAATGGAACAGATGTTGTTTACTCGGTGTTTAGTCATTTTTTCTCGAAAAATTCATGACATTAAAAAAAATTAATCTAGAATTTTGCGTGGATTCATTTGTTATCCTGCGATGTCTCATTTGAAAACTAAAAAACAAGCAACAGCAATAACAAGAAAAATAGCAAATGTACATCAATTTTTTTTGGGCAAGATACGATCGGCTACGTGCTCGGCACATGCATCTGCAACACTGAAATATTTGTTTATATCTGTCTGTGGCTGCATTTCATTCTTACTAATCGACCGTAGATACGAGCTATATTTTACCAAATTATCATGCCAGACATAAATACCCTAAGGGTTTTGTTATAATTAATTTCGTAAAATTCTGCAGGTGCTCATTTTCCTCCGTGCATTTTAATGCTGATCATCCCCGATACTAAAAAGAACGCGAGTATTCTGAAAGATACATCGTGTGATCCCTCCATGTGATACGATCTTGTTCTTGGGAAATCAAGCCCTCTATTATGGGATGTCCCATATCAAGTGCAAATTAAAGGGAAGCTACCGGGTACAACACTGGTAAATATACCAGATTATTACCAAATTAAAGAATTGTTCCTCATGTTTTTTACTTGGTGTAAAGTTGGTATATTATAACAATTCTCCTGAAAAAAGTATGTGTTTTTATCCTTGATACGGGAAATATTTCACTAGTTTTATTAAAATGATAACACCCTAGACAAACATATTTCAAAGTTTGATACCATCATCAACTCTACACTAAGTGAATTTTATGTATACAAAATAATAATAATAAAACAAAATGTTTTTCGAGATTACTAATATTAGTGTATATTGGTTTCACCTCTTTATACACAAGGTCGAGTCCCGTTCTGCTTTAATGCAGCAGTTGATTAATCAGAGAAGAACACATCTGCTAAAAGCCTGTTAATGTATTGGTCCCAGACGACATTAATATGATTCACCAACAACGTCTTTTGTGTCGACTCCCAATCATTCTGTTCTACAATGCCACTCGTAACTGCTAATACCAATTTGAACAAAATCACAACACAGGAAGTGAGAAATACGTCGACAAGACAAAATTAAATAGATTGCTTTTTTACATGTGAAACACTGGAATTCGTATTCAATTTCTCAGAGGGATTTAGTGTCTTGTACTGTAGGCAAACATTCAGTATTGGTTGTGATGAGGATGTCAGATGCTGAAATCCAACACTGTGTGCAATTTCAGCGTGCAATTTCGGCATGAATCGCCTCAATATCAACGGTATATTACTCTTAGGGCCTATACCCCGAAGCGAACTATAAGTTTCATCAGAGTTACTCAAAATTCTGTGGAACACAACACTTTACATGGTGATTTTATAGGTGAAGTTTGTATAGGTGCAGAAAGGTATAAATTTAATCCATTATTGAATACGCTTCAATTACCTGAACGGGAAAATATCTACAATAGGTTTCATTGGCTGAAAGCTTAACGGCGTCACGTAGCCAAGGTTTCATCCATAGAAGAGCTACCGTACATTTTCAATCATTTTTTTTCTATTTCAATTCAATCTCAATCAATTTGATATAAATTACAAGCATTTTGTTGAAGATGTTGTGAGCAACATAAGCCGGAAACTTCGCCCTCGTCAATAAACCAACAACTCAGCAATGGCATCAAAACGGCATCGCCCCCATATTTTATTATCGCCCCCATGTTATTTTATGCAGTTTGACATGACACTTTTAACACGTTGTCTGTGCTATAGCCACTTGCAGGGAAGTAAGAAAGTCAGATCTGTTGACCGGAGTTAATTATAGCCTAATGTCTATATGTACATGTTTAATAATAAAATGGCAGTGTTACAATTACAGAACAACTTTAAACCATGCAGTCAGAAAACAGAAATGTAATCTGAAAAGTATAGAAACATACGTGGATTGCCTTGGAGAAAGGCAACGTGGATCGAAATAGTACTATCAGAATTTTTTTGGTAATAGATACAATTATCATGGTATGTATAGGCCTAATTATAACAGGCACCAACGTACAAATGGGTAAAGCATATCTGACTTCACTCATCAAATATTAAGATGTTTTGACGACACCCATAATGACATTTTCTTCTCCATTAGTTAACTTGACACTCTACTTGTCTTAGAGCACATTTCTCAACCTGCTTTGTCCATACAGAAGGTATAAGGACATATGGTGCAGAAATAAAACGGGACTTCATTCCATTCCAGAGCGGTCTTCCAGAACTCTGTTAAAGAATATTTTTTTATATCTTCTGTTCTCACTCTATATGACCTCTAAAACTTCGGTGGAAAAGAGAGTGAAATTCCGAGGCTTGCATCTTTGGGTAATAATCAATGTAGGCTTTTGAGTACATTTACATTCAAAATATTAAAAAAATGGCATTTAGAACTGTGAAGTTTTGCTGAAATTCATCCAATATGTGTTTAATGATTACTTACACATTATTATTTAACAATCAATACTCATACTTAACACTCGGTGACACATCCAGCAAGAGGTTCACAAGAAGGAAAAGGGTATGACATTTGGAAGGATGTGGGCGAGATGGTGGAATGCAGCCCGAAGCATTTCTAGTTTACATTTAAAATGATTTAATCTAATCAATTAGGGAATGGAATTATGACGACCGCTATCACAAAATGGCGCCGCAAAGAATTGTCGCGACATGGGAGACGATGTGCATTTTCACCGCTAGAGGGCTACGGTACGCACGGAGAGGATAAAAACCTTTTTCCAGCAAAATTTAATTTTTATTTTGGGGGTTTCATGCCAGTATTCTGAAATCAGAAATCTATAAAGATGGTTATAAATAAATAAAGAAATAGAGAAATTTGAATTACAACTATGTACAATGTACATAAAAGCTGATGTGGAAAGCGTGAATTCTTACAGATTATCCTGATAAATTCCTGTTTATGAACTTTCATTCTGAAATCTTTAAATCAATCAAGAATTAGCTGGTGCAAACTGCTTACCAGCCAAACGGCCCTATAATGCAAAACAAGTTGTTAGCAGCCTAACGTTTGAACCTATAGCAGCATCTCTCTCATAATCTTTCTAAAGAAGTGATTCGCACAATACTAAATAATCTTAAAGATAAACTTGCTCCTGTAAGGCTCAACGATCGTGACATCAACCATAGTAGATAATGTATTTAAATATCGTTGATTTGACGACAGGCTGGTAATGGAATATTGTCGATACGCAACACAAGCTCGGGCATTAAACTGGGCCAACAACCCCTGATTTAATAAGTACACTAACCCAGGCATCCATTTGGCAATTCGCATTGATTACCTGACTAGCCTGTAGCTTACGAAGTTATACAAAAGCCACGGGGATATACAGAGAAAAAATGACTAAATACCGAGTAAACAACATCTGTTCCATTTATTTCTCAAAATTTCCACCTTCCAATCAGATAATCATTCCAAAAAAAATTTGTCGAGCATTTAACACTCAAACCACGGTGTAAAATTGCCCCGGTACATCCCTGTTGTAGACCCTTGAGCAGTTACCGATTTCAACCCGTATCGTTTCATTCACACCTGCCTCGTGCGAAGCTCGCTTCGCGACCACTAGGGCACTATGATGGGGGTTCAGCACGAACGCTTCACACATAATTTGTATTATCCCAGAGGGAACATTTTGTCGTGAGGAAAGTATACTGAAAAAAGCTCAAGCGTGCTCCCCAATAACAGTCATAATAAACATAGCAACCTCCTGATTCATGGTCCTAATCTGACACTAATCCAAGTCAAATATTGATGCAGTTTTGATCCACAATATGCGAACCTAATAGAGGGAGGTGTTTGCAGAGTTACAAAGACATAGTGTTCGGGTTTACTGGAAGTAAAGGTCTCCTCAGATCTGCTTATTTTAAGTTCGTATTGATTATACAAAAAATCAAGAAGTTTTCCTTTTTGCGGTTCAGGAGATTTTCGTTTGAAATGTTTTCAATCGTAATAATTTTCGGTTCAATAATTAATTTTGACTGCCTTCGTACTTCATTGTTGGCAGATCTTTGAAGATCGTTAATTGACTTTTTTATTCTGACGCTTGAGGGCGCTCTGCGTAATGGTGACGTCACTTTTTTTATAAAAATCTGAATGTATAAAAAAAGGATAAATATTTCGATTCGGGGATTTTAGGACAGTAACTGTTACTGTATACACTTTATACCGAACCCTTATAAGAAAAAAGTTTTTTGGGTGCAGAAAATCACGGAAGTGTCATAAGTATGATGTTCACATCTTCTTTACAAGAATAGCTGTATTTCACACAATCGTGTATATCCGTCATACGGATTTAGGTTAATGGAACTGACTCCGATTACTATAAGACGAGAACGGAAGCCAAAAAGCGGGAATACCTCAGAGCAGAAAAACCACTCAGTGTCATCTAGATTCTAAATCTTTAAAATCCCGACATATCAGATGATTACATGAAGAACGAGTAGAGCCTTAACAGGGATATCGCACAGAGTAGTGGACAAACATTGCATTTGACTGCCTCAACACACGAGTGTCTCAGAAGCATGTCTGTCACGCAATTACACGTGGATTTAGCCACAGATCCGGTCGTCGACGTTGGTTATCTGAAAAAACATAAACACCGGGGCAACGGTGTAACATGGCAACCCTTGAAACTATATAGTTATTACGTTTAGTTGTGTTGTAAAAAGGAAACATTTTGATCAGCAAAGATGAACTTCGAATATATTCTATCGTGGAATTTTGATCTTAAAACTTAAAGGATTAAGTAGGTAATTAGGAGTTGGAGAATTGTTTTTATTTTACCTTTAATATAATAGATGATAACATGCCTGTCATATTTTCAAATGATATTTGGTACCATCATCAACTTCACAAAAATTAAAATTATATGTAAAACTTAATTTTCATTTTTGTTCATTGAGAATAGGCAGTATAGGCTACCTTCCCTTTAAGTTAGTAATGTGATTGAATTTTTCACTTTTATTATAGTAATGTCTCTAGTGACATTTTGTTCCCAACAGGAAGGTGTCACTGCTCACTTTGTATATACTGTTCATGTCAAATTTAATGTCTTTTTACACGCGACTGTAATCTGTAAGTTCATACAATTTCTTCAGTTGTTATCGCCCGTAAACTAAGAGCTCTCACTAATATATATCCCGTATCAGTAGAACCCTGCAAAGAGCCGCATTTCACAAACCATAACAGTCTGTAAGAAGTAATCCTCTGAGTGAGTTTGAGTGCATCTTCACATATTTAGCTGGAGGACAGGATTACGATATGTCAAATGAATACTCCTCCTATTTTATGCATCTGGTTATAGTGCTCAATCTCTTTCAAAGTTACTGAACACACTTAATGAAAAGAATGAGATGATATACCCCGCGGCTACACGTGCTCTGTATATTGTGTGCGTGTATATAACATGCCAGGAAAACATCATTATAACGGACAGAATTGGTTATTGTTACAAACGTCATTATCATGGCGTGGTATTCTTGCAGTTTCTGCCGCAGAGTCTGGGTTTCAACTGAAGACGATCACAGTTTACTGAATGAAACGTCGAGTTGTTCCAAAACCAGCATACTATATATTAAACCTCACAGAGATTTATACCGCAAGCTTCGTCTTCCTATAGCATATTATGGGTTATAGGCTAGCTAAATACTTCGTGTACACTTCGTGTACATGTTTGCTTCATCTTCACAAAATCTCGATCAATCAAAAGTAATAGAAGCGGCAATAGAGTGCTTGTTTTTAGATTAACTCAGTGACTGAAAATAATTCCCACATGATAAGGTCATATTACCATTGCTGCTGCATAAATGAGCCAGTAATTTTCAGTCACTGTGTTCATCTTAAACTAGGACATCGATTCCATGCCCTGTTAAAAGTCTGCTCTAATCGCGACTGCCCCTTTAAGTGAGGAAAATAGTCCCCTCCCCTCCCCTCCCCGTTTCGCCATGCGAGTAATTATACAATGCTTCTGTGTGTGTGCATCTTTTTGTTTTTGCCGTGCTCCCTTCCTTTTGAGAGCCCGGCCCAGATTTAATAATAATAATAATGAACAGTTCTTATACAGCGCATAATACCTTCGAATAAAAGTCGCTATGCACCTAAAATTACACATCCAACTGACTCTCAAAATCATAATTATTACAAGATTTTACAATAACCGACTACAATGAACCCACATTTACTTAATAAACAAGTATGTTTTAACCTGGGACTTAAATTTATTGATAGTGTTTGAACTCTTAATTACATCAGATTTGTCACCTTTTTCAAATAAATATATATACGTATGCAAATAAAAGTAGGTAGTGGCCTTAATACGTTTCGACCGTAGCATGAGTCTTTCTAAAAAGGCTGTAATTGCAAGGTAACTCACAACCACTTTATCCTTTACCTTGGCTTATGGGGTGAATGTCATATATATTATCTTGACTGTATGGGGGAGATACTTTTATCCTGATGAAAAGACTATTTTATCAATATGTCACTGGGTGACAACGACACCGTACCTTTTATGCATGATACTCGAAACGTAAGGCCATTAATTATACTATTGTTGCACTATTTGAAATAACTATTGTTAGACTATTGTTAGACTATTGTAAGACATCTGGAAGTGTACTTTGGGCGTAATGAGGGATTATTCCAAAATAATGTAAACCCGACAGACTTTTCATGATTCAGAGGCCTTCACCTTGCGCCCTGTGTTCTCATGTCATCCTTTGCATTTTCAACCGACCGATTTGAATGCCCAAGCATCACCACATGCGTATGTCTGTGCTGACGGTGTTTTATCGCTCTATACTTTTCCAACAATAGGGCTGGAATCGATTTTGAAAGCGATACAATATTTAAGTGTCGGCGTCTTACTTGTTTCCTATAGGTTCCTTGGAAGTATAGTAATTGCTTTCCGTAATAGAAATGCTTGCTTCTTGAGTACATGATGAAAAGAAACAAGCTTATGAACGTTTTATGTGTTAATAATACACCTCCGTCGCAAAATGAATTCATTTACAAGTCATAATTGTCAAAAGGCGTCCATGACCCTGTCAAGATACAGAGGCTGTTATTGAGTTTGAGAAGTGCACACATTCTCATTTTTGCATCCTTGTGGAGACCTCTATTGTTCTTTCCTTTGTTCCTGTACTTAATAATTTCCCATAGGTTTTGTACACAAATTCCTTGTGGAGACATGGCTTCTTTAGAAATTCCTTGTGGAGACCAATTGTTCTTGCCTTTCCCTTTTGTTATAGGACTCCACAAGGCAGCGAAAGTGAGAGCTATGGTTCCTTGGGGTTGTATATATGCCTAAGGAGCTGCGAAAGATTGCAATCAGGGGAAATAATGTAAAGCTCATATTATTATTACAGCGTCTCAAAAAGCAAAGAGGGGGTGCACACAATTACGTATAGTATACTACATAGGCCTATACATACACAGCGACAAAAGGGGTCACCCACACATGCCCCTTTCCGGCCCCCAGATCCACCTGTTTTATTATTAGGATTATTAACCTTTCAAAACTAAATATTAAAGGGAATGTACAACATTAATCATGTAAGCAAGACTGCTTATATGAGCTGCATAAATGACATGAGCACGCTTACTCTCTTTGAATCATAATTATACTTTAAAGGGAAAGTACAACATTGGTAATGATGGCAAAACTGCTTCTATGAGTATGCTTACTCTCTTTGAATCAAGATATACATTAAAGGGCAGGTACAACATTGCCAGTAATGTTGGCTAAACTGCTTCTGTAAGTATGCTTACTCTCTTTGAATCAAGATATACATTGAAGGGAAGAGCATTGGTAATGTTGGCAAAACTGCTTCTATGAGTATGCTTACTCTCTTTGAATCAAGATATACATTAAAGGGAAGGTGCAACATTGGTAATGTTGGCCAAACTGCTTCATGAGTATGCTTACTCTCTTTGAATCAATATATACATTAAAGGGAAGGTACAACATTGGTAATGTTGGCCAAACTGCTTCTGTGAGTATGCTTACTCTCTTTGAATCAAGATATACATTGAAGTGAAGGTACAACATTGGTAATGTTGGCCAAACTGCTTCTGTGAGTATGCTTACTCACTTTGAATCAATATATACATTAAAGGGAAGGTACAACATTGGTAATGTTGACAAAACTGCTTCTATGAGTATGCTTACTCTCTTTGAATCAAGATATACATTGAAGGGAAGGTACAACATTGGTAATGTTGGCAAAACTGCTTCTATGAGTATGCTTACTCTCTTTGAATCAAGATATACATTAAAGGGAAGGTACGACATTGGTAATGTTGGCCAAACTGCTTCTGTGAGTATGCTTACTCTATTTGAATCAAGATATACATTGAAGGGAAGGTACAACATTGGTAATGTTGGCCAAACTGCTTCTGTGAGTATGCTTACTCTCTTTGAATCAATATATACATTAAAGGGAAGGTACAACATTGGTAATGTTGGCAAAACTGCTTCTATGAGTATGCTTACTCTCTTTGAATCAAGATATACATTGAAGGGAAGGTACATCATTTGTAATGACTGCTTCTATGAGTATGCTTACTCTCTTTGAATCAAGATATACATTGAAGGGAAGGTACAACATTGGTAATGTTGGCCAAACTGCTTCTGTGAGTATGCTTACTCTCTTTGAATCAAGATATACATTGAAGTGAAGGTACAACATTGGTAATGTTGGCCAAACTGCTTCTGTGAGTATGCTTACTCTCTTTGAATCAAGATATACATTGAAGGGAAGGTACAACATTGGTAATGTTGACAAAACTGCTTCTGTGAGTATGCTTACTCTCTTTGAATCAATATAAACATTGAAGGGAAGGTACAACATTGGTAATGTTGGCCAAACTGCTTATGTGAGTATGCTTACTCTCTTTGAATCAAGATATACATTGAAGGGAAGGTACAACATTGGTAATGTTGGCAAAACTGCTTCTATGAGTATGCTTACTCTCTTTGAATCAATATATACATTGAAGGGAAGGTACAACATTGGTAATGTTGGCCAAACTGCTTCTGTGAGTATGCTTACTCTCTTTGAATCAAGATATACATTAAAGGGAAGGTACAACATTGGTAATGTTGACAAAACTGCTTCTATGAGTATGCTTGCTCTCTTTGAATCAATATATACATTAAAGGGAAGGTACAACATTGGTAATGTTGGCAAAACTGCTTCTATGAGTATGCTTACTCTCTTTGAATCAATATATACATTAAAGGGAAGGTACAACATTGGTAATGTTGGCCAAACTGCTTCTATGAGTATGCTTACTCTCTTTGAATCAAGATATACATTGAAGGGAAGGTACAACATTGGTAATGTTGGCCAAACTGCTTCTGTGAGTATGCTTACTCTCTTTGAATCAAGATATACATTGAAGTGAAGGTACAACATTGGTAATGTTGGCCAAACTGCTTCTGTGAGTATGCTTACTCTCTTTGAATCAATATATACATTAAAGGGAAGGTACAACATTGGTAATGTTGACAAAACTGCTTCTATGAGTATGCTTACTCTCTTTGAATCAAGATATACATTGAAGGGAAGGTACAACCATAGAGAAAGGATGTCCTTTCTCTATGGTACAACATTGGTAATGTTGGCAAAACTGCTTCTATGAGTATGCTTACTCTCTTTGAATCAAGATATACATTGAAGGGAAGGTACAACATTGGTAATGTTGGCCAAACTGCTTCTGTGAGTATATGCTTACTCTCTTTGAATCAATATATACATTAAAGGGAAGGTACAACATTGGTAATGTTGACAAAACTGCTTCTGTGAGTATGCTTGCTCTCTTTGAATCAATATATACATTAAAGGGAAGGTACAACATTGGTAATGTTGGCAAAACTGCTTCTGTGAGTATGCTTACTCTCTTTGAATCAAGATATACATTGAAGGGAAGAGCATTGGTAATGTTGGCAAAACTGCTTCTATGAGTATGCTTACTCTCTTTGAATCAAGATATACATTAAAGGGAAGGTGCAACATTGGTAATGTTGGCCAAACTGCTTCATGAGTATGCTTACTCTCTTTGAATCAAGATATACATTGAAGTGAAGGTACAACATTGGTAATGTTGGCCAAACTGCTTCTGTGAGTATGCTTACTCTCTTTGAATCAATATATACATTAAAGGGAGGGTACAACATTGGTAATGTTGACAAAACTGCTTCTATGAGTATGCTTACTCTCTTTGAATCAAGATATACATTGAAGTGAAGGTACAACATTGGTAATGTTGGCAAAACTGCTTCTATGAGTATGATTACTCTCTTTGAATCAAGATATACATTAAAGGGAAGGTACAACATTGGTAATGTTGGCAAAACTGCTTCTGTGAGTATGCTTACTCTCTTTGAATCAAGATATACATTGAAGGGAAGGTACAACATTGGTAATGTTGGCCAAACTGCTTCTGTGAGTATGCTTACTCTCTTTGAATCAAGATATACACTAAAAGGAAGGTACAACATTGGTAACGTTGGCAACACTGCTTCAATGAGTATGCTTACTCTCTTTGAATCAAGATATACATTGAAGGGAAGGTACAGCATTGGTAATGTTGGCAAAACTGCTTCTATGAGTATGCTTACTCTCTTTGAATCAAGATATACATTGAAGGGAAGGTACGACATTGGTAATGTTGGCAAAACTGCTTCTATGAGTATGCTTACTCTCTTTGAATCAAGATATACATTGAAGGGAAGGTACGACATTGGTAATGTTGGCCAAACTGCTTCTATGAGTATGCTTACTCTCTTTGAATCAAGATATACATTGAAGGGAAGGTACAGCATTGGTAATGTTGGCCAAACTGCTTCTATGAGTATGCTTACTCTCTTTGAATCAAGATATACTTTGAAGGGAAGGTACGACATTGGTAATATTGGCCAAACTGCTTCTATGAGTATGCTTACTCTCTTTGAATCAAGATATACATTGAAGGGAAGGTACAACATTGGTAATGTTGGCAAAACTGCTTCTATGAGTATGCTTACTCTCTTTGAATCAAGATATACATCGGGAAGGTACAACATTGGTAATGTTGACAAAACTGCTTCTATGAGTATGCTTGCTCTCTTTGAATCAATATATACATTAAAGGGAAGGTACAACATTGGTAATGTTGGCAACACTGCTTCAATGAGTATGCTTACTCTCTTTGAATCAAGATATACATTGAAGGGAAGGTACAGCATTGGTAATGTTGGCAAAACTGCTTCTATGAGTATGCTTACTCTCTTTGAATCAAGATATACATTGAAGGGAAGGTACGACATTGGTAATGTTGGCAAAACTGCTTCTATGAGTATGCTTAGGCCTACTCTCTTTGAATCAAGATATACATTGAAGGGAAGGTACAACATTGGTAATGTTGGCCAAACTGCTTCATGAGTATGCTTACTCTCTTTGAATCAAGATATACATTGAAGGGAAGATACGACAATGGTAATGTTGGCCAAACTGCTTCTATGAGTATGCTTACTCTCTTTGAATCAAGATATACATTAAAGGGAAGGTACAACATTGGTAATGTTGGCAAGACTGCTTCTGTGAGTATGCTTACTCTCTTTGAATCCAAATATACATTGAAGGGAAGGTACAACATTGGTAATGTTGGCAAAACTGCTTCTATAAGTATGCTTAGGCCTACTCTCTTTGAATCAAGATATACATTAAAGGGAAGGTACAACATTGGTAATGTTGGTAAAACTGCTACTATGAGTATGCTTACTCTCTTTGAATCAAGATATACATTAAAGGGAAGGTACAACATTGGTAATGTTGGCAAGACTGCTTCTGAAATTGCATTCAGATGTTTTGTATTCATTCTTAGTAAAACAGTTCTCTTTCCGAAATTCGAACTGGAAATTTTAAAATTACATCCCTCACACAAAATTATTTCTAGGGAAGATTGAGATAGCATCATCAGTTTTACATCAGTTAGGTTTTACATTAAAATTTGATAATTTTAGTTTGGAGTAACCAATCCCACATTCATTACAGGCGTCCTTGCCATTCAAATGTTAAGTGACTTTAGCTTCGCCCATAAGAGTATAGCAATATGAAAGTACACGATAATTGTAAATGCAGATACCTGGCGTCATTTCTTTTCAAAAAGGAAGGGGGCGATAACATACGAAGAACACCAGAAAAGGTTTCAACAAAAACTCGGTCATCACCAACCAAGAGCCAGTGTTAATCAATTTTCCTTTGCAACTAGATCAATCCCTGAATGGAACAGTCTTCCCACAGAGGTGATTGGTCCACAACAGTTGAACAATTTAAAATCGCAGTTAAACCTGCTACATTGAGCACATTTAGTCAGTCTAGCCAACGCATGGGCAATCTGCGGTGATATATCCTGGTGCTGTTTTACAGATGACATCAACAGAAACAGAAACATAAATCGTTACATAGAGAGCACAGGATCAATATTATTGTTTTCCCATTTCCGTGCTAAACATCAAAGCCCGTCTTTACTCTCATCCGCCATATGACTTACCGTACAAGATCGTGTTTTATCAACATACGGAAAACATGCCGGAACCAAGCTATAGGCTTTCGTGGTCAATTTGTAGCCATGCTGTTTTTCTCATTAAAATCAATACCCTAGTGGTGTTAATTACTCAACGTATGTGAGGTGACAAACAAATAATAAAAAATTTCCCTTGCGTGCATGACTAGTCCAAGCGTGACTGCCACAATACAAAAAATTCATATTGAGTGGTTACAAAACAGGATTGAGAGTAAAATTAATACTAGATGGAACCAATTTCACCACAGTGACTTATGGTTTTAGTCGAATATCGAAAATAACGGCATTGCCTTTATTAATTCTACAGGATCATAAAGCGTGAACAAAAGTGACTCAAATAGAGTAATACAGACCTAAGGCCAAAGGTTATAGGTCGGCTTCAAAATCTTGTTGTTGTTGTTGTTGTTGTTGTTGTTGTTGTTGTTGTTGTTGTTGTTGTTGTTGTTGTTGTTGTTGTTGTTGTTGTTTTGTGGGGGGGGGATGAAACATGTATACGTGGTTATTGGAACCTGACCAAAGTTCCAATACACAAAGTATGGTGCCCAAGAGAGGCCGCACAAATCGGGCAAACGTTCATACCCTCGTGTGAAAAGTCACTTAAAACACAGCACAGAAAAATTCCAATCGATCCAGCAATTTTGGCTGCAACTGGACATCGTTTCATAGCAAACAAAGAAAGAAGAAAACTAAAAATGCCGACGAGCGGGTTTGAGGCAACGCGCGCGGAGACCAGAAACCGGAGACTTAACGGTTGGCCTAAAGCTGGAAATGTTTATAAAAGGTCATGCAGTCAATCATAACACTTCTGATAATTATCTAGCAAAAACTGGGATATTACAAATACAACCAGTGTGTCAACTTTGTTCTTCAATGGTGTTCATGTTGGGCTAGTTACCCAATATGTTTTTATCATTTATCAGTGAATACAATAAAGACTTTCTACGAACGCGACCTTTCTTGTAAGGAGCATAAAGCGTGACCCGCCTTTGAGTTAAGACGCTTTGGAAACGAGGACGTCAGTGACGCGTTAGAAATAACAGACTCGTTCATCACGAAGTGCTTAACCTTGATTTTAAACCATCACCTTAGCGTGACTGAAAGTGTTTGCCACAAACTGTCGTCTCATATCCCAAAAAATTATTGAGGGCGTTCCAACCCAATGCATTTCATGGAAAGGGAACGTGTTATTCAATTATGTGGGATTGGCTGAATCAATTATAGGCCTATTGGACATGCGTTTGCAAGATGGAAATCTGCATTTTAAGACACCAGTCAGGTTTCATTTTGGTTAGCCATCATAACAAAACGACAATGAACAATTCAGACAAACCCTTTTAAGCTGACCTTCATTATCCTTTGATTGCGCCAATCGAGTAAAGAAAGTTGAAAATGCCACAAGAATTTACAATTGTTACTGTACGCTGCCTATAATGGCTCTACCTAAATATTTAAGCTCTTAGAATGTGTTTCCAAGGTTTTTAAAGTTCAACACGAATCGCCAATTTGTTTTCAATTTGAGATTCAAGTTGATGTATCACTTTGTAATGAAACACTGTCAGAAGCCACTAAAGAGGTTGGGTCTGAATTTACAATAACCAGTAATTAGTTTGTTAAATGTACGTAAATCACTCGGACAGTCATCCTTTTCCATATAAAGATTGCATAATGTGAATTAAATTGTACGTGTCATCAATCATAAAATGAGTATCAGGAAACGACACTCGCAAAGGAAGCCCACTTTAGATTAAATTCTAAAAAGGTGTCGTTTATTTGCAGAGATGAGCGGATTTTGATCGGTTGTTCAATCGCAGTTTTATTTATGTTTTGATTCACTGACAAGCAGGAAAGAATCACACCTGTAGCCTTCAAGATGTTAAAATCTCCGTTCTTTATAGGATGAAACCTAAGGAATCGTAAACCAGACCATTGGTATCTTTAAATGCATCCATACATTAAAAAAAAGTTCGTTTAACCAAAAATTTCAAGGTAACTATAATTTAATATTTTAAGTGATGTTGTGTAATTGCTTAATTTCGCTTAATAATCTTATTTTTTTGTGTTTTAATTGTATGTATATATAAGCAGGGCTCCAATGAAAATCAATAAATAAATGTAATAAATAAATCAAATCTAGAGAGATGTATAGAAACCAACATGTGAAGGTTTTAGCCTATTTCTTTGCCAAGAAAATAAATATTTTAACGAGAAAATAGTACCGGTAAATATGCATTCGGATTTGTGGGCATGCATTGTTATGTGGAAATAGATTCTGCACGGCCGTGATCCATTTCAAATTTGTAATACATTTCACGTTTTTCAGACGGAATAATTTCTCAGGTTCCATCACCAACTTCACATCAAGTAAGTTTTTTAGATAATAATTCAGTAATTGTGTAATCATGTGAATGTAATTATAAGTATACATTCCCTTAAATGCCCGATATGTTTAAGAATCTCTGTGTCTATAGCATGTTTTGTAGATAAATTTCTTGAAAGTTTGTTTTCATTATTCTTCTTCTTTATTTTGTTTGTTTTGCATTATCTTTCTATCTTTCCTGCAGCATCTTTTGCCTGGATTAGCATGTATAGTCTTGTTAGGGGCGAATTTCATTAACAGTCAAAAACACATTAATAACTGTATCACTGCCTACAATCGCTTCTTATTATTTAGTGTAAGACCAGCGACTAATTTCACAGAGCTGCTAAGCAAATATTATTGCTAAGCAATGTAAAACAGACTACCAGCCAACCTGCAAACATTTTGTATGAAAGTTTGGCTGGTAACCAATGGAATTTGCTAAGCAATTTCTTTTCTGCTTAGCCAGTTCTATGAAATTGTCTCCTGGTCCTGCCTGAGTTGATAAAGGTTAAACCAATTTAATCAAACTGGTGCAAATGGCCGCGCCGGACATCTGGGGTTATAACAAAAGCAGTTTCGCACCTGGTGGTCGAAAATAAATAACAGAATAGCAATTGCATAATTGTCAACTGCCCCACAAGACAAATATATCGGCAGTTTAATAAACGGTTTCAACACGAGCGGGCACACGCGGCACCGCTCAGCCTTGAAACTGACAAATCTTACGGATGCAGCGCAAGGGTGTCCTCCTGGTCAGTGGAGCAGAATGCGAAGGATCCCGGACTTGAAACATTCACATCAAAATTACCCATCTGCGTTTAATCGGGATGAAGACGGGTATTTTTTTATCGATTACGATATTTCATTTGGAATTTTTATCTTAGACATAGCCTTGAGGATGGCACAACAAGCGGTATGTTTGTTGTTGTTGTTTTGTTTTGTTTTGTATTAGGGACACCCGATATTACAAGGTGTCCGTCAGTTCACGCACCAATGACTCCCGAGTGAGATGTGGGGAAGAAGCGATATTATTACCCAGTGATATTACCGCTTTGATACGATTATGACAGGTCCTTTCGGTCCAAACGTATTCCTTAGGGAGCCTACGAAGGAACGCTCAATTAAAAAATAACTTAAGATTAAATTTATCGAGCCAAAGTACAAATTGTTAGTAGTTTGAACAAAGCTAGTAAGGAAATGAACAAAACTAATAAGTTCTAAATTTATCAAAATAAAATTGACAATTAAGGGCTTATCATATTCCGTCATGTGAGGATTCAGTAAAACAATGATTTAATATCGCATGTTCTTGTCCGTTGTCGAACCTCTAAAAAATTGTTGATTATAAAAATCTGTTCGCGAATGGGCGAGTTAGGCAAGACAGAGTGAGATTTCGTCCGAAGCAGGAAACTAATTATGCAGATTGGAAATGAATATCAGACACGGGGTGCCTTTATGGAGTTTGAAACTTGTTACTATAAACACGGGCAATCAAGCACACACGTTTTATACGGAATATGACAGTTGCTGGTGTGAAAAGTGCATAGCTATATAATCTTCATTAACTTACCGGTATAACCATTCAATGTTATCTAATTTACCGTTGGCGCCAACAACGGAAAACGCGGAGGAAAGTAGGGCGGCTGTTTTTATTTTTGTCACTTTAATACTGATACTATATAATGAGCATGCAGTCATGCACAGAATTCTAATCGATAATAACATGTGAAGTTGATGCATTCTTCGTAATTAACCCAGAATATTTAACATTATAGGATAAAATGAGGGAAGATGGATCATTCAGGGAAGATCATTTTGCCAAATTGGGTAATTATGCACACGCCCTGTGTTGGATAAATGACCCTATGTTGACCTGCGTACTGGTACATGTACCTCTAGTGAATGCTTTCACGATGGAAATTCGTCAAAATCTTCGGCTTTCCTGCCTAAACAATTAGGAAATAGATGACCATAATAATTATATATATATATATATATATATACTTGTAGTAAAACTAGTGGAACGCTGGTAGTTGTAACTCCGAGTTTCACGCGTTATGCGATCATCAGACATATATATATATATATATATATATATATATATATATATATATATATATATATATATATATATATGGTCTGATGATCGCATAACGCGTGAAACTCGGAGTTACAACTACCAGCGTTCCACTAGTTTTATATATATATATATATATATATATATATATATATATATATATATATATATATATATATATATATATATATATATATATACATACATATACATATACATATATATACATATATATACATATATATACATATATATATATATATATATATATATATATATATATATATATATATATATATATATATATAGGCCTATATATATATATATATATATATTTTTTTTATACTGCTATAATAAGCCTTGGTCTAATAAAGAACAGTGATAAATTCGCTATTTTCTTAAACACCACTAGAATAATGAAAAATATTGCGTTACAAAACTAAGAGGCTCTTCTTAAACATCTCAATGTGTATTCATTCTTAATTGTGAGAGAATAATGAGAGCATGCATTCAATCAGCCAATGTGCCCCCATTTTGCCAAGGAAAGCCGCCAGCGATTTTTTTCTGCAGTACACTTCGTAAAACTATATGCATTTGTGTACTAAAAAAAGAATTTTTGACTTTATTTTCATTTTAAAAATCCTCCACACCCGTGAATTACTATTATATAGAAAGGTTTTGCTTCTGAATTAATTTTGTAGTTAAAAAAATGTTTTAAAAATGTATAAAAAAAAAACAATTATGAATATTTTGCAAACGTAGTCTTAAACTTGATACCTTCTGTTTGCAAGGCGATCGTTTGTAACCATTAGACTACCATTCCACTCGACTTTGACGGTGAATTAATTATTGAAGAACCTTTTTTTAAAATTAGATTTCTATGCCAACTGATGAAGTATGCTGCAGAAAAAACAGCAAGCCGCCCAATCCACCGGCTTTGGCACTCTAGTAGGCCTACATATCGTTCGTAGACTCT
Source organism: Zoroaster sp. YZ-2022 (assembly GCA_029582265.1). Classification (NCBI taxonomy): domain Eukaryota; kingdom Metazoa; phylum Echinodermata; class Asteroidea; order Forcipulatida; family Zoroasteridae; genus Zoroaster; species Zoroaster sp. YZ-2022. The sequence continues at coordinate 32,498,642 of CM055819.1, read as the reverse complement.
TCAATTGTACTCCGACTTCACTTCAATCACTTCCAAATTGCAGTGTTTCGGGTTCAAGGGCGATAAGAATATACTTAATATGTTCAAGCTAAAAATTCAACATAACATCAACCGTCAATGTAAAAAATAAGCATTCATATTTTGCACTACTTCTAAACATAGGATATAAATTGACGTTTTATTTGGCAAGTCACGTCTGTCCTCACAAACGCCTCAAGGAGACTCCACTCCTACAACATAAACCTCACCATCTCTTCCCCCAAAGAAAAACATCAGGACCTCAATATAAGGACGTTATCGTACAACCTGTGAATGTTGAACGGCATGGTGCCAGGCGAATGTAGGCCTGTAGATGAATATTGAATGAGTTCTTGGATTCGGGTGAATAATCTGAAAATAAATTCAACGCTTTTATTACATACTGCCTGGTCGCTGTCAAAAATTGTTTTTCAAATTCTTCTCTGGATTTGGGCTCTTGGCAAGCCCTCAAATTAGGTATATCTAGCCATGGATGTATACAGAACCAGCCTCGGTGGTTGTCCCATATATTATTATTAGATTAGTAGTGACTTCTGAAGGAATCGATCCCGCGTAGGCCATAATGTAGGGAATTGTGTTGTGCTCTGTCCTGTCAATATAATTATAACAGTAGATGTACTGTCGTAATTATAATGAAGCATGTTTTATTTATCGATCCGGCATATGTTGTAACCAATCATTAAAGTCTTAGTGACAGTACACAATGCAAAGAGATGAGGATATGCATATATGTAACATGAAACATAAGAACCACTTTATGTGCCTTGGATTCTGGGGATAGGTCTTTAATTTAATAAGAATATAAAATTACAACCATTATGGGAAAATTGGGTGACAGCTCTGGAAGGAATTTAATTTGTACCGTACAGCAAAAAGATAACGACAATTTGTGTTAGCAAGGACCTACTTCTTTACAATAGACTACGGAAATAATCAAACATTAAAGTATGGAAATAAATATGATATTGAATATTGAAAAAAATAGGATAAGGCAAACCTTTTTACTTTAATAACAATTTCGTAATGATATGTTTATTATGAATTGCCCGTTTCAAATTACAATTGTTAACTACTCCTGATGATAACTATATATGTATTGCTGTTCCACCTGAAGAAACTAGTCGTGGTGAATCGGGTCCAGGGAGAGTTTAAGCCCCGCCCCCTTTTTGGGGCTGCCGTTTTATTATTTATTTATTTATTATGGAATACGAAATACATTACAACTATTTTGGACCCCCTTTAAAAATACTGGACCCGCCCCTTAGTTACATTTTTGAATACTTTTGGACTCGAACATCATTTTAACATGTAGGTAAAACAATTACAAACTTTGTTAAGCATGGAGGACACAATAGGAGAGAGATTTTCTTGGGTAAAATACAAAAGAGTTCAGCCACTCCAAACAGAGCCTTATATTGTGTATACCGAGCCTCAATATCATCTTAAGGACGCAACCAGTAGATTTGGTTAAAGGAGTCCCAGTCATTAGCCACAATGTTATCTCGTTTATAGTAACCAAAGCTCCAAACAAGACCATGTGATGTGTCCAGTTCCCGCCCCGCACATCGACAGGCATCAAGACAGACTTACGAATTCACACCATATATAGTCTGCAGTCTCAGGAACGTTATCAGATCATTCTAGGCAAAAACTTCATAGGCTTAAGTTATTATTTTTTTTAAAGTTCAGCGTGAATTAGTGACATAAAAATCGCGAATTTGTTTCATCTGATAAAAAGTGAAAAGTAGTTTGTTCATAAAAGCCAAAGTGAAAAACCCATGTATTGACAAGTACCGTACATTAAGGGTTTATACCCAAGTGAATTGCATATAGTAAAAGCAATAATTGCAACGACAGGCCTTGGCAAAACAACAATAGAGTATTATGAATAGACTTCTCGTTTGCTGCACCATTAGACCTGCCAAATGTATATCATGATAATAAAACATGCATAGGCATTATAATATGGAAAATGACAGCATTATATGGCGCCTATATGGCAAGTTGCTATCTCCCTGGTAACGGTAATCAAGCCATAAAAATGTATTGACGACTGCATTTGTAACGATCTGTAAGACGACTGTATACTGAGCTTCTTTCATATTATTCGCTTTAGCCAAACAATGTCTCCGGTTTCTTCACGCGTCACCTCGGACCCGCCTTGGCACTTTTTCTTGTTTTTGTTTGTTTGTTTGTTTGTTTGTTTATTTATTTGTTTTTTGAGGGAGGGGGGGGGGGCTATGAAACGATGTCCAATTGCAGCCAAAATTGCTGTATCGAATGGAATTCAGCCGCGCTGTATTTTAAACGATGGGAAATTTGGTCTGGTTCCAATAAACTGCATATACATGTATAACGTATTTCACTGGTTGGCAAAAACAAAAAAGATTACCAAAAAGCGCGTCACCTCACCCATTTTGAAGCTGACCCTATGACCAGAAACCGGTAGACTTTTTTTGGCCTTATCAACCGTTACACATGTGAATAGTATAATGTAAACGTTAGGTGATTGCGCCTGTACAATTCTGGAATCTGGTTTCGGATACAAACATTAATGTCATATCCAATGACACATTATTTTGTTACTTTTAAAGGGAACGGACAATAACACTCGGCTATTACCAGATTATCAAATTAACGAATCATTATCCCAAAAACACTTACGTGAAAAGTAATTACACTATTATTTAATCATCCTGAGAAATTATTTTGTCTCAAGTGTTTTCATCTTAGAGAAAATTATTATGTCGAATATAGGCCTACACAAAGTTGCCGGACGGCAATTGTATTGTAAAACATAAAACATTTAACAATGTTTCGTTGTTTCCCAAAAGCTTCAAATTACATTTCCCATATTTGTTTACGATATATTTCTTTACAATAAGCATATGTAATAAATAATAAACATTAACAATTAATTAATAAATATTAATAAACATTAAACTTTAATAAATAATGTTGTACATTCCCCTTGAATTTATAGAGAATGTCCAACATCAGTGGCGGTGAAAGATGAACAGCTTCAAAAGGTGGACGAGGGGAGGGGTTAGGCATGATGAATTTTGAAATAGGGGGTACAGGCATGAGAAATCCCCCCCCCCCCAATAAATCCCATCACCAGGCTCAAAATCTACAAGCCAGCTGCTTCGATGGTTTGATTAAGTGGTTTATCTGCCGACTGATGCTTTAAATGTCGACTGACACAAAAGTATTGTGGATTTTACAACTCACCCCCTCCCGGGGCTATGGTCCTGATTGGTACCTTTGCCAATTGCATCTTCCGGAAAATACCTTTTTTTTGGGGGGGGGGGGTGTTTGTTTGTTTTTGTTTTCTTGGCGCCCTCTCCAACTTGTCTGTGTATATACCTCTAACTATACTAGTCAGTTGGTGGTGTTTTTGTGGGGTTAAGATTAATTATCGAAGCTTTCTGAATTAAATCATATAACTCCTTATATATAGATAGTAATATGGTACATCTGCCTCGACCTCGGGAGCACGTGCCCTTCTAATGGACCACATAACGGACTTATTTACAATTATTGGCTCTGAAAAGTCTATTCAATGTGCCTGATCATCCCAACAATAATGATATGTTCACACAATTACGCATACCCGTTGTTTGGGCGGCATCAATATTTCATTCCACATTTCAGGATTGATGTGATTAACATCTGTGGCGCCAGTCGGCGTTTTCCATATGACATCATTACTCATATTTTTTCATTGAATAATTTGTCATCTTCTGGATATCAAATTAGTTATTCAATTTTGATAACGAGCGGAGAGATTATACCATACAATTTATATAATCTAATTATTATGTGCTTTATTGGAAATATTGCAGGCACATTATTTTGTTATTATTGCATTCATGATTTATCTGACGGCAAACGTGGGTTTTCTGATGGTGATCATGGTTTGTTGCTGGTCATGAGACGGTTTGGTGTCTGATACTACCTGTTCACTGTCTGGTGCCCGGATATCATTAAATCCAGTTAGGAATCTAGGACAATGTACGTTGATATTCAAAATAGTGGCGTCATTATAGAAATATAATTATTTGTTCACTATTTTTCTGTATAAATTATGTTGATATGTAAAATAACATCGCAGCCACACAAGAGTCATTATTGTACACTTTTTCTTACATAACTTAATTCATGACATTTCAAACCTTTTTGTACTGTTCAAAAAGTGATTGTAAGAAAGGGCCAACATGATTAACTGCATTGATTCAGAATTAAGGTTTGTGATTCGAGGGTCAAAGTCAAATTCGGTTGGATTGTCGAATTAGAGGATGGGGGGCTATGGCTATGGCTATAGTGATTGTAAGAAAGGGCCAACATGATTAACTGCATTGATTCAGAATTAAGGTTTGTGATTCGAGGGTCAAAGTCAAATTCGGTTAGATTGTCGAATTAGAGGATGGGAGGGCTATGGCTATGGCTATGGCTATAGTGATTGTAAGAAAGCCAGGGCCAACATGACTAACTGCATTGATTCAGAATTAAGGTTTGTGATTCGTGGTTCAAAGTCAAATTCGGTTGGATTGTCGAATTAGAGGATGGGGGGCTATGGCTATGGCTATAGTGATTGTAAGAAAGGGCCAACATGATTAACTGCATTGATTCAGAATTAAGGTTTGTGATTCGAGGGTCAAAGTCAAATTCGGTTGGATTGTCGAATTAGAGGATGAGGGGCTATGGCTATGGCTATAGTGATTGTAAGAAAGGGCCAACATGATTAACTGCATTGATTCAGAATTAAGGTTTGTGATTCGAGGGTCAAAGTCAAATTCGGTTGGATTGTCGAATTAGAGGATGAGGGGCTATGGCTATGGCTATAGTGATTGTAAGAAAGGGCCAACATGATTAACTGCATTGATTCAGAATTAAGGTTTGTGATTCGAGGGTCAAAGTCAAATTCGGTTGGATTGTCGAATTAGAGGATGGGGGGCTATGGCTATGGCTATAGTGATTGTAAGAAAGGGCCAACATGATTAACTGCATTGATTCAGAATTAAGGTTTGTGATTCGAGGGTCAAAGTCAAATTCGGTTGGATTATCGAATTAGAGGATGGGGGGCTATGGCTGAATGAACAAGACAAATGAAGGTCAGGATGGCCATAATTTTCGCGGGATTTTCTTCAAGTGTGGAAAGAAGAAGTGTCTTAGTCAGTTACTTCACCAATCCTGTAGCCTTTACTCAAGGCGCACGCGCCAACCCGGAACACAATGCCTGAAAAAGACCACTCACGTGAGTGGCGAAGCCACGAGCGCCTCAGTGCCGAGGACGCTTAGTACTGAATAATTCACAATCCTCCAGCAAAATGAATAATATATGTATGCACACTTATTTAAAAACAATCGCCGAAATCAAATAACTTACCCGGTATACCATAACAAATTAGTTACCAAATGCATTATGTATTCACAAAATCGCGTGCCGTGGTCTTTTTCGTGTGTTGTGTTCTGGGTTGCTGCAGTGGGCCTTGACTAAAGGCTACCAATCATGTGGAAAGTGCACGTCCAAACTAGCAGTGATTGCAATAAGTGCTGACCAGTGGAATGACGAGAGTAGATTCTGAATATTATTTTTGAGTAAGTGAGTGCTCTTATTGATCAGAGTTAGTTTCTCTGGCGACCCAAATCAAGCACCTGTCTATCTAACCACGGTAGTGGTTCAACTTAACTTACAATCATATTATTTTATTTTAGATTCATATGCACATCTTCTTTTTTCCTTGAGAGAAAAACCAGCTTTCCAAGCCGAAAATGAACCTCTGTATACGACTTCTACATTAAAATGAAAACGAAGTTTGTGTTTGCTGATCGAAAATGTTTTCACGGTGTTATCGCAACGACACAACATAATATTAAGCTGTAACCTTCATTATGTGTGTTGTTTATTATTGAACATTATCATTTTGACTCAAAGAAAGTAAGCATATACGTTTAGATTAGAAGCAGTCCTTCCAACATTACCAATGCTGTACCTTCCCTTTCAGTGACAGGGACCTTCAAATACGGCACTAAGCCAGTCATAGCAGTCGCCCTGACCACTACTTCAATCTCTTCCCCCAAATGACCATCAAGCCTGTAGCTGAGAGTTTCACTTGTGGGGTACTTTCACATTGAGAAATGGTACCACACAAGTTTTTCTTTGTATTTTGGTACCCCACTAGTGAAATTCCAAAGAAAAGGGACAATAGGAGGACAATAGTGGTACCTTTGGGTTGGAACGTCCAAGGGTTTGGACGATATCAAGCCCGTAGTTAACCTATAGTCAAAGCGTCTATTGAGTACAAAGAGCGAGTCCAGCAACTCCTTACACTTTAGTGGCTATTGGCCTTGTTTAGGGTGACTAACAGTAAATTTAAAAAAAAAATTAAATAAAATAAATAAAAAAATAAGCCTCAATCAAGTCACACCATACCAATGTTACAGGTGTACTACAATAATATACATAAGCTCAGTGATAAATATTACACGCGTGTATAATTAACACCAGCGCCAGACCTTAACTGATGAAACGAGTCGTGTATGGTTACAATGCAGGTGTTTAAAAAAAAAACTGTCAAGACATACGGGAACAGTAAGACTAATTGCGGTGACACCATGTGGAATCTCAATTGAGTTGTAATTAGTTCTGAAAAGAACTGGAGGTACAAAAGAACTGGAGTTGCACCTCCAGTTCTTTTCAGAACTAATTACTACTCAATTGAGATTCCACATGGTGTCACCGCAATTAGTCTTACTTATCATCCTCACCATGCAAATCTACAAGTTTTACCTACACACGGGAACGCTGAAAGGACACCCGTTATGTTTGTGTTTTCATAATAGGTTCCACGGTGGGCTTAAATTAATATTATACCGTCAAGAATCTTTAGATGAATGTGTGGATTTATTATTATAGGTACAGGTGTACATTGGCGGATCCAGGGGGGGCTAAGGGGGCTGTAGCCCCCCCCCCCTAAAATCGTTAAAAAATTGTTTAAAAGGGAGAGAAAAAGAGAGAGAGAGGGGGGGAGGGGAGGGGAGAACGCACTCCCATTCCCACAGTGTGCTTTGTTTTTCTCTCCCTTTGATTATTTCATTGTAATTTTTGTAGTACTGAAAAATAATTGTTTTTGATTCTCAGCCCCTCCCCCCTAAAAAATGTTCTGGATCCGCCTATGGTGTATTCTTATCTAAATTTCTCGTGAACAACACAACGAAATAAGCAGAAACTTTAACAGGTGGGTTTCGTACATAACATCTTAATTCTTATTAAATATTCATGCATTTTACTAAACGTGATTGCTGCCTTTCCTCAGTGCTTTTAAGGTAGGAGTTTTAGTGGGAGAAATTTGAGAGGTAATTCGGATCCCGAGAGACTTAAATTATGTCAGTTTGCATGCGTAATGCCAAGGGGAACGAAGGAAGCGGCTGCCCTTTCCTCCTTGGCTTTTTCTTATTTAATTATAAAAAACAAAAATCGAAACAAAACATTCTACCACTGCGAATTATTTGACCCCATTTTCCCCCCTCAAAATGGGTAGTTGTTCTGTGACCTCAATCAAAATATTTTCCAGACGAAAATTTTCCGAAACATCCGAAACTTTACGAAACATTTTTCACCATTATGGTTTGCCGCACCTCCCTTGAGAAAATTCTGGCTATACACGCCCGACAGTTTGATCACTTATATAGCTTACCGTACCTTATGACAACTGGCCGGCTATACACACGTAGATGGATCAAGTACTCTATAGCACTTTGAATGAATATCCTTGCTTCGAAATGTGTGGACCTATTTCTAAATTTTCTTCAGATATCATAACCTTTTAAGTCAGTTTTTATATGTATTACAGCATGGTAATGACAAGTGGCATTTTGTAATCAGCTTTATATATAGTGGTATTGAATGATAGCATAAAAGGTTTATACCTTAGGAAACTATTTACCTGACTATATATAGTTGCCAATGAACAATGTTAGAAAATCCTACCGGGAATTGTTGGCTGACGGAGCCTGAGAAGCATGTATCGCCCGCGTATTTTTCGCTATTCTAATGACAATTTTCGAAAATTATCTTTTCCATCAGAACATATGTTAGACTATTTCAAATGCTTTAAAATCAAATGCTTTAAAATAACACATTTCTCAAAATAATCGTGAGATGTGTGGTTAATAAATAATATAATGCGCCTTGAGCACCAGTATGGTGGATACGTGCGCTATATAAGTCCACATTATTATTATTATTATTATTATTCTACATATTTACCGATGTTGGCATTAGGGGTGACGATATTGAATTTTTTGATAGTCGATTATCGACGGCCATGATATCGGTGATATACGATATTATCGTCTCAATATGCAGATTTTTTTAAATACGTGAAAAAATGTATATGTATCGTACATTAACGACATTGGACACCGAAATAACTACTTTACATGTAAGTTTTACAGGGAAGTTGAGTAGATAATGAACAGTTACTCCAAACAGTCACTCCAAAACGAGCCGAGTTCTTAGATTTTTTTCCACTTGGTGCGACAACCACTTCATATAAAAAAGAACTCACAGTGACGTCCATAAACAAACCCGTGGTTTATAAATGCAAGCACAGTTCAGCAGTCATTATCCACGCTTTTATCTTGATATCCGACATCTGCTCAATGTGAACAACCTCGCAATGTTATTATCCCAGGAGAGTGTAACCACGTGATCTTGGGACGAGCCTTTAGTTAAAGGTCCTGTGAAGAGTGTATTTACCAAACTTTATTTTTTGGTGCTGTTATATTGATTGGTATGAATTAAAAACAATTTTAAATGTTGATTTTTAATCGAGTGGATTATTAATGGTTTATCTAATAATCAAAAATTTACCCCCCGAATTGTCGAAGTTTTAACGAAACGTTCGTGACGTACACAAAGGCAGAGAATTTCTATACATTCTCGCGGAGCTAGGCGGCATGTGGTTTGGTGCCAGACTTTGATCGGATAATAAACACTAAGCCCCATTGTATCATAGATTGTATGGAAATTAGACTTAACTCATATTGACGTAAATGATTTAGGCCTAAGCTTTACAACATGCTGGCAACGTGTTTACACAAGACTTGCGTAATATAAACATGCACTCGAACAGCGATAGCCCAGCCACGGATGTACCGTGAAACGCAGCGCAACCCCCATCATGCGGTCGGAACACACACCGAAGGCAATGCTAACTTTACGGTGTTATTTTATTAAATAACAGAAACAGTTGAGTCAAAGTTCTGATCATTTAAAAAACTCAAGCGCAGGCATAATGAGAAAGGTTTAATGTTTTTATGTGTGTCTTGCCAGGATATAAAATCAGACACGATGTTTTTTAAGTAAGACTAATTGCGGTGACACCATGTGGAATCTCAATTGAGTAGTAATTAGTTCTGAAAAGAACTGGGGGTACAACTCGACGTTTCGATCAGTATGCTCTGATCGTCCTCAGGAGAATGCCGGACTCTGGAAAATGCTGCTGCTTAAGTAGGCTGCTGGAGGATCATCCCCTGCTGGAGGATTAGTTCGTTGTTTTTTATTAATGCGAAAATCACGGCATGTTTTCATACCGTGAACACTGAAACGGTGAGCATGGTGTCGTTTTACACGGAAGTGGACTGGGTTATGCATGGGAGTATAACTAAATGGCCACTTACCCTGAGTCTTTCTCGCTTTAAAAAAGCACCTCTCTTCTTCGTTGGAGCCTTCCCAGCCTTCTTACTGAGCGGGAATATCGTTGGAATTGCATCTGGTAGCAGCATGGCCTTATAAGCCATACCGAACTGGCTGTGAAGGCCCCGTTCAAAGCATGTCTGCACTGTATAAGAATGAGTGTGCACTTTATAAGAATGAGTGTTCCGTCGGTCCCGACGACTTCGCTCTGGTCAGCTTGACTTTAGCCGTCCAAATACGTCTGTATTTTGGATCAGACGGAAATCGGTGTAGACTAACACCGTCTTTGGTGGTGTTGCTGCAACCTGCAGCGACACACCTCGATGGCATTATCGAAAATAATAAGCTTCAAACCTGACAGAAAACTTTAGGAAACTTGTTCTCTAGCAACACTCTGCATGCAGTGGTGCGCTGTATACGACGCATACTTGGGCAAGTGCTGTGGATCGCGGATCGAGAATCGCCTCAGTGTACGTCACGAATTTGATGCTAATGAGGGGATATGGGCGTGTCGAAAAGCACCCCCTAAATTTAAAAATTAATATTTTTAGGGTATAAACGTGAGGGAAAAATTTACAAATGACAAATATATGTTCCAGTAGGCATACTTTATTGTATACAATGAAAAAAAACCCTATTTCATAGGACCTTTAAGGCCCACGCGGCAACCACCAGGAGCACAACGCACGTAAAAAGACCAAGCACGAAAGTAGTGGGAACATGAGCGGCGGCGCCGCGTCGTGATTTCGAACTGTTTTTAGTTCTTCACGGTAATGTAACTTCGTTGATATTACCGACATGAAATTTGTAGACAATTTATCACTCCGGCGATATTTTAACTAAAAAGAGCGATGTAAATTTGATATCGGCGATATTTTTGGAATATCGTCAATATGGTGATATTTCGATATCTTCAAAACCATAACCGATTTAGCCGATAATTTTTGGAATATGGTATCGTTACAACATTATTGTGATATCGTCCACCCCTAGACTTGGCATTTTTTTTACAAATAATAATGTGTGTCGACTTATATAGCGCACGTATCCACCAACTGAGTGGTGCTCAAGGCGCATATTATTACCCCTGCTCATAAGGCTCATAAGGCTCATAAATCATTCCTGAAACCATCTCAGCTCCCTGGGGAGTATACAGCTCAATTGCTGCCATTACAGCGCATATAGGGCTACCAACTCTGCCCTCACAGGTACCCATTTAACCCCTGGGTGGAGAGAAGCAATTATGGTTAAGTGTCTTGCTCAAGGACACAAGTGTCACGGCCGGGATTCGAACCCACATTCTGCTGCTAACACCAGAACTTGAGTCCGGTAAGCTAGACCGCTCGGCCACGACAAAGCTTCGAAGTGATAACTATTTTGCGAAATGTCCCATTTCAAAGTATTTATTTTTTAATAAAGGAAATTATCGATGGTCCAATAAAACAAAATCAGGAAATTGCTGGTTAAACAACATATAACGCACAGGTGATACATCTTTCAGATGTCTTTCAAGATACTTGCGGTACTCCTTCGTGGTTCATTTCCCATATGAACATAATCCCTGATTGCGTCTTCCTCTTTGGAGTCAGTTATCGTAACAACACCGCCTATGTGTGCAGTCTCATAAATGCTACATGAATGACGCGCTTCAACACCCTCTATAATTTGCCGGTCGTTTGCTCGCACTCGCTCCATCGTAAAAAATGTATCGCTCGTCGTTCAACCCCACGATTATTGACGTCGGATTAGACTGTGCTCCCCGTGTTTCGGTCTTAATTTTCCGTGTTTGTTTGTGCGATGCGTCACTGGTAATTGTATGGGTCTTTAAACAAATTGTGTCAATAAGGCATCCAAGCTGTAGCTATCTTGCTTTTGAAGGAAATAGGCTAGTCCGTTTTTAAAATCAACGCTAAAATCGTACTTTCGTACATAAAATACACCAATGCGGTCTGTCAATCAAACAGCACGGATTGAACAATAAATGTACACTTTACCTGACAAATACTTTAATCTATACGCCATTAACCCGGTCAACTGAGCTTTCCAGGGTTAGGCTATTTAGTCTAGGTCTATTTTTGGGGTGAACAAAAACATACTTATCGTGAAACCCTTCCCCCATGGTAAAATGCTGCTCTTGCAGTAGGCCTACTTGTTTATCCCATTATTATCTATCCACATCGAGTGTGGAAAAAACCATTTTATTCTTTCACCATCGTCAGTCTCGTTGGACTTTAGTGCCCGCCCGTCTTGAGCCCAGACGTAACCCAGCAGTACCATAACCGCACATTGTGATTTATCATAAATGTCCTGGTGCTAAGCTTGGGCAATATCGATTTTTTTCATCCACGATATAATATCAGTAAACATATATCACGATTTTCGATAGTATTGCGATTATTGTTTACATTCACGCATGATTGCTTTAGAGCCAATAACAACAGGTATATACGGTACCCCTCTACAAGCGTCACAATAAATCACAAATTCGTTTGCGTTGTGTGTATGTACTTCTGAAGTAGTTCGCTTTTGTTTCTCACTTCCAAAAGCTGAAAAGACTGTCCAAATTTTGTTTCCATGAAATTTCTGACTTGACTCACAATGGCGAATAGATATCGCGATATTCGATATTATTATCTTATCGCCCAAGCTTATAATACCTGGTGCAAGACCAGACGTGTCAAATTATTTTGGCGGGGATTATTGCCAAATCTGGATTGATGTGTTATGCCACTGAGATGGCTAGAGCATGATAACGGTTTCACAATGAGATCCCATCTCCTTGCACAACTAAAAAACCCTACTATACATGTTGACTCACGAATATTTTAAACATGACTACGGCGTTCTCCTCTACGCAAGGTGAGATTGCTAAGTGGATAACCGCATAGGGTTATGTTTCTTTGAGTCGTTGGGGGCCTCGTGAAAAGAGTTGTCTGTTTGAAAACCAAGAAGTTCGCATGCGGCCTTGTGAAAAAAGTCTATGGGTTTTGACTTCAATTAGACTACTTTGATATGACGAAACTTGATAAAGATAAAAACCTAAGCCTTCAACTAAATGTATAATGACGCACGGGCCAAATTGCCAAGGGAACTTTCTCATATACACCAGATACCTGGCTCTTTGCATTGCCTGACCTTATCAAACGTTTCGATGGAAATACATCTTGTCATATTTTGACAAGCTAGGGTTATGTTCAAGGAGGAGAGAAAACTGATACCCAATTACAACTATTACGCTTCACTTGAGTCGGACGAAAGATCATTGCACAAGGGGGTGATAATGTTATTCACACATAGGTGGGTCTCAATAAGTGCTTAATATTATCATTTAATTATACAAAATGGTTCTTATCAGAAGAAGACAAATGATGATGAATTAAACCTCTGAAGGAATTGCAATATCAAACGAGCAAACCCCACACATGCAGCTACATAGGCTTATATGTAATGATAATAGGTCTATGTAATTATATACTGTATATATGTTATATGTCGCCGCATGAACAAATAGACACGCCGATATTCAATATTATCATTTTGTTTCACAAAAAAGGCTCTTTTAAGAAGAAAAAAATGATTATGAATTTAGCCTCTTTAGGATTAGAAATATAAAAAAAACTATATGTAATTATATAGTGCATTAGATTTGGGTTCTGATGGCCGAGGCGCCAGAATGTGAGTTCGGATCCTCACCGCGTCCATGGTGCTTGAGTCCTTGAGCAAGACACTTGAACTGCAATTGCTTTTCTTCACCCAATGGGTACCGGCAATAGCTAGGGAAAGAGTGGCATCCCATCCAGGAGGGATATAAATATTCCCAGTCGTTTCATGCCAACGAAACACCGGCTTGATGAGCCAACGTGGCTCGGGACAAACTTTACGTTTTACTAAATAGCTCTAAATAAACAAACAGACCTACCATTACCAATTTTAAGGTAAAGGGATTAGACTTTGCCTACCAACATTTCACCCAAAGAAATTCACTGTTTGGAGCGCCAATTGATAGTTAGACTTGAGGATGGAGCGTTTATTATGGGAAGTGTTAATAATGTAGGGCATTTTAAAGCGCTATTAAACAAGGTATCAAAGCGCTGTACATTATTACCCCTGCTCATCAGGAGCATAAATCATCCCTGAAACCATCTCAGCTCCCTGGGGAGTATACAGCTCAATTGCTGCCATTTCGGCTAATCAAACACAACAACCAACTCTGCCCTCACAGGTACCCATTTACTCCTGGGTGGAGAGAAGCAATTATGGTAAAGTGTCTTGCTCAAGGACACAAGTACCACGGTCGCGGTCGGGATTCAAACCCACATTCTGTTGACTCAGCCACCAGAACACAAATTCAATGCACTAAACCGCTCGACCATGGCACTCCATAATAAGTGTAAAGCGTACAAATCACAAAACCCTTAGGCATTTTAATGTGCATCTAAGCTACATTTTCTTAAGCAGGGTTAATTTTCTGACTTGTGCACGACACCTAAGAGCTGGGATCAGATAGGTCCAGGCTGGCTGTAGCCCCACTGGCTACATTTGGTTCGAAAATAATTTTTTATTCTTAAAAATTATATTTGGGGCATGAAATTCGTTACTACTGTATGGCCTAAAGGGCCTATGAAATAAGATGTATATACTTTGAAACATTTTCATGTGTCCATGTTTATATTACCGTTCTACCTTTTAATTGCAAAATTTGTGGATGTTTGGATACCTTGGCACTTTTTGGCACTTTTGTATTTTAATGCTTATGAAAATGTGCAAATTCATGGGTAAATCAGTGATGTCACAGCGGGATGCAACATCATCTAAAATGTCAAGTTTTTATCTAAAAGTAGATTTATTTCCTCGTTTTGTTTTGTCTTGTTAACTGAGTTTTGGATTTTGGGTAAGTGGTTAGTAAAGGTCAGTAAAGTTTTCGACTGCTTTCTTGTACAATATTTTCAGTGCTGTTGTGACACCGAGCGCCCTCATGATTTTGTCAAAGATAAGCATCTTCAGTTTACATCACAAATAGATTTCCAGTTTTGTTTTAACTGTCCAGAAGCTTGGATATTTCATAGCCCCTTTAAGATATCATGCCTTAATATGGAATACCCCTCAGACAGCCTTATTAATTAACTGAGCTTCGGTAAACATCCTTTGTCCGTTATCGTGTATGTATACATGCTCTTATTGATTTTCGAACTCTCTCCCAATTTCACGAGGAATGTAGGAGTAACACTGGCGGATCCCCTCCTTTTTTTACCGTGCATTTAAATTTACCATACCCCCCTTTTTGCAGTGTGAACCCCGCCCCACCCATAAGGAGTAAACCAACATTTGAAAATATTGACACCAACCGTTTTAGTTCCTTATATTTATCAATATTGATTTTACTAAATAGGTATCTTTCCGATACTATTTTTATATTGAATAAAGTAATTCAACAACAACAGTGTGGCGTCATCAAAAATTTAAACCCCATGATAAAAAGTAATCACGTTCGAGTATGATTTTGCAGAAAACAAATAGAGGTTACAGTAAAGAGACTAAGTCCACACCAGACCTCATTTCTGCATGGATACATGATTACAAATTATAATACCGACATTGACATTATAAGCATGACCTTGAGATAAAACTGGACATGACGCGCCGTCTGAAAATCGCTACATCGTTTCTCAATACGACGCACGTACACATCGGGTTTAAAACCTGATCACAAAGGAGATAGATACCCGATAGAAATCCTTCATTACTCTCGTCTTGCCCGTGTTTCACCGAAGTAACCTTGACCTTGATATTATGTTTTTTCCGTGTGATGAAAGATTGTACCGCGTAATGACTTGACGCACGGAGAAATCAATTTGTAGATTGTAGAGAAATTTGATGAACCGTTTGTCACCCGCGGAGCTAATTTGGTTTTAAAAAGCTTGTGTGTCAGTAATTGTTTATAGCATGGTACCGCACTGGAAACGTTGGCAAAACTGCTTTAATAACCCCCTAAGTATTCTGGCTAGGAACCTTCCTGAATCCTCCAAAATCCATCAGTGCACCTTTGGAAACATGACCTTATCTTCAAAATGCACCATGCATTTTCATTGATCTTTCATATTCAGCACTTATGGCCTGTACTTCTTGCCAGGTAGTAATTTGAAGAGGTGAAAGTACCAGTTTCCAACAGTGCTGAATTGTTCCCAAAAAGTGCCCCTTGGAGGATTTTGTAGGATATGGGGTGGTTAGGGTTAATGAATACGCATACTCTGTGCAAAGAGCAAGGAACACAGCTCTCTCTATTCTCGCTTTCATCCAGTACATAAAACAACCAACCTGAGAAAGTTCCAGGCTAATGTAATTAACGAGAAAACAGTAAAAAAGCAATTCAAATATTCCAATGTTCATTCCAATGTGGAATTTTGAAAGGAGTCCGAGAGTCTTTCCTAAATTCAAACTGGAAATTATTGGCAACAATTTTAATTGTCTTAAAAATGACAGCATGTCTTAAAAATGACAACATTACGTCTAGGGGAGAACCGGGAGATTGATACTATCATCAACTAGGCCTATACACTTAGTAAGTTTAATGTTAAATTTCGACCATTCACATTTTGGTTTAATATATAAAATAACCGATAGTTTGCCTTATCCTTTTAAGCGGAATGACTGCATGAGGCTAATTATAAATTGCCATAAAAGATTCAGTCGGATGTTTCTTTGATCTGAGAATGAGAGCCTGGGGGTTCAAAGACAATCCTCGTGTTAGGAAATGCTTCATAATCGAATCCCATTTTTATTGAAAAGTGGTTTGAAGCATTTCAACGAGATAAAACAAACAAATAACCTTTTGCAGGAATTCCCTGATGGCTGTTGGGGATTTTTTTCAGCAGACTCCCTCTGACAGACATTAGACATCAGGAATCCTTCACATAATTAGTATGCTCAATTTTATGTTCAGGTCTTTGCAATTCCCAAACCCCCTTCCTTACAGAGCAATGGGGCACAAGGATAGGTGGTAGAATGTATGTAAATGCACCCTTAGTTTAGGCCAAATTTCTCCCATACACAAAGTATGGTGGCTAAGAGAGGCCGCACAAATCGGGCAAACGTTCCTATCTGAAAAAGTCATTTAAAACACAGCACAGCAGAATTCCAATCGATCCAGCAATTTTTGCTGCAATTGGACATCGTTTCATAGCAAAAAAAAAGAAAGAAAGGAAAAAGAAAAGAAAACTAAAAATACCGACGAGCGGGTCTGAGTCGACGCGCGCGGAGACCAGAAACCAGAGAAAATAATGAAAGTGCATTAACAAATTTCACTCTTTATAATTAATACTCATTTTACTGAAATGGTAGCACCTCAGACGGACAGAATTTAAGGGATGTTGGATACCATCGACTTTACACCAAGTAATAAGTTGTTGCAGTGCTTTATTTCCTCGAAAACACAATTTGATTTGAACAGATTCAGGGCTGTGACATTTGATGTGACATTATTATTAAATTATTGGAAATTATATCAATAATTTTGTTGGCGACGTCCGATTTGTTTCAATTAGGACTTAACTACAGTGATAAGCGGTAACAGGAAATTTAATTTCACCAACGACCAGGGTCTAATTTTATTGAGCTGCTAAAGAGTTAAACATACTTTAGCATTTTTAGCAGTGAAACATGCTTTGCAGGTTTTATTAGTTGGTTACCAATTAATTTGTTGTACAAAATAATAATAATAATAATAATAATAATAATAATAATAATAATAATAATAATAATAATAATAATAATAATAATAATAATAATAATAATAATAATAATAATAATAATAATAATAATGATGATGATGTGGACTTATATGGCGCACGTATCCACCAAACTGGTGCTCAAGGCGCATTACATCATTACCCCTGCTCATCGGGCTCATAAATCATTCCTGAAACCATCTCAGCTCCCTGGTGAGTATACAGCTCAATTGCTGCCATTACAGCGCATACATAGGGCTAATCAAACACAACAACCAACTCTGCCCTCAGGTACCCATTTACCCCTGGGCCTGGAGAGAAGCAATTATGGTAAAGTGTCTTGCTCAAGGACATAAGCACCCCGGTCGCGGCTGGGGATTCGAACCCACATTCTGACGACTCGGCCATCAAAACACAAATCCGATGCACTAAACCGGTCGACCATGGCACTCCAGCTAGAATTTATAGTAGGCATTCTGTGTGCTAAAATATTACAAGCATCCTGGGGATATTATTTTTCGCTCTTATTGTGAAATTTATTAATGTCTGTGTTTTGTTTTATTATTATTTTAAAAGAATACATTTGAAATTAATGTGCTTAAATTCTTATACTTAGATTGGCAATGGAAGTTCTACGTCCAGTATCATCACAAAGAGAAGTGATAGTATTCAAGACAAATTTGACTAAGTCTTTTTTGCATCTTAAATTAAAGTTTTAACATTGTTAGTTACTTTCTGTCAAACAAAACTGAGGTTAAATTATTTCCCACGTACCTGTAAGTATGGACAGCCTGCTCATAGCTGGGAACGGATTATTTCCGGAGGTGTCTAAGATATCCAGCCGGTACACTTCCCCCTTAATTTTGTAGATCTTCCTGTGGAAGTCCTCTATGGTCGGGGTGTACTGCTCCTCAAACTGCCCCGTCAAGAAGCGCCTGACGATGGCCGTCTTTCCGACCTTCGAGGACCCTAGGACCACAAGGCGATAGCAGTTCTTGGCAGGGGTGTTCAGCTCGCTCTCGAGCACCTGGACGCTTTCGTCGCACATAGTGTGATGAATTGTCGCGATTTCGAGACGAAGTTTAGTCAGTGTAGGGTAAATTCTGACGTGGAACGCTCTGTATGTAACTGGATCGGTTGGATAATCTAGGACGGCAGATGGATATCAAAAATAGCAACGGCCGGGAACAAGAAAATCAAGTCTATGATTATCTCGGTTTGAAGGTTGACGCGTTGCATGGATCTCTAGGACTGTCAGCTTGGGATGAGTTGGGGCGGGGGAGGTGAAGATGTTTTTCCCAGCAGGTGTCTCGGGCTCATGTAGTGTGTCCAGACAACACCGTTATTCCGTTCATGTTTTGCCGAGTGCGTTTACTGCGCTGATCTCATTGCGTTATGCTCAGGGCATTGCGTAGTGTAATGAAATTAGTTACTGGGGCGGCCTTGCTTTTTCTCGCGATTTACGAAAATATAACAGGGTACGGTGGAAATTGACGACTAAGGCAGGTTCACAATTCAATCTGTTCATTCTATTGCTTTATCCTTCACTAACTTCATTGTTCTACATGTGCAGTCATTCTAGCATTTTCATGTCTTTAAGTTGATGAGCGTATATAATTTGTCATTAACAAGGACAACTTAAGTTCAACGACGAATAAGTGTTCTTTATAGCGTTGAATAGTCTCGTTGTGCCGAAAGTTATCTCAAATTGGATGACAGAACATCACTGTACCTCAACATGGGCATCCACAATCCACGTTGCAATTTACATGCATTAGTGTGCAATTAAATTTTGATGAAATATTACTACATAATCTCAAAACTGTAAAACTAAAAAGGTTTACAGAAATTAACGTAAGCAATTTATTTCAGGTATGGATCAACTCTTAACTCACTCAAGGACGGTGGCAATTCTGTCTGACCAAAACTTACTGAACAGCGGCAGTGAAACAACGCAGTGAACCGATCACTCCTCTCCAAGAGAAAAAACCGTCCTCATTTTCTTCTTTTCTTGAGAAAGTCGACGATGAAAAGTCTTTCTGAAATTCCGTAAATCGAATTATGGTTGTCAGGTTATCCACAGACAGTTTATTCCTCGAGGGGTCAGGATATGACTGACTGTATTGATTGGGAGTAAACCTTTACTGTAGTGTAACGTTGTTACTGTGAGTGACTCTCTCTGTACATCTTCTGTGTGTCAAAACACAAGT